>OZ018335.1:20558978-20686478 GCA_963969495.1 Ceratothoa steindachneri
ATCTTTAACAGTAAAGATCCTATCTCTTTGGAGTTCTGCAGTGATAATGTTTATTCATTTAAATGTCCCAGTTGTACTGGAGCCTCTTACATTGGTAGCACTGTTAGGTCTCTTGGAGCTAGGTTCTCTGCTCATATGGGGATTAGTTGGCGCACAAACAAAATATTAAATAGAAAGGAAAAGTCATATATCAGGGAACACACCATAAGCTGTAAAACTGACATTTCTATTGAGAATTTTAAAGTATTAGCCTTTAACAACAACAAACATTGCCTAAGAACCCTCGAATCTCTATATATAAAACACTACAAACCTACACTCAATGAAGATTTAAGTGCAATATTATTATTAATTAAGTAATTTTAACTAGAGTTTGTGGAGTTGGTTTGCCTTTTAACAAACCAAGCGTCACTGTAACCTATAAATACTAGCCCCTTGTTAAACCCACCATTCACTCTCTAGGATGGATCCACTTTAGTAAGTACCCAAATTTACCGTTTTTATATTAAATGTTTTTTAACTCCTACAGTCTTTACAAAATTAAAAACAAAGTTTAAATTTACTATCTTTAAATAATGCCAGGTCAATTTGTCTTATAGTTTGTAATTAATTTCTGCAATAATCCTTAAATTTATTAACTAATTTTTGAGTCAGTCTTAAAGCAAATTTAACTGATGCCAAGTCATATTTAATAACAAAAAAAATAACTTATAGTACTTTTTACTGATATTTTATAATTGGTCATCTTTTAAAATAATGTCTTGTTGGCCTTTTTAAGTTTTTTTCGTATATATTAGCAATTTTTTAGTCGATTTTAAAGCAAATTTAACTGTTGCTAAGTCATATTTAAATTTTTTAACTTATAGTAGATTTTACTGATATTTTATAATTGATCACTCTTTAAAATAATGTCTTGTTAGTCTTTTCAAGTTTTATTCATATATATTAACTTTGTAAACTTATTCTAGCCTAAAGATGAAAACTTGTAGTTTTCGAAACGTAGTGAAAAATTAAAAGATGCTACATCCGTTTATCGTGGCTCTGGGATTTATCCACAATATTATATATATATATATATATATATATATATATATATATATATATATATTTTAATATATGGAAATGGCCGATGATTATTGTAGGGGAATGGTCACTCCCCCCCCCCCCTCGTTCACTCTTTGTGCAGTCCCAAGGCGGTTACCGCAAAGACATCCGTCGAAGGCATCGGCAGGTTCAGTGCTTAACCGCAGTGTGGCACAACTCGGTGCCATGAAAGACCCTAAAGGTCAAAATGTAAGATCTCCCCCAGGAGAGTGAGATCCAGTTTCACGTAAAATAAGAAATCGGAGACGTGTTTCTCCCAATCTCGAAGGCTAACGAGGAGCCGATGTTTGACTTCGTGTGAAAAACCGTCTGGCAAAAGAACTCTCCTGGGGCCGTCCTCAAGCCCCTCCCCCCCTTACCACTCCCCCAGTGGGGTGACGAGGTATAAATGAGAAACTCTGAGGAAAATCGTGGTAGTATACGTCAGTCTCTAGTTGACGAAGTCTTCGGATCACACCGAACTACCGAGACTGGAGAGGTAGTGTACTTGGCTCGCCAGACCAAGAAGTACCCTGCAAGAGAGCCAGGGCTACCTACCTTAAGGGGCTAAGAATAAGCTCATCCTCGAGCTAAGTCCCTGGTTATCAAACCAAACGATAAGTTAACTTTGGTAAGTTCTACTTACTCTCGCCAGAGAGACTCCTCATATCCTGGTGCACCTTAAACACCAGGGCTATTCCTCGTCCTTGAGGAATTAAGAAAAGAATAAGAAAAAGGCTCCCTCCTCGAGCCCGTTAATCGGTGGCCACACCGAACTCTTAGTTAACTTGGTGAGGAACCAAGTTCAACTTGTTCTCGTCAGAGAAATCCCCCTCCGTTATACTCGTCCTTGAAGAAGACCCTCCCCAAGTTCAGTCCTCGTCCATAAGGAAATAAGTAACGAAGGAGAAAAGCTCCTCCTCCTCGAGCTCATTACTCGGTGATCACACCGCACTCCAAGTTAACTTGATTTAAGAACCAAGTTCGACTCACTCTCGCCAGAGAGACCACGACCTCCTAGGTGTTGCATAAAGCACCGTATTGGTTCTCGTCCTTGAAGAAACACCCCACCCCCGGAAGAACGTGTAGACCCCCCCCCCCAGCTGCCACCCTCGCCAAAACAACCGTGTGATCTCGCTCAGCTACATCTGGCCGGCGGCACGCGTCGAGAGTAAATAACATTTCGGAGGGCTTTAAACTCCACATGAGTCCGTAAGCCTAATTCTTATATTATTGTTGTGTGTAGAGAAAACGTTAACCAATTATTGTGGGTAAACTAATTTAATTAATTCTTGTTTAGGATAATATTCAGAATATTACTGTAATTAATGTATAAATGTTATGTATTCAATTGATAAAGATAAAATATAAGTTTATTTTTGGGATTAATGTTCGTTTCTCTTATATATATCCTTCCGTGTTTCGTAACGGCTCTGTTCGTTAAGATATTCTTATAATATCAATATATTAGACACTCTTAGCACTCTTAAAGGTAGAACAAAAAGGGGGAGAATTCTACGACAATTATAATATTAAGAGGAATAAGCTATATTAGGTGGATATTATAGTGAATAAGATATCAAATATGGGGGAATTATATAAAATATAGTATAGTAGCGCTACGACGTTTTTGAAGTTACAAATCCGGAGAACTGGAATTCAAAGGAAGGAATTAGACTTTGAATATTTTTAGACCTTTGTATACACTGATAATTAATTAGGGAGCTAATTCTTACTGACCTTGTCTAGAGCGCTGCTGAGATAAAAGTGTTCGTTACAATGCGCCCCGGAATCGGGAAATGAGTAGTATATTCTGATTGGTTAATTTCGAATTGGGTTGTACAAAGGTTTTGATTAATCGGTGGTTGGGAGGAGTTGTACTTTGATTTTGAGGTAGCCGTATTGGTACCTAAAGGTCGTACAAAAATGGATTTTGGGGCGAGATGCATAATTTTCTCAGACGGGAAATTGCCAACTGCCCTCTTTACGAACTTTGTAGGAGCTTGCAAAGATGTCAGCTGCTACACCACATCGTTTGTTGTGTTTCAAAAATTGTAAGATGGTGTGCTTTTAGCCCCACGATGAAGAAGAGTAGGGGATTATGGTTTAGTATCGCTTGGAGTGGGACATCTATGTGTAGTTGTAGGCATGGTCGTCCGTAGTGTGTGGAATCTAATATATATATAACATGGTTAATTTGAGGATTATGCCCACCCTCGAATTTTTCGGCGCTTTGTTATAAATATCTCTATTAAAAAAAAATACGCAAATAGCACTTTCACTACTTAATGTTGACAAATTTCTAATTATGATGTTATGACGAAAAATAGATTGGCCGCCATCTAGGGAGGCTTATATGTCTCAAGTCAAACAACGCGGTAGAAAAACTAGAGGTCTATCGACAATTCGCAAGCGCATTTTGAATTCGAACCCAAAAATGCGGGAAGTGGGGAGGGTATGGGAGGCATTTCGAAATTACCTTAAAAATTATATATAATACAATATGATGCGATTTCAATTCCCTAAAATTAAAAACAAACAAACCCAAAGCATTTTTTGAGGTAATCTGCCCAAGAATAACATTGTCTACATTAAAAAAAACAATTGTTTATATATATAATGGGTCACCCCTCAAAAATAAAACGTGCCTGCACACACTTTTTGTGATAATCCTTCCTTCATTCATTCACTAATCACCCTTACTTTGCAGGACATGACGGAAACAACGCCTCTGAACACAACGTGATGCAGGATAACTATTTCAACCGGGAATGTTTCAAAATCACTGACTCAAATTGAACAAGATCAAGCCCAAAGCATTTTTTGGGGGTAATCTGCCCCAAAATAACATTGTCTACATTAAAAAAAAACAATTGTTTATATATATAACGGGTCCCCCCCCAAAAAAAAACAAAAAAAAACAACACGTGCCTGCACACATTTTTTGTGATAATCCTTCATTCATTCATTCACTAATCACCCTTACTTTGCAGGACATGACAGAAGCAACGCCTCTGAACACAACTAGATCTCAATGAGAGCTACAGCAAAGAATGTACTGCGTCAAACATTACTACAAGACAGGCTCGTTTAAGAAAGCGCAGGATACTTTCATGCATCAGTTCGAATGTGAAAAAGCCTCTTCCAAGAGCAGAATTCAGGACTGGATGGACCACTTCGAGAACTCTGGGACAGTGGAGAACCTCAATGCAGCCATTGACTACCGTCTGATCCATTCAGGACGCTTCAGGAAGCGTACAGCTGAGCTGGTCTAGAGCGTGAGAGAGTCAGTTCAGCAGAGTCGAAAACGCTCTGTGGGCAAGCGAAGTCAGTCCCTCGGTATATCCCGTGAGACTTGAAGGAGAGTGCTAGTAATGGATGTAAAGGCCAACCCATACATAATATAGACGAAACAGACCCTTACAACCTCAGACAAGAAACAGAGAAAGGCTATGGCAGTCAAAATACTGGAGAAGATTCAGGAGACCCCAATTTTCCTTAACCTCCTTTGACTTCACATCAAGCTCACTTCCATCTTGAAGAAAAGGTAAACTCGAAGATAATTGTCTTTTGGGTGACCTCCAGACCAAATGAGGTAGCCACCAAGCCCCTACACTCCCCTAAGTGCACGGAATGGACTGCAATCTCAGCCAGAGGCATCATTGGACCATTCTTCTTCGAGGAATCTGGCACGACAGTGACAGTCACCAAGGAGCAGTATGTTGAGGTCCTCAAAACCTTCAAGAGGGAGCAGCAGACCCTGTTCCCGTCGCTTATGTGGAAGTTCTGGTTCCAACAAGATGGAAAAAGCTCTCACACCTCAAACCTATCCTGAGATTGGTTGAAAGAGAACTTTGGTGGCCGTGTGATCAGTCCCAAGACTGATTTTAAGTGGGCACCTCACAACACAGATCTTAGCCCCCATATTTCTTTCTTTGGGGCTACCTTAGAGACAGAATGTACGCAGGGAGACCCAGGACCATCACCGAACTCAAGGAAGCTGGAAGCCATCAGGGAGGAGATCAGAGCCATTAGTCGGTCGGTTTGTTAGGACGACATGGCCAACTTTGTGCTCGCCTCAAGAAATGCACAGAGCTAAATGGAGGTCATCTCGAAAATGGGCTTTAGAATAAAGAAGAAAAGTCCAAAGACTCTCAATGTTTTGATATGATGTTTTTAAACACAATAACCTAGTTATCACCAAAGTTTCATTCAATCCTTGAAGAAAATTAAGAAATGAGGCCTATCGAAAGTTGGGGCCCGTTCTTTGGGAACGACCATATATATATATATATATATATATATATATATATATATATATATATATATATATATATATATATATATATATATATATATATATATATATATATATATATATATATATATGAATCCATTAAACCACATGGAAAAAGAAAACGGAATAATTCTTCCTTGAAGTAATATTTTTATTACCCTTTTTCGGAAAAAGGTAATAAAAATATTTTCTCTTTCCATGTGGTTTAATGGATTCATTTTCATCATTCTCTTGCGCTACTTTGAGATATATATATATATATATATATATATATATATATATATATATATATATATATATATATATATATATATATATATATATATATATATATATTATTGAAGGCGACTGCGAATTTAGCGTTAATTATTTTCTTTTCTACTCTCTCGATTTGTCTTATATTCCGCTTTTGGTCATGAGTTAACCCATGGATAAGTAGTTCGCCAAAATTGATTAGAAAAGTAATAACGAACAGGGGCAGAGAACTAGTTCACTGGGCAAAACAAATTATTTATTGGCCTGACGCGTTTCGATACACACCTGTATCATTATCAAAGATTGATATATGTAACCTAAGGAATTGAAAACAGAGCTTTATATACAGCGTTATTTAGATGTTAACAAATATATGAACCTACTTATTGGGAATGGGAATTTTTAAACATAAAAAGGCACATTAAAATGAGGGTTGAAACTTCTTAAAGTGATTAATCTATTATGGACACAGGATTAAGATGGGCAGGGATTATTATTTGGGTCACGGGGACGTGAGGAGGGCAGATTGAATTGTATGTTTGTCTGCATATTCAATTTGGGCGGTTTTTCTGTTATATATATGGCTTCTAATATAAGTAGCTGTCAGCGGTTTATAGCATGTGCTAGGATTTCGGTATTATCTTCGAGTGACTTCCGATCCAGTTGTCTTCCATATTTTACCGACGTGTGTGTTTTAGGGTCACCATTGTTTAAATGTAACTCATTATTCGTGTTAACTTTGTTTTGTCATTCTGATATATGAATGAAGTAGGAGCTCACAGTCTCCCATTTTACAAGTATATTCATATATTAAATGACTTCTCGATAAGGTTGGATGTGCGTTTATTATTGTAGTAGATTATGAGTGATGTATTGTTTTAGTTTTGTGTTGGTTTTACTCCTCTGTTTAGGATTTCCTTCATTACTCTTTCATCCGTTTTGTATGCTGTGCTCATAATGTTCTTGTAGTATAGTTTAATAGTGTTTCTTTCGTCTTGCTGATTGGTAATGCCTGTAGGTATCGTATACCATCTTTCCATCTTCTTATGTATAGCGGTGTGTATGTCACCGTTTGTAAAAGCGTTATTCATGAATACTTGTGTAGCACGATCGCGTTTTTCGTGTTGCACTCCATGTGGATCAATGAGTGAAGGCAGGGCTGATGTAAGAACTTCTTACACTTTTTTATAACGATTTAGGGGATCAACTTACCTCAGTTCAGAGGTAAAAATTTAAGAGTCAAAATAGTTATTTTTAGTTGTTTAGATAGTGAGCTATACCTATTTATTTCAAGGGCTGACTCGATGCTAAATGCAATTGGAAAAGAATCGGAAGCAGGGGGTAGAGTTAGGCCATATTTCACGAATGAGCTCTTGTTAATGGAGCGCATGGGTTTAATTAGATTCAACATGGCTCCATGAGTGCACTTGCGATAAATTTCTAATTTCGTTTACCTTGTCATCAATGTAAGGCTCACAAAGGTCATCAGACACTAGCCATTGGATAACGACTATGCTATCGGTTCATATATTAACAGTTATTTTAATACTCTCATTATGGGCAGGGGGTAATTCATTAAGTAATCTAGCGGCCAAAATAAGCAAAGGTTAATACCAATTTGGGGATAGATATAAATTTTCCGACTATTATGGCTTTAACCATGACATGAAAATATTTTCTACCACTATTGAATAGATAACTGCCTCATAAGTAATCGTGCTACTATAACAAAAGCAGTGGAGTTCAATATTTTCAGATGGTAAAGTTTGTCGGAGAAAGCTAAACTCCAAATATTGTTTCAATTGTAGGACCAATTTATCCCATATTGCTTGAGAGTCAGATTCCAGAGTCACATCCCAGCCCTGTTTTTTATCGCACATACTTTCAAAAACAACCTTGTATCAATAGTAATTGGGAATAGATAGCTTATGGGATCGTAAATAGAGGTCCTGGTTCTTAAAACTTCCTTTGTACTTTTGGCTGTAAAGGAGATTTGTCGATTGCAAAAAAACACACACAATTAATGGTTTCCAGTATCCCAAACCAAACTGAGTACATTTAATATCTTTTTAGCTAAATTACCATGTTTTCTGAAGAAAGAGCTATAAAGGTTGGAATTCGAATACCATTCTTTAAAGTTAAAACTGGCTTCTTCTAATATACCTCATGCATTTTTATACAAAGAGATAATTTTTTATCGGAAGAAAATGTATGGCTAGGTTTAGATAAAGATATTTACAAAAAATATCCGCCCATTTAGTCATCCCCTATTCTCAGCATTAACTTAATCACTGAAACATTCAACATAAACTGGCTGCTAGAGGAACCGAATAAAACAATTCGATATCTAAATGTTACCAAAGGCTAATATCTGGTTGTGAAAGATTTTTTAGCTTTTTTAGCTTTGGCTTCCTCCTTTAACATTATTTGAAGGAATGCCTTTTTAATATCGGCAATACACGTCACAGGGTAGTACATAAATCTAATAAGGATATGGTTCAAATTGTTAGCAATGATGGACCAGGGTTTAAACAGTCATTTAGACTCACCCTACCAGCAGAACAATAGGATATTATGCGTACTGGAGTTGTTAGGGAATCTTTCAGTTTGCCGTGATTTGTTAAATAGTGAATTTTTGTTCCCTCTATATGAGGGGTACTTGGCGTTGCTTCTTCGGTGTATCTCTTCTCAAGTTGCTCCTGAAAATCTTTATTAGAAACCTGCAAAATAAAATGGTTATGTGGCCTCAATGTTCCCATTATATTTATAAAGCGGGATTTGGCTATGCCATCGTAGTGCCATTGTGCAAGGTGGAAAAGGTTTGGCAATGAGGCCTCACACATGAGCATCTTGTGGATCCTATAAAGGCTTGTAACAAGCACGCTCACAGCTATGCACTTACAAATAATCTAATCTAAAATATGTATAGCAGTTTTCATAAATAATACTAACTCTTTGTGTAAGTAATATGTAACATCTCTGTAAAATAATAATGTATAGTTTTGTAACAAAGAACCTATAGCAATAGTCTATGTAAATAATAATATATATGTTGCTTGTAAAGACCAAGCCGAGAATAATAAATTCGAGACGTTTACATTTTAGCAAACCTATGTACATGTAAACAGGTTTGCTAAAATGTAAACGTCTCGAATTTATTATTCTCGGCTTGGTCTTTACAAGCAACATATATATTATTATTTACATAGACTATTGCTATAGGTTCTTTGTTACAAAACTATACAATTACGACAGGTCCTCCTGTCGTAATTGTTCACATCTGACGCTACCGTCTGACGTCATAAGACATATATTGTAGCCCCAAATTGTAGCCTATATACAGAGCCACCTATCGTGCGCCCCTGAACTGAAGTGATACCAAACTATATATGCACATAAAAAAACACTAACCTTTTCCAATCATTTGTGAAAGAAGACGGTCCGGAAACCGCGAGGAAAGTACGAAGAAAGAAAGGATTAGAAGATTAGTTAAGTTACCCATAAAGCAGCGTAGAAGAGTTTAAAAATTTAGTAATTATTTACAACTATCAGTAAAATTTTGCTTTACCTAGTTTTTCAGGATATGTTATAATTTTAAACAAAATATTTTAAAACGAAATGAAAAATTTATTAAAGTTCTTCTTCCATACCAAATTTAAGATATTTTTTTATAAATTAACATAATATAAAACAATATTTCAATTCTAAAGACAGAATCCTGCAAGATGTTTGGTCATATATGAATTTACTTGCCCCAGATGTAATCTCTGGAAATATATTGGGAGTACGGTGCGTTCGCTGAAGGCAAATATTCTGTTCCCATATGGGAAATAGCCACATAATCGCAAAAGTTCTTTTCAGAAAAAAGGGTTCTCGCCTATTCAGTTCACATTCTATTTAATGTAAAAACTATGTTAGCGAGAATTTTTTAATTTTTTGAAAACTCAATAATCTATGCATATTAAATACCTTTCCCCTTCTTTAAATTCAGATTCCTCTTTCCATCGACTACTTCTGATGCGAAATATTATTAACTAGCCTCCTAATCCTTTCTTTCTTCCGACCTTCCTCGCACTTTCCAAACTGATTGGACAAGGTAAGTGTTTTCTTGATGTGCTTCTTGTGTTTCCGCCAACATTCATATAGCCAATTTTACTAGTGAAATTTTTCAAATTGAATTTTAACTCAAAAAATGTAAGTTCTGTATTACTACTTATATTAAGGGCAAAATTCCCATCAATTCCATAATTTGAATGTTCTTAATTTTAAAACTTTAAATGCTTAGTCTATTCATTAATTTGGATTTACAGTACCAGAAGATGGGTGAAATTGACACCCGAAACGTTGTATTAAATAAATGAATTATTTCTCCCTCTACGTCATTTAGTTTATCTTACAACTTTATATATATATATATATATATATATATATATATATATATATATATATATATATATATATATATATATATATATATATGGTTAATGTAGGGCATTATTAGACAACTGATCTACTTCAGGTCCAGCGTGACATCCTCTCGTCCTCGAACTAGGAGACCACATTACAAAACACTGGTTTCAAAGTTACCCCTTTATGTTAGCCTCGTTTACCGTCATAGAAACCGTTATTATTATTAATATATTAACAGCATTATCTTAGCCAAATACATCCTTCATTGTCAGTCGCTAGTAAACAAGTGAGATACAGAAGTTGCTTAACGTACAAACACACAAATCAGTGGCACTAAGGTGGAATATGCGAAATGTGTCGGCATTTTTGAGAGACGGAACTATGAATTTCTTGCTTATTAATGTATTAGTAATGAATTAGCCGTCGGAAGTATTAGGGTTGGGAATTTCTTTTATAAGTGCTGATTCAATTAAGCGTCGATGTATATAATTGTGAGACTTATAAACTATTTTAGCATTATCAATATCAATTTGATGATTTTCATTGGACATATGTAGAAATAAACTCGAGAAGAGGACACCACGTCACATATCGCATTTGTGTTCATTCATTCTCTTGGAAAATCTGCTACTTACACCGATATATAATTGATTACATGGTTTGCATCGAATAAAATAAACTCCCCGTTTTTTATCGATCGATCTATTTTTGGATAGGCTATTTCTGATCGTATTCTCGTACTGAAAGGCAACAGTGATGTTGTTGGTCTGTGCCAACCTTTTGAAATTGATTAACTCGGGGAGTATGTAAAGGTAACATAATATTTGTCACATCTGTTTTCCTTATAATTAGCTGGGGAGTAATAGGTGGTTCTGGCTTTATAATGACACTTTTCCATGAACCAAAGAGGATTTGTCGTTTATTTTAGATATTTTTACATCGAGAAACGGCAATGAGTTGTTCAGTTCCTTCTACTTTTAATGTAATAGTGGGGTGGATCTTATTCAAATTTTCAAAGAAAGAATCAAATCTGTTATCATTAATGGGCCATGTGGCACATATATCGTCTACATAGGGCAACCACGTTTTTGGATTGTGTAAAATCCGCTGTCGAGTAATTGTTTCTAAAAACGCTCATAAGTATGGTGTGTAAATTATGTAGGATTCATAAACAAAGAAATTTAAAGGGATTTGATTATAAAACTATGAGTAACAGATCTTAACTTTGTTTTTATCTTTTTAGGTTTTATTTATTAATTGAAGCATTGATAGGTTAAATGGTTCATAAAATTCTATATATTATAATGCATTTTGACAATAATTGTTTTTACATTTTAAGTGTTTGTAATTCGATTCTAATTAATATTCTGGAAATTGAACACACGTATTTACACTAACTCTCCATAATATTTAATTTATCGTTGTGTAAATTATTTATTTTTAAAGAGGTTTAATTATTTTACTGATTGCAAAAAAAGTTTCACTATTATTACGGGATTCATTGTTAAGCTAGAACCACACAATCTATTGCTATCTGACAATTTTTATGTAATAATTGATGTTCCATTTGTGTCCTATTAATTCAATTCTATTCATATTCTGATAATTGACCGCGCGAATTTATAATATAATCTCGTTCCAAACTAGAGAAAAAAGAATAAATAAAAATTTATTTAAAGTATTGATTTAATTCTTTAAAAATGGTCTCATAGTGTCCAGGTTTCGTTTTCTACAAAAACACCTAAACAGGTTATGAGGAAAGTAATGTATATTTATGTAAATAAAAGATGCGTCCAAAACTAGAGAACGATAACTTATAACCTTCAGTTTGCAAGGACAATCTGTAACGTACACATGGTAGCACTGTCCTACGCGTATTATAGACTGCCACTGATGGTATTACTCATTTATAAGGATGGCGGGACGAGCTTAGGTCAGCAAATGCTTCAGAGAGCAAGTTGTACAATGGGAGGATGAAGTAATGAGACATTTTAACAGTTCGAGGGGTTGTTATTAGTAAAAAGTGTGATTTCAAGCATAGTAAAGCTCCATGAGGATACCTGGTCTGTCGAGTCGACGGAGAAAACGGGTCGCGCTAAAACCCCCAACTCCCATGGAAGGTCGCACGATTAAATGGACACTGATGAAGACAGATTTGAAACAGCAGCCGGTATTTCACGTCACATTGCCGAGAAAATTAACCTGAATATGTCTCGCCAGACTGTCTCACTACGAACAAACCACTCACAGGTAAAAATAATGAGGAGGCTAGGTTGGTCTTCGCTACTGAGCATGTCCTATGGCGTGCTGAAAAGTGTTTTTCTGGGACGAAACCAAATTTAATTTGTTAGGATTCGATGGGAAGCCGAATTTGCAAGTGTGGGGGTTGTTTTCAAATACTGGAGTCTATGCGCTCGCCCTCTTACGTCGCAAAGTAAACGCTGCGGTCATCCCTGACCGACCCGGTGCTTTCTTTTTGAAGGAATGGAGTCAAGTTCTTTGAGCATCACTCTTTCCTCAACCTCGTCTCCACAGTTCACTCGGTGGTTCAGATACGTTCTTTCGATGTTTGTATTAATCTCGTCTACTATTTGATTTTCAAAATCAACGTCAAAGTCCTCATTTTCTTCGTCGCTGAATCTAGAGATTTTTTACCAATGTTCTCTGAGAATCACATCTATTTCACTCTCCTTTGATTTTATATTTTTGTTAGCGTCTTCTAATTCTATTATATTATTCTGGAGCATTCGTTTCATTTTCCCGATCTTCGCCCAGAATTCCTTAGGGTTTACTTCGCTATCCAGTTCTTCCATAGCTTCGTTCCATTTTTCTTCTTGCTGTTCGTAAATTAGTATTGTTTTACGGCAGGTTCCCGCTATGATGCTCATTTGATATACCTATTTCTTTCAGATCACGATGCAAACCTTTCATACGATCGGTCCATTTGTACGCAGTAATTGTTCCTTACGCGGGTTTTCAAATAGTCTCTGTGTCTGCCTCAATCATCTGGCCCTTCAGCCGTTTCATTTCCTCGAGCGTTGCTTTATCTAAGTTTGCTGGTATATAGTTTCTTAGCAAACGCTCGTACTTATCTCAATTTTCCCTGCTACAGTTATTCCTTGTGTAAGATGGTATTAAAATATGGTTCACATTGATCTGAAGAGTGATCTCTATGTGGTCACTGCAAGGAATCATCTCAGGGGTCATGTGATAATTATATGGGACTAGGAAATGGGCGATACAGATGTCTCTTTCCGTGATGAAGGTCGAAAAGTCGGGAACCATTCTCTGGATGATTTTTCTGTCCATGAGGGTGTCCAAGCAACGACCTTTCCTGTTCGTACGAGTATACCTGGACTCGATACATCGTGCGTTCAGGTCTTTCCTTAGTAGCGTGAGGACTCTTCACCCGAATATATTCGTGAGTGTCGGAATAGGTAAAAAGTCGAGCCTTGGAGGTTGATGACCCGTGGCAATGACCATTTTACCCAGGCTCATGTCTACTTCTATAGTAAAGTAAGAATGTTCTAAGTTCATGAGTTGCTTGTACTTTATTCCTGCACTGATGTTACTAAAAATGTTTCCGTACTGCACCTATTTTGTCTTCCATCCATGCGTATTTATGCTTAAGATTCTTAAGTTGTCTCTATGCATTGTTCAGATGTTAATTCCCTTTCTGTAGTCTTGAGTCCCTGCTAGGGACTGTTTTTACTTTAAGAGGCAGATGGTCTGCACGTTACTCTTGGATCATTTCCATGCTTTTGTTCTTCATCGTTTTTTCTCTATTGGGAGTTGGGGGGGTGGGAGTCTTTATTCTTGAAGCCCTGTGGGACCTCGGCATATGAATTGGTTCAACTTCTTCTGTCTCGGACTGTGAGTCCCTTGTACTCTTGTGCTATTTTCATTCTTTTTCCTCTTCGGATGTTATTTGCTACACTTGCTGCTCTTCGGTTATTGGCCGGACCTTATTGGCTTGCGCTCATGTTTAGTATTTTTGGTGAGTCGGGCGATTTTGGTACTTTGATTGCTGGTAACTCATTTGCTTTGAACATCGAATTTAGTTCTTTTTCATCCAATCCATGGTTTCCCAGGTTTGTTCTATATGCGTGGATAATGCATGCTCGTATCTTTGCACACATGTCGCTGTTCACGGTCATCGTCAGTTGGTTCATTTCTTGGGTACTTGCTTTGGAGGCTGCAACCGCGTAACTTTGGTTACCGCGGATTCGCGTTTCCTCTTCTTTTTTTTATCATTTCTTTCCGTAAATCCTAGTCTTTTCCTCCATTTTAGCTTCATTTTGCCCTTTGCCCCCTTTTGCTCTTCATGTCTGAATCTACTCGTCCATTCTCAAGTGGTCACATACTTTCATTTACAATCATTATCTATATCACGGATATTGATATTTTTATTAATTCTATTAAAAATTGTAAACATTCGCTAATTCCACGAATTTTTCAGGAATTTTGAGATTTACTTTTTCTCCGCATTCGAC
Source organism: Ceratothoa steindachneri (assembly GCA_963969495.1). Taxonomy (NCBI): domain Eukaryota; kingdom Metazoa; phylum Arthropoda; class Malacostraca; order Isopoda; family Cymothoidae; genus Ceratothoa; species Ceratothoa steindachneri. Next base: position 20,573,517 of record OZ018335.1, read on the forward strand.
ACTTTCTTTCATTTTCCGCAATTATTAATAGCTTTTATGAATAGAACTAATAATAATACACTAAAATATAAAACTAAAATAATCTCGCTGATTGTGCGTTTCTTTAGTAATATCAGTAATATGGCAACTAAAACCTAGGAAAAGCATTTTTTTAGCAAAGCAATCTAACCTTTCTAGGTTCTTTTATGTGAAAAAATACCTATACAATAACAGTTTTATTCATATATTGGTAACTGACCAACATTAAACTCGATATTTTTATACCAATACCAATGAAATTTCCTATTTAGATGAAGTGCCTAACGAAAATCTGTCTAAAATGACAAAACCATCACAGATTAGCTTAAGATACTAATATAATTGTGGAAAAAAGTAATATTAAACCAAACTAGTGAGATTCCATGTCACCAAATGTTTTTGCATGATGTACAATTTAAATTTTATGTCTCGATAGTTAGGAGTTTGATTTAGCCTTAAGCAAACATTTTATCTTATAATTAATCACAATTATATTTGAGGGAGAAATTTGCAATGAAATCACTTATTTTTTGACTACAATTACAAGCTTTAGATATATTTTTTCTCAGCTTAAACATTTATAAATATGTCTAATGAAATGTCATTTAAAATCAAACCTTCGCATTGTCTGGCCATTATCGTAATAGTTTAAAATAAATTATCACTTCTGATCTCTTGTCAGTTTTATCGACGATTCTAATATTTTGATGCTTTGATATATAAATAAATTTTTTCTTTAAGGTACCCTTCCGAGTATGACTTTAAACAGTAAAAATTATGAATAGAGTTAACTGTCAAAATTTTAATCGTAAATTGAAGTAGAACAACAGGATCCTAAATTACGACAAGATACCGAACTAGCTTTTATTTTTTTGATAACAATTCATCCAGTTCTGACATGTTTTGCGTTTTTTTTCTCACAAAATACTCTCAGAGTTTTATTATAACAGTAAATTGTAACCCTGTTTTGGGCCATCTGAACTCAAGATTCTTTTCTATGTAGATAGAAGTAAAGAAAACAAGATTAGACTAAAATAGGTAATGGGAAAGAGTTTCAAAGATTAAAATAGATTAAATCTCAAACGCATTCATAGTCCTCCCAAATCGTGTATGTCCATAATCGCCGAAGTGCTCCCGTTTGCCAAATCTTAGATGACCATAGTCGAGGGAATGGCGCTTATCAGAGTCGTGCGGATTTTCTACAGGTTCCAAATTCTCGAAGTCTACAGCAAGTTCTTCTATTGCGAAAGGTGATGAGTGTGTTTCATGTATCTAAGTGAGAAAATATAATTTGTATTAGAAAAATTGCCTCACTCAACATTTTGAACTTATGTTTTCACTAACAGATTCTTTAGAATATTATATATTTGATCACAAACATATATTATAGAGTGAATTGAAATGAAATCATTTATTTTTTCATTAAAATTACAAGGTTTAGTGATCATTTTTCTCAGCTCAAATGCTTTCTAGTGAATGGAAGCCTTGGTTTCTTTAAAAAAATAAAAATTCAGAGGAGGCAGATGACTGTCTTTAAATGTGAATTCAACCAAATAATAAATTATCCTTTGAAATTACTTAGTGTTCTTTTTTATTTGACAATAAGAAGGTTTCAAGAATGGCCTGTGTTCTATTTTCACCTTACGGCACAAAACAACATGTCTGCTATACATTAGGAAAGCTGTGGTCAGGTATTTCAAATTGTTAGCTGCTAAATACATTGGAAACGTTTAAAATATTTCCAAACACTGGGATAATATCGTGCAAAAAATGCTGTAAAGAGACAAATCGTTATATATTCCCCCAAATAAACAGTATTTATAGGTGGAACATATTCTAAAACAATCCCACATGGTAACATTATCAATTTTGATCCTCTAATGTAGAGATTTTTTAAAACTGTGAGAGGCGAGATTTTTAAAGTTTGGACCTCAGACGTGATTCAGTACATTCATTTTAAGGGATATAATGTAAATTGGAAGAAATGGCTATCGCCATTATTGAGCGGCTTCAATCACTGAATCTATTCCTTAACATAATAACCCTCTATGCAAAGATTTTAACTAATCTTTAAGCGAAAGTAACGTACCACAGGATTTTAAGGTAATTAACCTCACCCTAATTATTTTAAAAAAGGTTCGAAAGATGATCCAAATAACTATAGACCAATCAGCTTGACGCCAGTAGTCGGCAAACTTCTCGAATCTATGATCATAGATAAAATCGTCAAACATTTAGAATCTCAAAACTTAATAAAAAAACAGTCAATAAAATATGTTTGTTTGCTCAAACGTTCATGACTCACTAACCTTTTAAATTCTTCAACGAGATGGTAAGAATTTAGGATGGACATAAGGCGCTTGACATTATTTATGTGGAATATAAAAAAAAAAATTCGATACCGGCCCTCACAAAGAACGAGGTACGAGTATTAAACCGAAAACTCGTAGAATAAGGGTTAACTCGCTTAAGTAGATAAAAGAATGGCGTACAAACCGAAATCAAAGAGTTGTTATAAATAGTGCTAGTTCAAAATAGGCTCCCGTGAATAATGGCTTTTCATGGGAGCGTTCTGGGTCCGGTACTGTCTATAATTTACGTTAATGATCTTGAAAATATGTAATTGGATAAAATTTCAAAGTTTGATGATGATTGAAGAGCCAATTGCCAATGATAGCAAAACTCTACTGCAACATCTAAACTAAATAACTGAATGTCGGAAAAATAGCAGATGAAATTAAATGTCATCAAGTGTAAGGATTTCTATTTAGGAGACAGAAACAGTCATTATAATTGCAATATAAATAATTATAATTTAGAGTTTTTAGATCAGGAGCGTGATTTAGGTATTATAATTTCAAATAATCTTAAGCCCTCGAAGCAATGTAGTAAAGTATACAAGAAATCAAACATAATTCTCGATTACATAGCTAGAAAGTTTACTTATAAAGGCAAAGAAATCTTTCTTTTTCCTATATAAAGCACTGGTCAGACCACCGTTGGAGTAAAGCGTTCAGCTTCGGTCTCCGTCTCTGCATAAGGAAATCTTTCGTCGGAGCGAATTTAGCGCAGAAATAATATACTGATTCCCGAACTTAGAAATAAACCGTATAGATAGAAATCAGAAAACTTAAAATTATTATATTTGAAAAATAGACGGCTTCGCAGCGAACTGATTGAGGTATTTAAAATTATATACGGTAAAACGGATGTTGAATTTGAGTCTCCTTTAGAGTATGGAAGAAGTGCGAATACACGAAATAATCGATTCAGACTAAAATTAAAACCGATTTGAGACAGAAGTTGCAAAAAAATTCCTTTCCAATAGTACATCAATTAATATGTTAAAAAATAAAATTAATGAACTATATTATTAAATATAAAAACAAACAACATCCTAAACGAGCCATCCACTTGATAAACCAATCAGAGAAATCACTACATAAAACACACAGAGTAATCCTATCTCAACTCAGGTCAGGCTACTTACTCTACTATACTCCACTCCAACAATACAAACATAGAATCAAACTTTCAGACTCAAATGCAAATTGATTTCGAAGACGATGCTTGTCTTTACTAATGCTTTCCAATCTAGATTAATTCTGAGTTGAATTTCCTGATCTTTTTCCTTTGACATTGTAATCTATTGACCCATATAGATATATCTCTCTACCATTTCAATTTACTCGTTGTCAATTGAGATGTCTATCATATCGATCTGTGGTTAGTTTGTCATAACTTTTGTTTTTCCAAGATTTATTTTTAGGCCGATCTTTTTGCTCTCATGGTTAAATTTATGAAGCATTGTTTGAATCTCTTTTAGGTTATCAGCTATGAATGAGTACAATATCATCTACGAATATCAGGTGATTGAGGTAATCCTATCCATCTTAATGTCTTTGTTTTGCCAGTTTAGCCTTCTTAACATTTAACCCAGTCAAAACCTGGATAATTTCGGAGATATATTTCCTGTCTTACAACTTTATGTAATTGAAAGATGTCGGAATCATTATACAATCTAATGTAGGATCTGCAATGTTGGTATGTGTTCTATGATATTTATGTAGAACGGATCTATCTATACCTTAATTCTTCAAGGTTTTTATGACTGCTGTTGTTTCTATTGAATCAAAAGTTTTCTGATAGTCTGCAAAAAAAACAACTATAGAAGTATATTATAGTCTGAAGTTTTTTCAACGAGCTGATTGAGAGTATGTATGTGATTAATCGATGAGAAGCCTTTTCTGAAGCCAGCTTGTTCTTTCGATATTTGATAATCTAGCTTGTTTGCAGTGTGTTAGTAACGACTCTTGTGAAGTGTTTATAGACACGAGAGAAGGCTGATTGGTCTGTAGTTTGTAAAGTCTGTTTAAATATTTTTATGTAGAAATATTATTATGGCATTGTGCCAATCATCTGGAATCTTGCTCTGTTTTAGACATTCAGTTAAGAGGCAAGCTATTATATCCTCAATGACAACTCCAGAATCTTTCAGCAAGTCCAAAGTGATGTTGTTCTGACCTGATGTTTTGTGGCTCTTCATTTGATTGATTGCAATTTCATTTCTGATTTTATAACGGCTGGTACATAATTTAGTGTTGTAGGTTGGTTATGATTCTGGATGGTGTTGTTGATTGGATACAACTTTTCATAGTACTCCTTAATTCTTTTAACTATTCTTTTTCGATACTTGATTGTACCACCTTCCTCTTTTTTTGCTACTATGTGAAATTTTACTTTTTAAAGTCTTTTTTTTTAGCCATTTTATACCTCTTTCCTTATTCGATGATGCCTTCAATAATTGTTTTATAATTCTTTTTGATCTCAGCTCTCTGTTTCTTTTTAACCTTTTATTTCCTGAATTATTACTTTATGTAAAAAAGTTTTTTGGCCTGAAAATATATCCATTTAGGTTATAAAACACGTTTATACAACTTTCTTCTATTGAACATTGAATGAAAGGCATAAATTAACATGATTCCACATGGTATCATTGGGAAGTGTTGATGCAAACATGAAAAAACCTAAAAAATAAAATCATTGGGAAAATAATGAAGAAAAATTTGAATTTAGTAACCAAATTCCCTAAAAATAAAAATTAATTCTTTTTTAATTAGTTGCAATAAAATAATATACACAATTTATTTTTTATGAAATGCAATAAAACAACTTTGCTCTTTCAACAGAAATAAAGAGATGTTGTACTTATTACACTTCATATGTGCGTAAGCTTTGCTGCAACATTTGCATCTTTGTTTTAGATCAATAGGCACAAGAAAATAATCAAACTCATACACATGAAAAACATTGACTGGCCTTGTTGCTTTCAGTCTTTTTGCATTTAGACTGACTTTACTCTCATTCGACGGCCTACCTTTTTGCCTTGTTGTAGTTTTTAGGAGGCATCTGAAGACTAAATGAATGAAAATTTGTTATTTAATTTTTTATGTAACTAAAGGTTAGGATAGGTTATTAAGACTGGCCATTCCCACTCAAGGGCCGAGACCGCCCCGCCAGACCATTACCGACCTTGCTATGTTCGCAATAATTCTAGGCTAAATAAGCACTATAGAACTAAAACAAACTATAGGCAGCAGAATCACTAGTATATATATATATATATATATATATATATATATATATATACACACATATGACGGATCGAAGTTAGCAGTAAATAAAACAGCGTTATTGGTGAAAATTTATTGATTTCACTATTGGATCATGTTATTTAAGTCATGGCAATTATGTGTGAAAAATAATATCGCCTAAACATCCGCCAAGGCTTCGGCGGCACACTTCCACTATATGGTCAAAATTTTTGATGACGTCTCTGCATAGTTGCTCCTCGATCTCACCAATATGCCCTATTATATCATCCTTCAGTTGTTGAATTGTTGTTGGCTTGTTGGCATAGATTTTACTTTTGAGATGACCCCAAAGGAAGAAATCTAAAGGCATCAAGTCACACGATCGTGTTTGCCAATTGACCTCGCTGTTTCGAGAGATGATGCGACCTAGGAACTTCTCATTCAATAAAGCCATTGTTGCATTGGCTGTGTGGCATGTGGCGCTGTCCTGTTGAAACCACAAATCTTTGACATCCATAGAATTCAATTCAGGCCATAAAAAGTTGGTTATCATGGCACTGTATCGCTCGCTGGTCACCGTACAGAATTCCCGGCATCATTTTCGAAGAAATATGGCCCAATGATTTCGCTAGCAAAAAATGCACACCAAACAGTGACCTTTTGTGGATGCAGTGGCTTTTCAACAATCTTCCTGGGATTTCATCAGCTCAAATGCGACAATTCTGCTTATTAACGAATCCACCAAGATGAAAATGGGCTTCATCACTAAAGATGATTTTTTGCTAAAAATCACCATCGGCTTGTCTTTGCTCGTGCACCCAATTGACGAATGTACGGCGCTTCAAGTGGTCAGCAGTCTTCAGTTCTTGTGTCAATTGAATTTTGTAAGCGTATAGAGACAAATCTTTTTTCAAAATTCGATTTAACGTTATTGTGGAGAGGTTCAATTCCTGCGCGCGATTACGAATAGAGGTGTGTGGATCTTCGGCCACATTCTCGCGCACTGCAGCAATGCTTTCAGCTGAACAGCGTAAATGAGCACGCATTGGCGTTTTCATATCTACCACCGAACCCGTTTGTTTGAATTTACGAACAATTTACCCAATTGCATTCTCGGTTGGTCGATTATGTTTACCAAAAAAATCGCGAAGTGCCTGCAATGCATTTCCGTTTGAACGTCCATTTTCGTAATAGGCTTCGATAATTTTAACACGTTGTTCGATTGTTAATCTTTCCATGGTTGAAATTGCCAAAGACTGAAGTTGTTAAATCTGAAAGAAAAGAAAAAAAAAATCATTAGACACTTAAATTTAACTCACATTTAAAATCGGTCCAAGTTATTGGAACACCCTTTATATATATATATATATATATATAATATACACTCGTCGTTGTCGTTGGAGCCTCTCAACTTATGAGTATGACTGCTGGGTTCCAGCTCCATGGGTAATAAGCAGTGAGTTTTTCAGTTCCAGTGTGTCCTCGAGTGGCTAATTAGTCTGATTCTGGGACAGATCGAATAAGAGAAAGTGCCTGGCTGAGGCTTTTGTTGACGAGCCTTTCTCCTCTCCCTCTATTCTGCCATAGGGCGATGGCGATTTCCTTCAAAGGTTTTCACTCACCTCGTAACTGCTACTCTCCATTGATTGTGTTCATATGCCAGATCTTCCCAGGTGCTATAATTCATTTCCATTTCCTTTAGATGCGTTTTGATGGTGCCCTTGTATCGTTTCATCTGTCCCCCTGCTCTTTGCTGGCCTTCCATTAGCTGTGAGTATAATAGCTGCTTTGGGAGTCTTTGGTCGGGCATTCTGCGCAGGTGGCCGACCCATTTTATCTGCGCTTTGATGATCATCGCATGAATGCTAGTTGTCTCAGTCTGAAGGAAAACACTGGAGTTAGTGCGATAATTCTCCCAAGTGATACCCAAGATGGAACGGAGCATTTGTTGGTGGAAACTTTCCAGATCTTTCAAATGGCGGCTGTATGTGGTCCAGGATTCACAGGCATATAACGATTTTGGTGTTACGACTGCATGGTGGACTTTTAGTTGTTTTCCTTTGTTGCAGCTCCCTTGTGTCAAAAACCCTTTGGTTGTTGTAGTAAGTCGCAATCTGGCTCCCAGTACACCTGTCGACACACACAAGCTCTCTGGTTGGTTGGACCTCAGTTGAAATCCACCGTTTCAATGGGAATGGCCGAATTTTCTTTGGATTTTTTCACCATGAGAAGTTTTGGGCCATAAGCTACCATGCTGTTCCAATGCTGGTTGGTAGCTCGTGGTCGTTAGTGAAATATTTTGCCGCAACCGGAATATAAACGGAACATCTTGTATATATATATGTTTTTTTTTCCTATTTATGATAAATTATTCACTCTATTATCACTGAGTAAACTTGTTTCAGTAAAATAAACCTATATCATTTTCTTTTTTCAATAATTTAAAATGCTTTTTAAATTCAGTACTTAACGCTAATTTTCTTTTTCTATATTAAAAATAAAACGAAATCAAGCGAATTAAAACAATAAATCAATTCTAAAGAAGATGAAGCCATTTAAAGACAAACGGTGGTACGTCTACGAGTAAATATAAAAAGTGAATGAGAATTACTCCTAAAATATACTTTCCTCAAGCCCAAATAATTGTGAATTATGGAAGATATGTACATTAATTACCGGATCTGAAGTTTCCTTTACTCTACATCCTCAATATACCAAAGATTTTCCACTTTGTGTGATCTTATCGAGGATATTTTGACATATTTGGGTATGTAGGGCGCATTTAACGGATCTTTGGGGGCAGTCAAAAGCAAAACTGTGTCTGATAGCAAATTAAAGACTAATTTTTAATATACCTTTGTCTTTATCATAGGTACTAAACTCTCCATCGACGAGGTCTGAAGGGCTCTTTGTAGCGTTCTGTATATAATTCCTCTGGCGGCAGATGGTTGGATAGTACCATGATGAAGTGGAGTAAGTAGAACGAGGGTGCACAGTAAAATGGTACAATTCGGTTTCATTTCTGGTGAGAAATAAGGATAGTCATATGAGGTTTATAATTAATGGCTGACTATGATTAGATTTTATTTAGTGCGGCATAAATTATACAATTAGTTTTGCTCGCTGTTTGGCATTTTCTGGAAATTCATACAAATAGAAAAACTTCCAATGCTTCGCTATGTAAATGGGTAAATTCTCCCGTTTGCATGTTAATAAAAGCTCTGACTTATCGCAATGGAATTTAAATCTATGCTTCTAAATTTGCTTTGAGCTAACCTCTTCTTGAAAGCTTTAACACTTTTCATAACAATCTTTTAGGTTAGATTAAGTTTTATATGAATTATTATTGTCCCTAAGCTGTTTACTACTTTTTCGATAATTTTTCCTTTTCCTCTGTTATCTGTTTTTTTTTCTTTCTTTTCTTATCCATGTGCAAACGTGGTAAATAATAACGTTCGAAAAAACAATTTAACTTTGATGGGAACATGGAAAAGAAAATCAGTTAGTTATTTAGGATGTTATAAAAATCCACAAGCCAGAAAAGTTCAAATTTTTAAGTTCGAAGCAAGTTAGTGCATGCCTCATTAGTTACCTTAGTTATCTAATTTTTGTATGTCAAGGCATAAATGACGAGGTCCCCTTTAATCTAACTTACCTTAACTTAATTGATACTCAAAGTTTTCCTGAGTTTTTTTATCTTTATCTGTTCCGTTAATGAAAAGTTTATGATTTTTTTCTTATAATCGTAACATAAAACAAGGTTTAAAAGTTAAAAATTCACTAATGTATTTTTTAATTAATGAAAAAATACAGTTTAGAGGGTATAAAGATTTCAATTTTACAAATATGATGATAAGAAAAAAGGAAGACATATAGATATATAAAGATCCTAATTCCATCAATATCCTACAAAGACAAGGAAAAGGAATAGAAATAAAAGGAATAAAGTTTACATTTTCACCAATTTTATCCGAAGATAATAAAGGTTACTTTGCTTATTCACGGGTTGCTAGGCAATTTTAAAATTCTAAAATTTTCCATCATCCGTCAAGATTAATATTCGTGTTGTGCAAAAATTTAATTTACTGAAACTGCTATAAAGAAAGCATCTCTACTCCTCTTCCGCCTGACTTTAAGACAAGTAGTTTCGCATTTTCAAGTTTTCACTTTTAATTCCTGCGATGTTTCCTACAACAAAATTTCACTCCTAAATTATGTTATTATTCCAAGTCCTTTCCGACTACTAATTCTATCCCCGTTGAGAGGAGAATCTTCTATTGCTTACCCCAGTTTCTTTCTTTGATTAAATATAATTCTTTGGTAATTACATTATTAATGCAACGGCCCAATGCATGAGATCATCATTTGCCGAATGACTAGTATAGATCGCGAATCCAAATAGATTTTTGCAAAAAATTAACTTTCCTTTTAAATAAAAATGTATTTTTCTCACAGGAAGGTTAGCGAAGTTTCAGTTAAATTAGCCACCCTAAAAATCAATTTTGCAAAGAAACCAATTTTTTGACACTCCATGAATAATAAATTACATAATTACAAACAAGAAAGAACTTAAGATCTCCTTGAGGCTGATTTTAAAAAGAAGACAAACTGAGGAAATCAGAGAATCAAGAGTTGTTAAATTAATTTTTCGTAATATTTATCAATTTATTCTTAAACATATTCACAGTAGTGTTTTCAACGATATTCATCTCAAGTTATTCTATGTTTGTGTTTACTAGTTTGTAAACATTATTTATACTTAGTTATCTATTTCAAATATTAAGTTATCATTTGTATTAGTGAACCCACTTGATAATTTAAATACTTTGATAAGTTGGCTGCATAGATACCAATCTTACAGTGACAGTAAATTGAGTTGCCTTAGTCTCTTCATACGATCTATTTCTTAGTTGAAGAGTTAATTTCGTCGCTGGACGCTGGACGCGTTCCAATATTACAAGGTCATTTTGCATGTATGGATACCAGAATTGCACCATACACTCCAAATGAGGAATTACAAGCGCTTTATATAAGAGAAGACTAATGTCTTTTGATTTTAATGCAAAATGTCTGGCTCTGTAGCCTAAAACAGTATTTGCCATTTGTGGCATTACAGTAAATTACTTTGGATATTTCAGATCACTCGAAATTAAGAAACCTAATATTTTATTTGAGTGTTTAAAATTTTAAAACGTTGAATGACATCTGCCATCTCTTTCTGACCATTCAACTAATCTATCCAAGTCTTTTTGAAAGACTTGGATATTTTGCCCCAGTACTGTTTCCCATCATCAGACAATTTTGAAATTATACACAAAAGGTCCAAGTCAAGATTATATATATATATATATATATATATATATATATATATATATATATATATATATATATGCCTAGATGTCTAGGCAAATAAAGTTATGACTTTTCCGAGCAATTTTCTTCGCCTAGAGCCATCTGTTGAGACTATAGTCAAAGCTATAAGAAAGCTGCAGGCAAAAGTAAATAATGCAGCCGTTGCTGTCGCCTTGAATGAATCATATATATATATATATATATATATATATATATATATATAAAACACACGCAATAGTCCGATTCAGAGTACAGATCTCAGGAACGATACTAGCAACCGAAACCCACGAGGAGTTATTATTTCCATTTACTCTCTTGATGCTCTTCAGTTACAGTTTTCCAACCAAACTCAATTTATTTTTCATTCCTGCTTCCGATTCCGTACGTTTTTGATGATCTTAAATCCTATCTCTAACAATGGACTCCAGGGATTTATCTACGGCAGAAGTAAGGGAAATGGGCCTAAAGTTTTCAGTATCAGTATTTATTCTTTTTTTAAAAATTGATGTTACATTTATTAATTGAACTCTTCAGGAACTATTCTGGCACTCAGGACTTTCAAAAAAATTATACAAAGACGTTTTATATCTCGCTTTCTAACTCTTTAAGGTGTATTCTCTATACTTTATTGGAACCCGTCGCTTTTAAAAAAATTTATTTCTTAATATAAATAGTAATTTAAATTTAATTCATGCTAAATTTGTAAGTATATATTTTTCTTTAAAATCATTATCACTTGTATTATAGGTAAATTACGTGGGCGGATCGGCACTAAACGCTCTTTCGGCATCCTTTAAAGGCCCGACGTACTCCCTAATTGGCTTATGATCATTTACGAGGGGCGGTCAATATGTTTTACGAATCAGTAGGGCAAAACAGAGGAAGGGGGATGGCTGTTTGTGGGGGTGTTAGAACAGGTAAATGGGCAAAATTTACACAGATTATCGCTGAGGTAAAATAATGCGATTGTTTGATAGGATATTTTTCCTTTGCAAATCTAACAGCTATACAAAAAATGAAAAGTTGTAAAGAAGTACCTGAGAATAAAATAAATAAATAGACAAAAAAAATAACTAAGAACAAAACAAACTAAGGAACAGATAACTAAAGAATACTAGAATGTAAAAACAAGGTACTTGGAAAGTATTTGTCGTGTTGTTTAGTGCCTAGTAAATCATGTTTGATACCAGCAAAACTGGGCAGGCACCGGTAAGCAGGATGCAATGAATTTTGTGATAACTTAATTTTCAACCGCTGGTCAACCAAATGAAACAAACTTTTTTATGAAACACAGCATACTTATTCACTGTTATAAGTGATTGATCAAATGTCAAGTAAAATACACTCAACTTTCTTCCGTGCGACCAATCACGCTGAATAAAAATATTTTATATAAAACAGTGAATTTTTCCACTAAACACTCAAATAGATGTAAATTATTATGTTGTTAATTACAAATTTTCTTTTAAAAAAATTGAAATTGAACTTAAAGAGTCCCTTGAAATACAATCTTTCGGTAACTTAGGCCATCTTCGCCACCCACACACATACAGAACGAAGTGTTGGGCACAAATGAGTTCTTCTCATAACACGAAATTCGTTGTATTCTGCTTAGCGGGGCCTGCCCAGTTTTGCCTGCATCAAACATGATTTACTAGGCACTACACAACACTTGACAAGTTCTTTCCAAGTACCTTGCTCTTACACCAACCAGCTGCTTTTATTCAATTTTCTGTCCCAATTTAAGTAGTAGGAGTATAAGAGTAAAAGTTAATTCAAGTTCCGAAGATTATTCTTGAATTCCCTTCATTTAGCTTCTTAAGAGTACGTTACGCGCACCATGCATACGTAAATAGACAATACGGTCTTAACAGCTATGTAGATGGAATTTTAATTTTACTAAATCACAAACATATAATTTGAGTAATTATTTTGATTATCTTTTAATTTTATCTAGTTTACTCTTTTGTTTTTTGCGTTTCTTTGGGTGAGAATTTAGACTTATACACGAATTTTAATAGGCCTATAAAGAGTAAACTTATTTACATAAGTAACTTCCACCATTATTGACAATACTCGCCCATCATTAATGAACCAGTGGCTGCCTTTTTTTGAAGAATTCATTCGATTTTGATGAAACATGTGATTTAATATCCAATTGCACCTACTTTATATTAAATTAAACTTTTCAATTTAGTTGATGTAACCACTTCAATAAATGGAATTCTCATAATGCAGGGGCCAGTGAGTATGGAAGAGGAGGAAGGAGAACTTCTTAACTTAACGCAATATGTTTTATTGTATCAAACGTGCTATATATGGATGTATATTGTCATGAAGAAGTATTTCACCTTTGGGGGTGACCAGTAAAGGAATCCTTCATTCAAAATCTCTATTTAATTCATGAAAACGTTGAACCTATTACGGCAGTAACTATGTAATAGAACGGTCTGAGCCCGCTTAAATTTAGCCGCTATCACATGTTTAGAAACACATGGCTACTCACGTGCATCTGCGAAAGGAATCAGAGCGAGTTATCGCCCACCTTAGCCAATATTTAATCAAGGAGGTTCATTCCCCCGTTTTGCCTCCATACGTCGATCTCGCCAGATTGAGTTAGGCTTATGGGCAGATAAGGTATTTTCCCAGGCGCAACTGGGGCATTCCCTCGAAGCCTCCCACTCAATTGTCCCCTACGCCAAGGGGATGGCTTCGACTATTTATACATAGCTTTCCCCGATTGAAGCAGATCAGATCAGATCCAGATTATCTTCGCGAGGCATCACGCCGATCCGGTCTCCCTTGAGCACAATAGGAACTCTCTACCTCGAGAACCACCTTATTTGTCCAGAAGAGGACAATATCCCTTGAATGCCAAGGTTCGTGCCTTCAAGACACCAAGTCCACAAGGCCCCCCCTGTTGTTTAGAAAGAGAACAACGTTAGAACAGCCATTGTTCTTTGAGGCCGTTAACAAGAAACGGTTCTCACCCTTCTCCCCTGTTGTTCAAAAAGAGAACAACGTTAGAACAGCCATTGTTCTTTGAGCCCGTTGACAAGAGACGGTTCTCACCCCCCTTGTAGTTCAGAAAGAGAGCAACGTTAGAAGAGCCATTGTTCTTCAAACCGGTTCGTCAAGAAACGGTTCTCATTCCCAAGACATCATGTCAGGATAATTTAATTCCCCCCTTTTTTAACGTTCTTCAAAAGAACGATTGGTTTCAACGATAACCTCCATTGTTCATCTAGAACATCCCCGATTTGCTGTCACAAAGATCGCTCGTACCTCCGAGCCCCACTTCGCCCTCACTCTTCGAAGACAGTCCTTCCCCTTCGCTAAGGACAACCCCCCGAAGAACTCTTCTGCTGGTAATCACCAGTGGACCGAAGATTCCTTCGCATCGTCTTCCTCTGCACAACAACTTTGTAATTACGTAAGCTGAGCATTACCTTTAATTATATAACCTTTTTGTCAACGCTACCCTGTGCTTTAAATGGTTTAGCGAACCATCCCCCCCCCTTTAATTTTTATTTGTTTACCTTTTTAAATCTCTCCACATCTTAATCCTCGGATTAGTCAGATATTCCCACGACCCTTTCCATTCTCTGTTTATGTAAACATTTTCTTTTTGTGTGTTGTTGATAGTTTAATTAATAAAACTCTATTTTATCAATGATAGCCATATTATTATCCTTGAGCTCAGTTCCACTTCTTAAGCATATTTAAGATAAATAACCTCGGTCAATCAGATTACCACGCACTCGAAATATTAGAATAATTCCCTCAACGAATAGTTATATATGGTATATCGTCGAGAGCCTATTCTACGACAAACTAATTACTTGTTTTGGAAGAGTTCCTAATTAATGATTACTTTAATATCGCACCTAATTCAAAACATAGCCTTCTTTTATTTGAGAAAAAGTCAAGAGGTAGGAATGTTTTTTTGTCTGAGATCAAACCCTTGTGTTTTGGGTTGAATATTCCAGTAAAAAAAACACTTTTCGTCCCTCAAAACAGTTCATTCCATTAATGGCTCACAGGAATTTTGATCAAATGCGGATAAAATAATATTCACACATTGTAATCGTGTAATTCATATCATCATCATCATCATCACTTCACTAACTATAATTTAAGAAAGGGATTTTTTTGAGTATTTGAATAATAATTTCATCTTAGTTTGGTTATGACTTATGTTTTTTTATCAAAGTTATTTCTAATAATTCTTTTATAATATCAAAACACAAAATGGTGAAGTTCATAAATAAATATAAGTATCGAAATTTTGTGAAATTTTTTAAAACCCAAAGAATTGCAAATAGTGAAGTTCAGAATATTTATTTTTGTATATCTTCTTTTATAACTATATTTTAGCAACATGATATTTTTAAAGGGGGGAAATTTAGTTTAGAGTTACTTTTTTAAATTGTTATAATTGGCGAAGTTCAGAAAATTTATAAAAATTTATTAAATTTTAATCTTAGTAGCGAAGCGCAAGCTCTCCTCGTAGGGGGGAGTGGAGAAGCCATTGCCTGGTTTTTATATAAAATTTTGCCCACTGTTTCATGAAATTTAATATTCTTGACATTTCACGAGAATTATACTCCAAAAAGACCTTAATAGCATCAAGATCTACTGCAGTATGGCACCCTCTACCCTCTGAACTTTATAGCCGGGTCATCTTACTGCAGATTTTTAACCAAAGCTCACATTTACGAATATTCAACACATTTCCATACACTTTTGTGTGGTATTTTTACTGCTAATAGGACACTATTTACTCTCGAGTATTCATAAAGCATGAATACTTTATGTGTGTTTCACCTTCTCCATCACTAATGGAGGACATCTTTTAAACAGCTAGAAGCAAATTTGGAACAACTTTAATATACATTTTTATAAGTATTCTAAAAAAGGCATTAATTTCTGGACAATCTAATGTATTTCAAACAATAAAACAATTAAAATAATATTATTTTCTCTATGCTGAGCTTCACTACAAATTTTGGGTGTAGCAACAAGACAGTGGATGGTGTAGGTGGGTGAACGCCATCTGTCTCTTGTTCAGATCGGACGTCCTAACCATATAATGAAATCAACATAAAGATCAGCATGGGAGTGAGGTTACAGGAAGTATTTTGTGTCTTCACTACCAACCTTGAGATCAGGTAGGAACCTTCGTCTCTCCAGTGAAAAGTGGGAATCATTCCGCATCAGGGGGATGCGAATACAACTACCCAACGCCAGAATTCCTTGTAACAGAGGCTAAATATGTGTGTGTTGTACTGTAAATACTAGAAAACAAATAACGCAGTGTAGTGATGTGCTGTGTATGTGCTGATCTGTGAGATCTACCTACTCCCGCAGGGGTAAGTACAGCATATCCACCGATCGCTAGCCATACCCTTACGTGGGCTGCCGTTTGCCTCTCATTTTACTTGTGATTGAACCAGGGACTTTCACATTAGAATACCCACGCCGTATCCAATAAGCGAGCGACATAAGGGTTTCAAAAATATTAATTAAGTAGAATGTGGGAAGTATATTCCGTAGAGTTAGATATTTACACTGTCAACATGACCATTTTCTGGTTCGATATGGCTCGCAATGAATTTTTTTAATAGTTGCGATACTTGAAATAAACAAGCGATAGAATAAAATCACAAGTGTTAACAGAGTAGACATTAACAGTGAATTCAAAGGAAACATGCCATGACCCTATTATTAAAGAGTATATAAAAAGGATTACAGTGATTAAGAGGTAAAAATTACGCCTGTTATTGGGTTATGCAAAGAAAAATTCCTAATTGAGAAATAAAGAACAGCAATTTAATCAACAGGGGCGTTATTATTCATGAAACAAGATCTGCTGACCAAAATGTCACGTGCTCTCACTTATTCTGATTTATGAACTTACGACCTTCAAAACTTTCAACAGTTCAAAGATTTATCGTAGGAGGACCTTGGAAGTTATATGATTCAAATGAGAATGTAAAACAACATAAGGGTTTAAAATTTAGTTAGAATCAACCAAATAGTTATGATATTACCAAAACAAAATTAATTCACGTAACACTTTAGTTTCGGGGTGCACAGTAGGTGGCGCTGTTTATATGCTACAATTTTGGGCTACAATATATGTTTTATGACGTCAGACGGTAGCGTCAGATGTGAACAATTACGGCGTTATATTTTTTGGGGTATATGAGTATATACTGGGGGGCTGCGCCCCCAAGACCCCCTTAATTGATTGAAGCTCAGGATCATCGCAGGGTGGTCCCCCCGCAGTGATATCTCCCACACGAGCAGTCCCATTGAATTTACTGTTTTTTTTCCCCAACAGATTTTTACTGGCAGAAAAACCCAACCTAATGACAAACAATACTTACTTTTTATGCGCCTCTAAATAATCTAAAAGTTTTTCGCGGTCTTGCAAAAAACACCTGAATTCGAATAACGAAGAAGCACAACTAGAGCACAAAAAAGCCATAACGAAAGAGAAACAAATGCTAAGCGGGTTCTATTTATAGCTAAGACGTTGCCAGTAAGGAGCTGTGATCGTTCACTGCGAAACAAAAATTACGAAAAAAACAAAACTAAACAATAAAAGACATCAAGAAACCTTACCTAACTTACAAAAAACTATAAACAAGTAGAGGTGCAGATATTTAGTAAATAATACAGACTAAAAATTACAAATCCCCAAAACAACAAAGAAATATAACGCCGTAATTGGTAACATCTGAAGCTACCGTCTGACGTCATAAGAGATATATTGTAGCCCAAAATTGTAGCCTACTAACAGCGCCACCTACCGTACGTCCTAAATCTGAAGTATTACCTTGATTTATTTTTCTAACCTTGGGAGGATTTTGGAAATTATATCATTTGAAAGAAAATGTAAATTAACATAAGGGTTTCAGATTTTGTTAGAATCGGCCGAATAGTTACAATGTTATTACAATAAAAAAAAACAAAAATGAGGACCAATATAGTGAGATGTACAGTCACCCGAGACTAGACTCGCACGTGATAAAAATTACCGGAAAAGAGAAATGATCAAAATGTGGATAAATAGTCATAAAAAATACTGAAAAAATGCAATAATAGGATTTGATGATGTATTAACCTGCAGGAACAAGGAGGTACAAAGAGCTCAAGTAGCAAGTCTATGAAGATAAGAAATAGAGACAGTTCTTTCGCGGAAGACTCGCTGGTGCTCAAAAGTACGAACATTAACCGCCTGGCAGAGTAAGTGAAGTAAATTGAAAAACGGAAAGAGTTGGAGAATGATAAGGCCGGCTTATCGCATTCATGTCATAGGTCTGGAGGTGCGTTTTACATCTACAAAACTAATTCTTATTTCATAAAACCAACTTTGATATTTAAATTACGATCTCGTCTTCCCATTGGTTTACAATAAAATACTAATTATAATAATAACAATGGAAAGTTTTTTTAGCTATAAATTATATAGTAGATCAACTGTTTCATAGGCATGATAAGTTGTATATTTAAATTTATTGCCTGTGACTTTGACACATTTTAATTCCCATATGCCGTCTTTTTTACAAACTACTCCTCACATACATTTTTTGGGGGGAAGGCCTTGTTTTCCTGGGTCTAAGGAATAAAAATAATATTAGTACATTTCTTAGCGACTAGATGGCAGCACATGTTATACGAGTTCTCTTTCAGTGCTGAATATTGTGCATCTTGGTATGATGGTTATACCACAAACATCAAAACTGGCGTCTACTTGAAACGTCTCAAGCCAAGAAAGATTCATGCTCACCTCTCTATTAATCACAATAAGAAATACAGGATCTCTCGGGAAGCTTCAAAGCAATATACATAAATCTCGTGAATCAGGCTAGGCAGGCTTTTCATAACAAAGCAACGTGAATATTAGAGTTCAAACAGGGCCAGACGGATGGGACATTTCATTTTTGAAACTGTGGACATTCAACATCTCTTGATCTTCGGTGTGACCTGTCAACTGAGAATACCTCATGGAAGGTATTACCGCACGTAATGCACACCGCAGTGTCAGACATCAGATGCCCAATGATCGTGAACAATGGCGTATGGATTAAATCACCTCGTATAAGTTATTGATAAGCCTTTTGCAGATTCCTTTTCTTATGTTCCTACATTTAATACAGAAGGTACCAGATGCATAATTATCAGGCCAATTAACGTTCTTTAGCTTACAGGAGATATGAGGGCAAAAACCAGACCAGAGTGCCTATGTTAACAACTCGACACCAAACACAGGGGCGCACCTGGGCTCGTGACGTCGCGAATTGGACCATGGAGGATTGGTAACGTGTGGCGAGGTCTGATGAGTCACGATTCCTGTAGATTCTGGTTGATGGTAGGGTTCAGTTTTGGCGCAGATGACATTAACCTCATTTTTCAACAGGGCACTGTGGAGGCTGCTGGTGATTCCATACTTGTTGGGTTGTGTTTTCAAGGTATGGCTTGTGTCTGCTGGGCACCCTTAACACTTTATTGACTGATGATGCATCTGCTGCATTGCTTGGTGACCATTTGCATCCATTCATGGACTTAATGTACTCCCAAATCGATAGGATATGCCGGCAGGAGTATAAAAATTATGAAAACACTCAAAATGATGGAATAAAAGTGATAAATAAGTAATTCGACACAGTAATCGTGCAAAATCTTTTTACATATAGAATTGCCGAGATATGGAACCATTTACCAGCTGAAGTTGTGTATAGTATGTTTAAGAATAGTCATGATAAGTACTATTTAAATATTTAGATTAGCCGTGTTTCATCTGTAATAATCTAATTTATTGAACTAGCTATGGAGTGGACCACTTGATCCTTGTTGGTCCGTTGTTCGGTTAATCTGTAGCTTCTGCTGTCTCTCATTAATTATTAGGCCGTTAGGTAAAAAATAAAATTTCACATGACTCAACCAGGTTAGGATACTTAATTAACCATCTTTGTATGGATATTTGAAAAAAAATGAAGAGTGCATTGCATTTTATGCAAAAAGTGAAGAAGCAAATGATACATCATTAGGAATAAATTATATTAAGGTGCGGAAGAGATTTTTTCAATTTAGAGTGAAAACTGACTAAATCATCTCTCCCAGAATGCGGTGAAAGGAGAGGAATTGAAATGTGTGCAAGACATAGCCACAGGTCCATCTTCGATTATTGGGACCGGGCTTACAGGCGATCCCCCAGATGCCAGCTGTAGCATAGTTGTCCATACTGCATCTAACACCTCATGAATGGATGTGGCAAATGAAAATGTGTGAACCTTATATAGCCTGAATAGTATTATTGAATGTTTTTGACAAAAATGGAAAAAAACGAGGAGAAGAGAAACCCCAATACCATGGACTCCTTTGACAAGCTTACTTTTTTCCTCTCCATTTCAGACAAAGTAGTATAAAAGGGAAGACTACTTGGTGCGCTATGAATAGGAAGGGCATCCAGAGAATAAATTGAAAGCACGAACAGTGCACAATATGTTTTATTTAAAGAAACAATGGAAGCTGCCCCAAGCGAAGAGCTCTTCTCCTCTTGGAGTAAATTATATATGAGGATAGAAACATACATGTGGACACCAAACCATAAATTGAATAAAAAAAGGTTTAAGATGACAGAAAAGCTTGAGAAAGCATCGTCACTCTTATATGATGGGATTGGGATGGCAAGTACACAGTATATTTATGAACAAGTTCTACAAATGGATTTTTCTTTAATAATTGCGATACTCAAAATAAATAAGCCATGGCTCTATTATTAAAGATTGTATAAAAAGGATTACATTGATTAAGAGGTGAAAATTACGCCTGTTATTGGGTTATGCAAAGAAAAATTCCTATTTGAGAAAATCAATTTAAAAAAATGGTTTTACAAGCAAACTGGACATGATGATGTGAATGGCTTTGTTTAGGGGGTATTCGGGCTAAATTTGACGGATTGCATAAATCCCTCCCCCCCACAATATCGCAGCCAAAAATGAATGTATTTTAAAAATAAAAATAATATCCTCTAGATTATGGCTGGGAGATAACGGTTTACTCAAAGTACGTGACCTAAGTTTTCCCCATGGGTTCAAGACGGTTCCGGAACCTGGCACATGCGCTCCTCAGTGTGTCCCTGGGAAGATCTTCGAGCACCTTGATCTTGGCCACTAGCTCAGCCTTAAGGTTACAGGTAGAGTGGTTGGCATCTTTTTCAACCGTGCTCCACCCATAGTAATGGGATTACAATCGGGGAATCTAGGAGGCAAGATAGTGGGTCGGGTGAAGTCGTAGAAATTCTTCGACAATCACTTCTGACTCTTTGCGGAGGTATGGTCTTTCACCAGCAACCTCATCAACCAGGGTTTGGCCACAGTCTCCAGAATCTCTGCATAGCTATTTGGATTAAGCCCAAGACCCTACTCAAAGTTATAGGGTGGCTTTTTGTCACCCTCACTGGAGACACTGACAGACCATCACAGTTTAGCGGAATTTCATCTTCATAATACGTGGAACAGCGCATGGATTGTAGGCAAGCTACTTATTGTTCTTCGTTCTATGCAACTAGTCCTGGTAAAAGTACTTTTCGGTTGAGAAGAACCAGCTCTCCTCCGGCTCAACAAGATGCTTGAGCTTGTTCAGGAGCTTCTTTGTCTTCGTCAAGCAATTTTCCTCGACCATGGCTCTCAAGACTTGTACCTTGCGCCTCTTGTACGAATGGTAGCGAAGGTCATCATTTAGGACCAAACCTCCTTAGCCGGAACCTTCCGAAAGGGGTATCCACATCCAGACATTTGTGGTGTGGAACCGGCGCACCTCGCCCGGGTCACGAAATGACTGAATAATAAGTCTGTGATTATCTCTTTAGCATATTTATACTACTTCAAAGTATTCTCAGTCCCACCAAAAATACGTCCTATCTATTCATCCTTCGCTCTCTCTTCCTCTCTCTCTTTCTCTCTCTCTCTCTATATATATATATATATATATATTCTTTCCTTATACCCATCATCCGTATCAAATTGTCCATTAACATTTCTTTTATTCTGAATTTAATTTTGCCTTCTTATATATCACAGTCTTATTCTCATATATTAAGAATAAATTCTCTGACCATTTAGTACCAGACTGAATGTGCAAAGAATTGATAACATTTAACCTAACCCAACCTGACCTAGTTTAGAGTGAAAAGGTTGGTTAGGTCAGGTTAGTTACTAATTATAACGCCGTCAACATGTAGGGGAGAATGATGGCAATTTCATTTCATGCTCATATCTACACTATTGCTTTTTATACAAAGCTTTCTTCTGGACAGTGGCGGATCGAGGATCAAAATTAGGGGGGGGGGGAGAGCTAACCTGAATTCCTTCCTCTGAGTAGTCTAAGAAAAGGGCCTTGATGATTAATAAGGGCTATAATAGACAGCATTGATAATAAATAACAGCGTCTCATAAAGAAGTCAGTACTAACTCTCTCAGACCCTATTTTTTTCCACACAAAAAATTAGAAATTGTAGTTTATTATAGTTTTTGGACGTCAGCTAAGGTATAATAGTTAATTCAATGATTATTTTTTAGATTTATCTGTATTTTAGACATGTATCATATAAGATGCATTCAATGGCAACGGTTTAAAAAAACGTTTTTTATATATTCTATATTATTACACAACTCTTTCTGAATTTTAGAATACAAGTATGACTCAAAGAAGAAATATAAACATAAACGAGGTCTGAAATTTTATTTTGGGGGGGCTTAAGCCCCCTCAGCCCTTTCTGGATTCGCACCTGCTTCTGTAAAGAAATTTTAGAATATTTCCATGCTATTCATCTCTGGCGAATTGCTAAATAATAATTTTAAAAAGCTATACAGTGAAAATATATTATTTAGTCAAGAAACTAATCGCTGCTGTAGTATTGACCTCCCACACCTCCTACATTTAGCCACATGCTGAGACCACGCGACTTGATATTCTTCCTATCCTCTCTGTTTTACCCTACAGACTATACTGCCTTCTGGAAGATCTGCGGTTGTCTCCTACATATTTACGCTTCCTCTAACTTCACCACTTTGTTTATAGATCTATTTATCTTTACAAACTTTATGCGGGATACGCCCTTGTTGGTGTTTTGCTTTGAATTCGTGAGAAAAATATCCAGCCAACGCGACCCATGCTCTTCCATAGCTCAGTCTCGATGAAGGATATCTACTCTATTCGGTCCATTTTTTTACCATTTCTGCCCAACAACAGGTTCTCCTTAGGATTCAAATCTGGTGATTGAGGAATGGGTTGAATTTTAGGTACTCCTTCAGATAATACCCCACAACTACGTTTCTGTCTGATTCTCATGTACCAGCCTGCCACTGCTTGGATCTGGGTGAGCAAAGCTCGAAAACAGAGAGGGTAGGTATTCTGACTTCGTCCAGGATATCCACGTAGTTAGCCATCACCTACAACAGAGTTAACTTTAATGAAAACGAAAGATGGCAATATTGTCAATTTTTTTTACATGAATTAAATTTAGAACTACCGAATTATTTTAAATACGAATTATTTTAAATATTGAAACAAAAATAAATTAAGGACAAACGAGCGCAACTCTTTTGAATTGTTTTTAAAAAGAGGTTCATGAAGAATGCAGAGACAACCTTGAAGAACTCATCTTGTCGATCTCAGCAGTTCCCGCATGAGCTGATAAAGATAAGCTACTTTGAGAGAGAATTATTCGTAAGTAATAAATAGCTAATAGTAAAAAAAAACAATGACACTATTATAGCCCTATTATAAAACAAATAACTTGATAAACTATTTAATTGAATTGCTATTGAGCAGCAATTGTCCCGCAGAAACCCATTAAAAGGGTCTCATTATTTCTCTCTCTGCAAATCTCCCTCCTTTCTGCATCTTCCATTCTCTTTATATGCGCTTTAAGATTAGACAAATAACTTTATCCATTTTACAGCTAGCTAAGGATCTTCAAGTAACAGTGGTCTAATAATATCTTGTTAGTGTGTCTGAACAATAATTCGAGAATGTGTATCAAATAAACATATGTTAAGAAGTATTCAATTTGTTCATATACATTAAATAAGTTCTTATAACTACATAAAAGGTAATTCCAGCTACTGATTAAACTTGTAATAAAGACAACCATAATGTATGTAAGCTGCCCCAGAGGTACTTTAGGGCTATCTCTCTTTACAATGGCCAATAGTAGTAAGGTTAAGGCTAGTATGTATAAAATCTGCATAGGCCCAGTGGATCAGTGCTGGTTGTATGAACGGAGACTACATAATATTCTCCGAAATCAGTTTCCAAGACAAAATAAAGGCAAGGAAATGATTAGCAAGGATGACCTGCATTGGAGCAACATTCACACCGGGGAGTGGAATGGTGTAATGGAACATCCCCTCAATTCTCGTCTTTGAGATTAACGACATTCCCCTCTTATGGCTATTCGGTCTATATTTCCCAAATCCATCAGAAGAACATAGAGAGAAAAAATGCCCGCACATTTTTTCCTCGAAGTGAAAATGGCGGTGTTTTTAAAGGCAGTTTTTGTCATCATTAATTTTGTGGTTTATTCCGTTCTTTTTTTAGTCTTATTTTGTTTCATTAAATAAAACATGCTATTGCGTCCTCTTCCTGCTTTCTATTCATCCAATGAGAGGGGCTCCCAGCCCAGAGGGCTCCAAGTAGTCTCCACTTAATATTACTCTGGCTGGAAAGAGGGGGACAATAAAAACCAAGCTATTCGGGTAAATGAGCCTATAAGCTTGGGTTTTCTCCCCCTCAGGTGTAGTATACATGACCTTACTACAGCTGACATATAGAGGATCGCATGTAAAACCGGCATCAATGTCCACTGATGGACATGTAACTAGGTTTTGCACACAGTTCAATTCCTCTCTCTTCACCACTTTCTAACAAACTCTCAGAGGGAGATGTCTTCGTTAGTTTTCGCTTAGAAATTAACATAAAATACTTCCCACCTTGATATAATTAATTTATTCTTGAAAATAAGTATAATTGCTTCTCCATTTACGGCATAAAATGCAATGCACTCCTAATTTAAGAATGTACCTAAATACAAAACTTGTGAATCAAGTATCTTAACCTGGTAACGCCAAGTGGTTCCTAAAACCTTTTGCTAGGAAGCCTAATAAATAATGAAAGGAAGTAAAAGTTAACCGAAGAACTTACCATATGCAAACTATTTACACATAAATTTATGTCAGAGAATATCAAAACAGAATTACTGTATTTGAGTTTCAATGCAATATTTCTTGCGCTTACATTTTTATGCAACTTTGGCTTGTAATTTTAAAGTTAAGTTACCCCCAGCACGCCCCAATTATTCAAAACACTTCTTTTAATATTTTTTCGAAGCAATTTATCAATCATTAATTAGATAGAAAATAATCAGATACACCCACTACTTATTTATTGGTCAGAATTAAACTTTGGGCTATTCGTGGGTGGAAAATCGATTGCCTATGGGCATCTATCTGCCCGTGACTGTAAAATAATTTTCTTCACTCAAACTATTAGAACTTATGTTTAAATATGAAGGGATAGATTTCATGTTAGAATAGTTAAATATTAATATTACGCACATACAAAGGGAGAGCTTTAAATTATTTGAAATTGCTTCTCGGAGTTCTTATCGTGTCTAGATAATTTAACTTTTTATGCTGAAAGTACCTGACACTGACTAATGTTTGCATCAAAGCCTGGCCCAAGTTGAAATGGCTATAGATTTAAGAAACATAAATAGAGACATATATTAGTTATGGAGAAAACAGGAGAAAGTATAGTTCCAAAGTTTTGATGTGTGAGGAAAGAAACAGGCATCAAAATGGCCCACCCTTGAGTTCCTGGTCGCCAAATAGTAAACATGCGATTCAGGAGCCTGTTGATTATTGCGTGGTGCAGATACTGGTAAAAGGCGACTAGTTCATGGGAGTATTGACCAAAGTAATACCTTGAAGAAAAAGAAAAGTGAACCAAAATCAAGGCGAAGGGCAAGGAAGTCAAGTTTCAGGTCAGTATTGGACATTTTATAAGACGGATAGCTTTGGATTCAACTTCATCAAGTAATACAGAGCTAGAACTACCCAAAGGGTGAGAGCAGAACCCCAGACAGGGACGCGACGGTCCTTTGAATAATGAAGCATCTCTTCAGAAATACAAATATTCAACATCTGAACAGGACACTCAGTTTCTTAGAGGCATACTTAGTTATTGTGGAGATGTAGGGTGTTCAAGAAAGATTGGATGTTACATTAACACGCAGTATGTATATTAAGTCAACAAGAGCAATTTCCGAACCATAAAAAGAAACGTGACGGTCATTTAGGGTGCTTTATAGTAAGATAAGTAAAAATTAGGTCTTGAAAGTATTAGAATTAACCAGATTTTATCTGTCCCGCTGAGAAATCCTCTCCAACTCCGAATTAAGCGAGGCAGTTACATCGAAAGGAGAGACAGCACGTGTGAAAATGAGGGAGCAGAATTGAAAAATGTAGAAAAACGAAGTGTTGAATCGCCGCGTATGAGTGCTTCAGTTTATTTAAGGAGAGAAAATCATTGATAAACAAAAGAAAAAGTGCGGGGGACAGGGAAAAACCTTGAGGGACAACACTGTTTATGGATAAAAGAGTTGAAGCAGATCCATCGACAATAACGGAGATAGTGGGATCAGTGTTGCCATAAATACTCGTATAATATAGTTTTAAACCTTTCTTGCAATGTAAAATTTCATACAAAATAACAGGATTATTCCTCCTAAAATAGACATCTGTAACTCATATTTTGCACATTTCTATTAATGAACTTCTATATGTCTGAATTCATTTTTCCGGGGAATTTTGTGTTTCTTGCATTTATACGTGCATCATAAATAACCTCTTTAAGCTAACGTTATTGAAATTTTGAGTAAAATATATTTGAAAAGAAATTATGGAATTTTATGTGTGTTTCAATTTGCATTAAGATTGATCTTTCATTAAATCGTGCAGTGAATAAATTTATATTAATTTCGTGTTTGAGTCTTAATTCAAAATAATGCTAATTTTATATCTCAAAAAGAAAAGATCACGATTTTTGCTTCTCTCTTCAAAGTGTGTTGTCAGATATATGGAATATGTTTTCTAAATGCATACAGAAAATATTAAAAAAAAAGGACTAGTTCTTAATTCTCTATAAGTGTGTGCGTGCCACAAAAAAAAACTTGAGAAATAAACTTACAGTACCGATCAAAATTAGAAAACAATTTTCCCTTATTAAAATATTTTCAAAAATATGATAAGATAAATGAAAGTTTTTCACACGATACAATCGTATCTTCAATAAATTATATAAAATAAACAAACAGGAAAATTCTAAAAGATTTTTTAAATCATCTGGCAATATTTTGATAGGTAGGTAAGAACTGTACAACTGCCTGTTTTCTTTTTAAGAGCACATCTGGCGACTGCCTACTTGGACATAAGTCGCCGTACTCACGACAGCCTAGTACTAGGCTACGTAAAAATAAAAATATGTAAAACCAAACAAAAAACAACAGCAGTAGCAATAAAAAAATGAAAAATGCAACAAGCATGAAGCACGCTCCGGAGTCAAGGGGGAGTCCCGCCACACAACGCAGGAACGTGCGACCTACAAAGAAACAACAACAAAAATAGTTATATAGAGTGGAGGAGGCAAGCCTCCTCCAAAAATTCATTAAGTCCAAAAGTCAGTGGGCAGGAACCCGTCCCCAGTAAAAGGGACAACCGGTAGCAACTACGCTCATCCTGGTACCGGGACAGATTGCGTGCGTGAAGATTACCCAGACTGGGACATTCAATAATAATGTGTCAAACAGTCTGGAGGACAAGGCAGTCGTCACAGTAAAGCACAGGCAAGCGCATCCCGCGAGTGTGTTCAATTCGGAGACTACATAAAGCAGCCTGAAACCCGTCGCGGCATTGGGGGGGGGGGTTAGGTCCATGGGAACAATCACAGCGCAATGGCACTCAACTTTAGGTTTCCCTCGACGTTTCTCCAATCTTCTTTGTCAAGCAACCCCCGGAGAGCTGCCTGTATTACTGCCATGTAATTAGTGTGATGAAGAGCGAAACGCTGGTTTGGTCGCAGAGTCCTCGCGGAAACTTTGGCGCCCTCATCAGCGCGCTCATTCCCCGCAATTCCTACATGTCCAGGAACCCAGCAGAAGATAATCTCGACATCCGCCCGGCTCGCCAGAACCGTGGCATTACGGATATCGAGAACCAGGGGATGCGGAGATTCCAATGCCTCGAGAGCACTCAGGGCGCTTTGTGAGTCGCTATAGATCACAATCCGGTCTCCGAACCGGGCACATCGCGTAATCTCCTGTACCGAGTGGTGTATTGTCACCAGCTCGGCGTAAAGACAGACGCAGCGCCTGGCAGAGCCCCGCTGACTACAAACAGAGGGGATACGGCGTGGAAGCCGACCCCCTCTTGGGACTTGGAGCCATCCGTATACACTGGAACGGTTCCAGCGTGACACGAGGTGTGCTCCAAAAAGGCCGAACGCAATACTCCCGGCGCTGTAGAAGCTTTGGGAGCAGAGGCGTGGAGACAATTAGTCAAAGGTGGTACCCTCCAGGGTGGCGTTCTTAGCAAAACTAGGGGTGCCACCGGCCCGAGAACTATACCTAGCTCTAGAAGGAATTTCTTAGCCCTAAACTCGAAGGGCTTAGGGTATGACTGGCGTCTCTCGGTGGCATAGGCACTGTCGAGATCAGCTGCGGATGCAGTGAGAGCTGTTGGCGACTGAGGAAGGCGCCTGGCTCCTGCGTACAGGCATGTAATGCACTGTGTACGTCGCGTTCGAGTGGAATCTCCCTAGCATCGATAAATAGGCTCTCAATGCGGGAAGTGCGGAAGGCACCAGTCGCCAGGCGAAGGCCGGTGTGGTGGATCGAGTCCACTGTCCGTAATAAACGCTCGGCTGAGGATGCATAAAACTTGCACCCTTAGTCGAACTTCGAACGAACAAAGGATCAATAAAACGTAAGGCAGTAGCCCTATCAGCGCCCCAGGCACTGAACGTCATGGAACGAAAAATATCTATGGCGCGGGTGCAAGAGACCCTAAAGGTGCAAATATGAGCCTCCCAGGTGAGGCATCGGTCAAATACAAGACCAAGGAAACGTTGTTAATCCGCCACTTCTAGGCACACCCTATCTAGAAAAAAGTCTGGGTCAGGTTGGAGCCGTTGATGGCGACAGAAGTGCACCACCTTAGTCTTAAATGTGTTAAAATGTCTGGAAAACATGAAGAAGGCAGCGTCATGGAATGGGTTACGTTTAGGTTTGAAGGAATTGTTCTTCTAATGCGAAAAATTAGAACGGTAAATGCCAATGTGTACTAAACCTCGTACAACAACATGTTATACCTTCACTCCGATCATTCCTGAACTAGTCAGCAGTATTTATGCAGGACAACACGCCAAGCCAATTTACAAAGTCATGAAAATACTATTTCAAGCAAAAAGATATCGAGGTTAAGAAGTTACCTGCTCAGAGCCCGGATCAGAACCCAATTCAGAGCTTCTGGAAGATCATTGGAGACAAATGTCGAGACCAGCATCTTTCAATTTTAACTGATTTATGGGCGAAAATTGAACAAGAATGAAAAAAAAAAAACAACACCAGAATTTTGCAAGAAACTAGTGTGTAGTCCGGTGGTCGTCGTTGCGCCGGTGATAGAAAACAAAGGCTTCAACACCTCATATTAAGTGTTTTAAGCTTCATTGTTGTCAAAGCTTACTTTTTTTTTAGTGTATAACGATTGTATCATATGAAATCTTCATAAAATATTTTAAATACATGCCTTTATGTGCCATGGAATTTCATTTACATACTGATCTTATTTTTGAAAATATTTTAATGAAAAAAAATCGTTCTTATTTTGATCGGTAACGCACATCCGATATATAAAGTATGTTTACTTTTCCTCAAACTTTCCATTAGGGGTACGCGAATCAGCCTAGATGTACAAATGTAGACACACCTGTAATTCCATTTCAAGTATTTTATACCCGAAATTTCAATAAAGTTAGCTTAAAGAGGATATTTATAATATACACACGTAAGAGATAAAATATTTCCAGGAAAAAATCAATTCAGGCTGATAGGGATTTAATTTAAATTATTAAATCCTAGCTAAATATAAAAATTGATATATTTACACACAAATCTCATATTGTACAACTGTATATCTCAAATTAAGAATCCATTTAATTCTGATTACTTTAACGAGCCATTTATCTGATGCATATGAACTTTCAAGGTCAAAAGCGCGCGAAGTCATCCTATTATTATATAGTATCTTCCGATAGTTCCCTTATATTATGAACTCTCTCCTCTATCCTTTCTTTCTTGTGTATATAATCTTTTGTTTCTTTAAAGACGCTAATAGATTTTGATTAAACGTTAGAATAAAATGCCTTGTACAATGAAAGCCTTGTGATTATTTCTCTCAAAAGTAATCATAAAGACTAAGGTGAAAAAAATATATTTCGCAAATTAGAAGCAGAATGAAAGAAACAATCGCAAATCAAAGCCGAAATAAGTTTCATTCAATAATATTAACAGGCATCTTTGTATGGCGCTTTTGAAGGCAACTCGACTTCACAGAGCGCCTGTCTACCAACTAAGAATAGAGTGGAGGTGGGTCTTCAACGAACGCTTGAATGCACTGAGGGAAAAGGAAGAGCGCGTGGCAGCATCAGACAGATTATTCTCCAGCTATGGAGGTGAAGGACAATCGAGAAAGTACGAGCACGCTTCCAGCACGGAGGGCTACGAGGTACAAGCAATCTAGGTCTAGAACTAAAACGAAAGGACTTCAGGGACTGAAATAAGACCAGAGAAGAGGAAAGTCAAGAGTGATTCGTTACACTTTAGAGCCTATTGGTAAAAAAGGGACCTTGAAGATGATGCGGGAACAGATAGGTAGGCACTTCAGGTCAAGGATCAGGGGCATTACGCAAAGAAACCTCCTTAGCGAAGAGAACCACGGGCTGCAATGTTTTGAAAATGTTGAATGGGTAGAAGAATGTAACCATGGGATCCAGCTAGAAAGTACAGTAGTCAAGTCAAGAAATTATGAAAGCGATGGTGGCAATTTCGAACCTATTATGGTCATAGCGAGAACAGTTTGAGCTAAAGAAGCAGAGAGAAGACTGGTAAACTTAGCGATTTGAGTTTTTAGAGATCCCTATTCAAGAGGTCACCGAGCTTTCTAGTATTGTCGAATGAGGGAATCTGGTAGCCACTAAAGTTTAGAGAAATATTTCTACAGCGAGTGACATCCAAAGGATTACCCACTAGCATCAACCCAGCAACCCAAAATCAACCCAGTTTTGACAGGATTAAATTTTAGAAAGTTGTCCGAGAGCCTTTCAGTAATAATGTCCTAAGTGGATCGAAGATTTATAATGGTCACAGCGAACGAAGCAATATTGATTTTTACACGACTTTAAACAGCGAAAGGCATCGAGGTATGTCCTATAAAATTTTGGAAGGAGAGATCTGTGAAATACTCCTGGAGGAATTGACGTAGGTAAAGGCACACAAGCACACATATGTTACATGACATCCCATTGCGTTCGCGTAAAAGGAGATTTAAGGGAAAAATGGAAGGGGGGGGGGGGGCAGTAGAAGGAAAAAAGTGTGGTAAGACTGCAGACAAAAGCCACTCCAACCGGAGTCAAGATGGAGGGTTGAACCAGCCCCTTCACCTACAAGCCCACACCACGCATGAATGGATGAAAGCTGGTTGGCTACTAGCCTGAAACATTAGCCGCTGATCCCCAAAATAGATAAGAAAAGCTTTAAAAAAGCAGAGAAAAAAGGGATAAATGGAACTCTCTAGAAGGAATAAAGCCCAGGTCGTCTTAAACTAGATTGAGACTGCCTAGGGTATTGGGTCCGGGAGGGCGTACCACTTCTGCAGATACCAGGTTTACTAGTCTACACGGGGCACCCCATTGTGGGTACGAGGCTGCAGAAGAGATGAGTTGGATCGCCAAAACGATGAAATGATTGACAGAAGCGACGCAGGGGAAAGGCAAGGAGAAATTGATGATACGAAAGAAGAATGGGGCAAGAAGGGCACCTTGAGGAACATCAAAGACCACCTCCGATAGGAAGAGGGTCTTGAGGAACATCAAAGTGCACCTTGGATATGAAGGGGGCATTGAGGAAAATCAAAGCCCACCTTGGATATGAAGAGGGCCTTGAGAAACATCAAAGCCCACCTCAGATATGAAGAGGGCACAGAGGAACAAAAAAGCTCACCTGCGAAATGAATAGGGCCTTGAGGAACACCAAAGCCAACCTCTGATATGAATAGGAACTTGAGGAATATCAAAGTCTACCTCCGATATGATGAGGGCCTTGAGGAACATCAAAGCCCATTTCAGATATGAAGAAGGTTTTGAAGAAGATAAAACCCCATCTGAGATATGAAGAGGACATTGAGGAAATTCTAAGTACAATTCCCATATGAATGAGGCTTTAAAGAACATTAAAGCTCACCGTCGTATGAAGAGGGTCTTAAGGAACATTAAAACCTACTTCTGATATGAAGAGGGCCTTAAGGAACATCAAAGCCCACCTCCGTTATGAAGAGGGCATTGAGGAACATCAAAGCCCACCTCAGATATAAAGAAGGCACAGAGGAACATCAAAGCCTAGCTCACATTTAAGGAGGGCCTTAAGGAAATCAAAGCTCATCTACGTTATGAAGAGGGCCTTGATAAACATTAAAGCCACCCCCGATATGAAGAGGGCTTTGAAGAATATCAAAATTCACCTCCGATATGAAGAGGAACTTGAGGAATAGTAAAGCCCACCTCCGATATGAAGATGGCCTTGAGGAACATCAAAGCCCATTTCTGATATGAAGAAGGTTTTGAGAAACATCAAAGCGAATCTGAAATATGAAGAAGGCATTGGGGAAAATCAAAGCCCACTTCCAATATAAGGAGGTTTTGAGGAACATCAAAGCTCACCGTCGATATGAAAATGGTCTTAAAGAACATTAAAGTCGACCTCTGATATGAAGAGGGCCTTAAGGAACATCAAAGCCCACCTCGGTTATGAAGAGGTCCTTGAGGAACATCAAAACCTACCTCAGATATAGAGAGGGCCTTGAGGAACATCAGAACCTACCCGCCATTTGAGGAGGGCCTTGAGGACATCAAAACCCATCTACGATATGAAGAGAGCCTTTATGAACATCAAAGCCCACCTCGGTTATGAAGAGGGTCTTGAGGAACATCAAAACCTACCTCAGATATAGAGAGGGCCTTGAGGAACATCAAAACCTACCTCCCATTTGAGGAGGGCCTTGAGGACATCAAAACCCATCTACGATATGAAGAGGGCCTTGATGAACATCAAAGCCACCTCCGGTATGAAGAGAGCTTTGAGCAACATCAAAGCCCACTTCCAATAAAAGAGGGGATTGTGGAACATAAAAACCCACCTCCGATAGAAAAAGATCATTGAGGAACATTAAAGCCCACCTCCGACATAAAGATGGTCTTGAGGAACATCAAAGCCCACCTCTTATGAACAGGGCCTTGAGGAACATCAAAGCTCACCTCCGTTATGAAGAAGGACTTGAGGAACATTAAAGTCTATTTTTGATATGAAGAGGCCCTTGAGGAACATCAAAGCCTACCTCCGATATGACAAGGGCC
The DNA here is from genome assembly GCA_963969495.1 of Ceratothoa steindachneri. Lineage (NCBI taxonomy): Eukaryota > Metazoa > Arthropoda > Malacostraca > Isopoda > Cymothoidae > Ceratothoa > Ceratothoa steindachneri. The sequence continues at coordinate 20,607,239 of OZ018335.1, forward strand.
TTGAGGAATGTCAAAGCAAACCTCCGATATGATGGGGCCTTGATGAATGTCAAAGCCAACCTCCAATATGATGAGGGCCTTGAGGAACATCAAGGTCTATTTCAGATATAAAGAATGTTTCGAGGAACATCAAAGCCTATCTAAGATATGAAGAGGGCATTGGGAAAAATCAAAGCCCAATTCCAATAGGAAGGGGGCTTTGAGGAAGGTCAAAGCTAACCGCTGATATGAAGAGGCTCTTGTGGAACATCAAAGCCCACCTCTGTTATGAACAGGGCCTTGAGAAACATCAAATCCCAACTCCGATATAAAGAGGGCCTTGGGCAACACTAAGCCTACCTCCTATATGAAGAGGGCCTTGAGGAACATCAAAGCCTACCTCTGATATGAAAAGGGCTTCAAGAATATTAGAGTCGACTTCCAATATGAAGAGGGCTTTGAAGAACATCAAATCCCACCTCGATGTGAAGAGGGCCTTGAGGAATATAAAAGCTCACCTCCGATATGGAGGACTTGATGACCATCAAAGCCCACCTCCGATATGAAGAGGTTCTTGATGAACATGAAAAACCATCTCTGACATGAAGATGTCCTTGAGGAACATAAAAGCCCACCTCCGACATGAAGAGGGCCTTGGGGAACATCAAAGTGCACCTCCGGAATGAAGAGGGGCTTGAGGAACATCAAAGCCCACTTCTGTTATGAACAGGGCCTTGAGTAACATCAAAGGCCATCTCTGATATGAAGAGGCCCTTGAAGAACATCAAAGCCCACCTCCGATATGAAAGGTCCTTGAGGAATATCAAAGCCAACCTTCGTGACCACCTAGATATATAACTCCCGATATGAACAGATTTACTGAGATCTGATATGAGGGATACAGAGTATTTGTCGCGTTTGCAAGCACACAGTTTGAATCAAGGTACAAATAGGCCAATTCGTTCAAAGGTTATGTTTTGTGTTCCGAAAACAGTATGAGTGTCGCTTTCATTGGCCGAAGTTAAAGTTTTAGTTTGTTTTGTCATAGAACCCTTTGGTGTTAATGAAATTCACAGTCGACATTGGATGCTTTACGAATTTGGCAATGACAACAAAGTACAACGTACAATGAAAATGCACTGTGTAATCTGAGGGAGTGAATGTTTAGAAATTCCAGAGGTGGATTAATAAGTTTTAGAATGGTGATTTTGATCTCTCTGATTGGGGTCGATCGGGAAGACCAATTGTTCTTGATAATGACACAGGGAAAGAGGATCCGAGTCAAAGTATGGAAGACTTATCCCACAAGGTTAATAAAACCTGGTACACTTAATTTAATAGAGAAATTGTATAGAGGGACGATTCGGATGCCTTATGAACTTTCCCTCGAGAAAAACCCTCTGCATATATGAATTTGCAACTTGTAAGCTAACCAGGAATGGGAAAACTCTTCGTTAATCGAATTACAACCGGGGCCGAGAAATGGACTATGTCAACAATAAATGGGAGAGGCATTTGCTATCTCCAAATTAAACTCCAGTGCCAACAACTGAATAAGAGCTGCACAAAAAAAAGAAAGTTTTATTGTATGTATGGCGGAATATAACAGGTATTGTTCCCCTTAAATTATTGGAAGTAGGGAAACCAAAATTGGGCAAGTTTACTATCAACAACTTGAACATGGAAATCAGGTTCGGCGCAAAAAAAACAACATTCAGTTCTAATCCCCAGAAAAGGGAGTCGTGCAGCAAAGGTAAACCACGAAAAAATCAAATCGTAAGTTTAGCAACTTTTATCTCACCCATCCTATTTACCAGACTTAGTACCATCAGATTTTCCATTGGTTCAAGTCGTTTAAATAGTTTACCAGTGTTAAAAAAATCAGAATCAATGAAGATGTCGAGACAGCTTACAAATGCCTTTTCTCTTCTAGGGAACCTGATTATTTTGCCCGTTGGATCAGCAAACTGGTTTCGCGAAGGGCAAATGTCATAGCTAACGATGAAAATTATTTTCTAATAAATAAATATATTTTTGATATGTTTTATATTGAATAGAAGTTGTTTTAGTAAAATGCGAGAATAATTTTGGGTACCAAAAATACATGCGAACGGAATTGGTCAAAGGCGATTCAAGAGAACCCATAAATTTAAGATGAGAAATAAAAACAATGACGTTGACAGTATCAAAGGGTGTCGAGAGATCAAAAAATGCTAGAATCAGTCGTTCGAGGCAGGCGGTTAGTTAAATCTAAGAGGGTAGATTTAGCGCTACTGTTGAAGGAAAACTTGTGATCAGGAGCCCTGAGTGACACTAGCCTTTCAAGAACTTTAGAAATAGACAGGAGCTTAGAGATTGGGTAGTAGTTTTCCAAATCGCTTGGGTACAGGCATGCCCTCTTTAAAATTGGGCAAAAAGTAGTCCGTTTTCAATAGGATCTTTCCACACCAGATTAAGTAGAGGCTTTAACGATGTAAAAGAGGTAAGGGAGGAAAAAATTAAGGAACTGAGCATAGACTAGGTGAAAGCCAATCGAGAGTGGAAAGATCCTCTCGATGAGAGAAAGAGGGAGGTTACTTCCACAGAAGACACGAGACCGAGAGAGATGTTGGGCTGGAGGAGTAGGGGGAGAAGTATCATATGGCGAGCTTTTATGACATTGGGTATACCAGATTGAATATGAACAACCTTGTCAGAAAAGAACGGATGTAAATTGGTATGGGTGAGGTGGATAATAAACATGGGTGCCGCCTTAGATGAGAGAGGTGACCAAAGCTTAAAACAAAAATGTGGATTGTTTTTGTTAGCAGCGTGGATACGGCGGGGGTGCACTTAATGAGCAGATTTCAGAGCGGCGCAGTAGGAGTGAGAGAGGGAGACAGCTGCCATCTCGGGACTACAGGCACGATCAATTTTTAGACTCCTCGTACAGACTCGTTTGTGAGGCTTAGGTCTCGAAAAGCACCGGGAAGGCCAGGGGCCCGCCGTCAACGAGAGGAATAGCCAAGAAGGGGGCAGGGACAACAATGCAGGAGGCGATGATCCGAGAAAGAGAGCAAAGGGGGTCATTAAACTCAACATTATCATTATATTAGTATTTGATGAGCGACTTATTTACCAGAAGACCTTGTGTTAGCCTAATGGTTATGGCGTTAAGTTTCTGACCTCGAGACACGGGTTCAAGCCAAGCAAAGGTGGACCCAAAACTATCTCCGGTGTCATGAGGTGGCCGCCCATTGGGCCAGTACGCTGATACTCGCCCACACAGGAGGTAATGAACCCCACACGCATCATCAGGCACATAAACAATTACAACACCACTGTCATTTCCCTTTATGCTCTCATAGCACAACATACCTACTCTCTCTTCTGTTGAGGAAATCTGCCGATGGAGTGTTAATGTCACCATGGAGCACTCATATCTGCATACCCTTGACGTGGAATGGGCTCCAACCCCCCCAAAAAACCCGGTCAGGAAGGGTTCTACAATAGGCGAAGTTAAGCCACATCGAGTTTGGTTAGTCGCCGGATGGAATACCGATTCGGATCCCACGTTAATCAGTAGGTCCCCACTGAGAATTAAAAGACATCTTAATGAGTGTAGCTCGGTCGTAAACCCCTACCTAATCCCCCCCTACATATTGACCAATCAGAGGTCTCTATTCTCTCTCCCTCCCTCCCCTCTATATGTCCCTCTGTATGTGAGTCTGTCATTGGCCACCGCTGTTAGTAATCCCTCGCCCCTCGACTCAATCCTTTCTCTTGCGGCAACAATACCCTATGGGGGGCTCCCCCAACATTGGCTAAAGCGACCAATAATTGTGAATCCCCCCCCCCACCACCACCACCACCCATGGACGAATTCGTTTAGTTTCATTGTGTCTTGTTTGGTCTTCTCCTAATCGACTTAAACCAAATAATTGAAAAAAGATTCCCTCCCCCCCATCCTTTCCATCCAACCTCTTGCTACTTCCATTCTCAAAGGGGAATCTGCTCCACGTGGCCCAGCTCCTCGTGGTATGTATCTTTCACGCATTTTCATTTACCCTAACTAACTTCACCCTTTTTTCACAAACGTCTTATTTTATATTCCTGCACGAGATGACTTCGTTAGTCTTCACATTTATTAAAATAAATATAGCTACTCCTATTATTAGTACTACTGTTTTTATTGATAATAATAGAAAGGAGGATAAAGAGAAGAATCTTAATGAAACCAAATATTATACTGATGTACAATGTAAATATTTCCAACTAATTAGTACTTTAATTTTATCACCAATTTCTATTTCCACAAGTAACCCTCTGCATCGCAAGAATAATAGCCTCAGCTCACCGTATTTGATGATTCCTTCCTGCTGGCCTCTCTCGGAATGCCGTGGCAATTACTAACGTGGATAGTAAAATTCACTCCGATAAATAACCTTCCATTATGACGTCAGAAATGAGACGGCACCAAAATATGACGTCACCATTTCGATTGTTAACCCACACATATTTTTAAAAAGCCCCCCAAATATAGTAAAATTAAGGATAAAGAATAATCGCACAAGATCTCAAATGTTCACTACAAAATTGTATTCTCATCGGATGGCTACATACTCCAATATTTAGAACAGTAGCTATTTAGAAGTAGTTTACAGTCCAATGTTTAGAACAGTAGCTGAGGAAGCGAGGAGCGCTTGATGTCGCAGGTTCGAATCCCATTTTGATTAATTTATAATTATATTTAAATTTATTCACGTTTTTTGTGAATTATTTGCAAACACTTCTTTCCTGCATCGCCATACTGGATTTGAGGCAAGCCTTCATAATATATATGTGGCAAACACAAAGTATCGGATGAGTAAGACCACAAAAAAAATGAAACGAAGATTCCAAGTACTTTTGAACTCTATTCCAAGTTCATCATCAAGGAAATTGGAATAGAGTTCAAAAGTACTTGGAATTTTCGTTTCATTTCTCTTGTGGGTTTTGTATTATATATATATATATATATATATATATATATATATATATATATATATATATATATAGTACAAGAGAAAGATAAATCGGACGCGAATGAGAAATGAGACAAGAAATAGGAGGTTTTTTTAGAGGTAAGAGAAAGGGACATTAGAAGAACACTAGAATCAAAGAGAGCAGAGGGCGGCACAATGAAGGCGATCCTTTACCGAGAAGACAGAAATAGCGCCAGGGGAAAAAAGTTTGGGAAAATTCCTGGCCGGGACTCGAACCCGGGTCTGCTGATTGACGATCAGATGCTCTACCGTTAAGCTACCAGGCACAGTAACTCTACCTGGCCCAAAGCATTACCACATCAAACCCAGTATCTCCCTAACTCTTTAAGCTAGGAACCTCTAAGGAATTTTTATACCAGTTCTTACACGCTCACAATTTACATTCTCTCTTATATAAATATATATATATATATATATATATATATATATATATATATATATATATATATATATATATATATATAAACACTGTTTCACTCAATAACGAGTAAATAAATGTGCAAGAAAAACACTATTATTGGAACATAAAGATATTAATATTATTAAAACGGTTATTAAAACGGGACCAGTTTCGATATGTAGTTTACCATATCATCTGAACATGATATGGTAAACTACATATCGAAACTGGTCCCGTTTTAATAACCATTTTAATAATAATAATAATAATAATATAATAATAAATTTTATGTTCTAATAATAGTGGTTTTCTTGCATATATATATATATATATATATATATATATATATATATATATATATCCCTTTGCATTAGAGTTCTATACGAATTAATCGCCTTATAAAAAATTAATCGGCTTCCATTAGCTGGTACTCTATCGGTGGAATATAAATGATCCGCAGCCCCTCTGGAGGGACCCCACTTGAAATGGACTGAGCGGGAGCAGACACCGGCGACCCGCCTCTGTCCTTTGGGGTGAACAATCTTTCATTCAATTAAGCCTTGGTCAAAAAACTCGAGTGGTGAAATGTCACTAAAAAAATAATTCGGAGGTGAAAGTGATGAGTGTGAATAAATATAGATGTAAGAAATCTCAAAGGTAGATAAACTTTCAACTCGTCACACACCCTCCTTCCTTACGCCTTATAGGTGTTTGTTGTTGGCTTGAAACTAAGAAGAAAAACCAACGAGGGCAGCTCCCACAGAAAGGTCATGAGGAGAGTAAAGTTGGAGGTGGATATGGATTAGGGGAATATGTGTGGTAGGTATATAAGCCGAGGAGTCTAAAGAAGAAGTGGCTAAAATGATATATATGATTTTTTTATAGTCGCGTGCGACTCTACATCTCACTTCTTTTTCGTTTTTGTAATAAAATTGTAACTATTCGGCCAATTCTAACGAAATTTGAAACCCTTACGTTGTTTTACGTTCCCTTCTGAATAATATAATTTCCAAGGTCCTCCCAAGGTTGGCCGGGGAATTACTTGCAATAACATCATAACTATTTGGCTAATTCTAACGAAATTTGAAATTCTTATGTTGTTTTACATTCTCTTTTGAATGATAGAATTGTTAAGGTCCTCCGAAGGTTAGTCCAGGAATTATTGAAAGTTTTGAAGGTCGTAAGGTAATAAATCGGAATAAGTGAGAGCACGCGACCTTTTGGTCAGCAGACCTTGTTTAGTACCCGGGAGAGTAAATAAAGTGTTTTGTTCAAACTTCTCAAAATTGAAGTTAAAAAAGTGTTGATATTTTGCCTATAGTGACTTTTGAACCACCCTGTATACCTCATCAGTGTTTTAGAGTGACTCTACCGGTGACTACGCAATTTTCTTCCATACATCGAACACCCGATAAAGAAATGACGATGGAAGGCATCGATTGTCAGATAAATTGCACAATGCCCAACGACGAGGCTGGTTAACCATTGCCATGGCAACCATAAGGCACTGTTTTTTTTTAACTCGCAAAACCATATATTTAGGCGTTGGAGAGCTAAAATTTTATATCTTAAGCCTCTATCCTGTTGGTACGAAGGTGGTCCTGGAGGTTTGTAATACCCTCTCTTAATCCGTTTCTATGGACGTCTATGGACGTCGAGATTCTATTCCTTATCCTTTTTTTCTTCGTCTTTCCCTTTCTCCCTGTCCCAAACCATTGATAGTTAGGTGTCTTCTTTCTTTTCACAATTAACATTTTAAACTCGTAAAATCATAAAATTTTTTGTTAATGCAAGCAAAAATACCCCCGCCCCCACCCGAAAAGTGGACTAAAAACCCAACGACAAAAGTTTTCTTGATAATTTGAAAAATATGTTTTCATCTATGGCACTCCACGGCACCAATGGGAATTTCGATTAATACAAGAAAGCCCTTGTATCCCAACATGTCTTGTTAAGTAGATTAAGAGAATATGATATCAGGCAAAGAAACAAGAAAAGAGAAAAATGTAGAGGAAAAACGCTAAAAATATTAGAATTGGTAGAGGAAAACTCGATGATCTACCAAATTGATTCGTAGTGTTGTATGAACGAATGGGTGAAATTAATTTGGGCCCAAAAGGGGCGATCAAAACGAGTTTGAAACTATGGTACTGAAAGAAGCCCATCACTGAACTTGTGAACTAGTTCTTGAAATATTATTTGGTATGGATTTTCTCTTCTGAATTGCACTCATTTTGGGAGAGGCGGGCTTTAACACTGGGGAGCTATAGAGTTTAAAGTGCAATCGGAAACAGTCCACTATGTCAGATGGCGGTTAATACAAAGTCTACCCGATTTGTGACTCCATTAGGTGTTTTCATTCTGTTCGGCTGTAGTCCAGTTTAATGATCATCATCATCATTATTATTTCAGGCTGTTTTGGGGGGCAATTTTCTTTCAGTCCTAGGTTTTCCTCTGGATCGCATTTAATTAAATGGTGTCTAATCTATATCGTCTTTAAAACATTATGTTTGGCCTGCTTACGTCTAATCGCCGCAAGATATTAGCATCGCAATACGTTCATTGGCTCTTTCGATGCTTCCTGTTTTTAGCGTCAAGTGTTTAGGCAGATTCCAAGGTGCAGAAGCATAGGTCATAGCTGGAATCCTGGATGACTGACTCTTTCATATGCTGTAATGATCTTTGGTTTGGAACCCACGTTCAACTTTAGGCCGGCTTCGGTGAAAGAAATGTTTAATAAATTATCTTCAGTGTTAAAACAACTACCAAAACATAGTTTGGGTTATACAAACCACGAGTAAGTCTGTGTTGGATTTACTAACCTTGGAGGTGCATTTGTCTATGGTTCAAATTGATGGTGTCAAATTCTCTGTTCAGCAAATCACCACCTGTTTGTTTTAGTGACATTTGATTTCCAAAAATTCATCTTCACACAATGTCTTTTGTTTTAAATGTTAAGGTCCTTAAGCAGTTTGGGGGGGGGGGTTACTTCTATGGTGTAATTTATGAGCACAATGCCCTATATGACTCAAGTAATTGAAATATTCCCCATCTACATTTATTTCCTTAATGTGCCAATTTAATTTTCTGAATATTTTTTTCGAGAGCGGGAATAAATGAATTTGGCGAGATGGTGTCTCTTCTTTACTGCCATCTGTAGTTAAAATCCCTCTAAGTTAGAGGCGGGCAACCTCCGACCTGCGAAGGCCTAACGTCTGTCCCGCCATCTTGCTCTGCATTAATATTGCAATCCGGCCTGCGAAACCCTAACCCCCACCGCTAACAAAAAAAAACAATCTGCCAAACAGCATCTGTCTCAGTAGACTCGTAGAGGGGGAGGGGAATGAGTCTTACGCCTGGCAGCGAAAATGAGTAAAAAATGAAACAAAAATGCATTTCTCTCATAGATACGAAAGATTTCATAGAGACCAAAGTTGTAGAAGAGGCAATTCTAAACAAAATGACATTCTCAATGACATTCTTCTGTTGTCTTCCTCATCCATCTTCGCCGGACATTGAAACGCTTCTTCATGGCAACCAGCACCAGCCGTCTCACTGATTTGTATGTTTTCAATAAAACTCTTGTATAATGTATTCTAGTATATATATATATATATATATATATATATATATATATATATATATATATATGGTCGCTTTGGAGATTTCGTATGTCACTCCGGCCCGCGGCCTGCTCCCAAAAGTCTCATCTGGCCCTCACTCTGAAGAAGTTGCCCGCCCCTGCTCTAATTCCTTGTTCAATTTATGTAGGCTCTACAGTTTTTTGGCGAAAGTCTATATACAAGTATACAAAGTTTTGCCCTGTGCAAAAACGCCGATATTCTGGTAATTTTGAGATCTTCAACGACTGAAGATTAATTATTCTGCAGATGGTACCTTGTGTAGCCTGTTATGCTTTGACTTTGGAGAGGCTTCGCCTCCTCTCGATCCGAGTGAAAATATAGAATGTCCCGCTCATTAGGTTGAATTGTACTCTTTGACTGGACCTGAGGAAGCTGGTGTGCTTCTTTCTCATCAATTTCGTCTAAGACTATTCCTTCAACCCTTTCATTAATCGCAGGAAGGTGGATAATGTAGCCGAGGATACCACGTCTTCTACAACTGAAACCTGGAACACTAGCACAACCTTGCGGTTAACTGCCTATAGGTGGGGAGGGGGGCGACCCATCTAGAAAAACTGCATGTTCTCACGGCACAAGTGAAAATCGGGAAGGCCCCGTTACTGGGTTGACTTGAACTCTTTGACTAGACCTGGGTAAGCTAGTGTGTTTCTCCCTTTGTCCCTCTCAGGATCCCTTTTCCTCTTTTTACGCACATCCACCTCAAATCTGTGCCTACCCTTAAAAAGGTGGATAGTGTAGCTCTGGGTGAAATCCCTTGTTACAATTGAAACCTGGAAGAGAAACAAAACCTCTCGCCACAGGTGCTCCGCAAGGAGGTAGCCTGTACAAAGCGCAGCACGTCCTTTCGGCTCCAGTGACCGCAAAGATAGACTCGACCGCAGAGGGACCCGAGCCAAAAGCACGGTGAGACAGAAGACGCGCCGTGTCGGTTCTCACCCCCATATGGAGTAATATGAACCACCCCAACCCCCTTCGAGGGATAACAGGAGATATCATTCCCTGTGTCTGTCTTGCCAAGGCATTCCATAGACGCGAGGCTTGTGACACTGATAGAAGCAGGCATGCCCCCCTTCCCATTTCACCTAATAGACGTCAACAAACTAGCCTCAATGACATTTGTGATGTGTCATAGCCCGTCTGAGTTTCTGGTAGGTATACACGACACCTTGGGTGGATTAGCTACTAGGAGGCCTCTCATGAGGTACATATGGTCCCGGATGTGCCCTTGTGACACATGGAAGGGGCTTTGCATAGGAAGAACCAAGATATTATGTCTGATGAGACCCCTACCACTTTGGCAGATGACCAGGTTATGATTAGCACGTCTGATCCCGGGGCTTCATCAGGCTCGAAGGCCCCTGGCCATACTAAGAAAAATACCAAAGTTGCTAGTGTGGCGAGTGGAGCCTCAATACCCTCGGGACCCATCATTGAAAGATTATCTGACGTTTTCGACCTAGTTGGCTTCAAACGCCAATCGTTATTAGCTCTACCGATGGCAGCATGTTGGCCAAACGTGACATCTTCCATCAGATTGTTAGAAAGCCGAAGGTCAACTGTTTCTCGCACGGGAGCATTCTGGTAAATGCGGGAGACCATTCACAGGCGACCATTAGTGGCGCTCTTCGCCCATTTAATGGCTGGCATTTACAGATAACACCACCTCTATCATGAATTTCGTGAAGGGGCTGGTTTATACCGGGGAACTCGTGAACAAGTCCATAAAAGACACTACCAAAGAACTGGACGACCAAAAAGTGGTCAAAGTCGAAAGTTTGATGAAAACATAGGGGAGTAGGGAAGGAGGAGCTCTTGACTCACCACTGCCCTCTTCATTGCTTTCGATCGTGACAGGCTCCTTGAGTCGGTGCGTGATAAGGTTGGTATAGCTAACGTATTAAGGCATTTCAACCACTGCCACAAGGTTTCGACTACTGCCACGTTTAGGACACACAAATCGCTCATGTAGGCGTGCAAAGTCGGTTTTAACTTAAGTCTGTGTAAATTGCTACAAAACTGTAGACGATAAGTCCTCATTGTGCATTGTCAAGTGTGTTAATTGAAAAGAGAAACACCTTGATTTCTCGATGAAATGTGGCATGTATCTCCTGCAGAATGAGATACGGGCCGTTTAGGCTCAGGACCAACTCTCTTTTATAGAGGTGCTAAGGACTTGGTCATGTCGCGTCCTGTGGGACTTGGGACATCTATGCCCCCTGGTTTTTCCAGGCCTATGAGCATGGCCGATTCAGTGCTTATTCTGAACCCTTATACGGGTTTTTATACGCCCGGGTGCACCCCACGTAGATCTCGCAGCTTCATGGGCTCAGCCTCATATTGACTTGACCCCTTCCTCTCCGCGTGACCGTTTCCCGTAAGGGAAAACAGACACGCGCTTCCACCAAACCGTTAGACTCACAAGAGGCAAAGCTTCCGAAGGTGCTCATGAAACCGTCTTCGGGGGTTTCTAAGACTGTCCCCAGAAAGAAGAACAGCACCAAGGGAACCGCGGCTCCCACGCCTTATCTAAAGCTGGACCGGGTCAATTTAGAGACATTGGAACCACCAAAAGAAGGACTTCCGCCTTCTATGCCGCCCTACCCGCTAAAGTGTTGAGGAGGAGGGAGGAAAATGCTCACATAGAGAGCCCAACCTCGCCCCAGTAAGTCCTTGAAGGCGACAGCGCCTTATACGGCTAACAGCCTCCCAGAATCGTGCGTCGAAGAGAGAACCGGAATCATACAACCTCCAGCTGAGAAACCCCCTCGGTAGTGATTGGAGTCGGCGCAGTAGACTGCCTTTCAGCAAATGACTAATTTCTTACTCACCCTCAGGGAGTTTATATTGGTTGAAGAGAGCATTGAGTTCTTCTATGGAAATCGAACCGTCGTGGACCTAGCTAATGTTCCTAGAATGTTTGGCCGTCCAAACGATTACTCCTTAGGTGAATATCATCGAACTAGGGCTAGGAAACGGTATATTTCGAAGCACACACGCAGACCTCCCTGGCGGGCATATGTACCTTCACTTAATGGTAAAATCCCTCTTGCAGGGGTGTGGAAGCGAGTCAAAAGGATTCAGAGCAAATTCGCACAGGAGCCTTTCTCATTCACGTCTTTCTTCACCGCTTTTTCCACATTCTCTAGCCGAGATGTTGCTCCGCAATCATTAAGTTGTGTTCCGCTCTCTCTTTTTTCCGCGTAAAATGTCCCTTGTCCTGACAATGTCTCGTATGACATGCTTTAAGACCTAGTTGAGTGAAATACGGAATTTATGCTAAGTTTGGTCAACAAGATCTGGACAGAAAGTATCCTCTCAGACTCCTGTCCAATGACTATTGTGCTCGCTTCTCGCAAGCCCGAGAAAGATCACTTTACCCTAGCTGGCTTACAACCCGTTTCTCTAAACTCCCGCGTGTGTACATTGATGCGGAAATTGGTAAATATTATACTAGCCTTTTTCTGGGCAGCGGAAACAATTTATCTTCTGGAAAGTGCCACTTCCTCAAGTTCCACTCCACGTCGGGTGCTCTTCTCTGACTGGATATTGCTATCTTCGAGGCCTTCCTTCGTAGACAGAACTACTTCACAGTTTTTTTCGGCCTTATGGAGACGCTCCACCCAATTAGAGAGCGGGGGCGCATACTAATTTTCATATCTGATTTCTTCGAGAACTTCGATTCCATGTAGGGGTCGACGAGCTCTCTCCTGCGGCCCAATAGGGCAGGAAGAGGGCGTCCCGCAGATAAGTGTCCACACTGCCACACTCTCTTCTTTAAACAACAAGGGTATCACTTCGGTCACTAAGGAAGATGTTCTTGCTATGCTCTACGTGAAAAACATTTAGATCTCTTTTGGTGCGTCTCATACGTCAGCTCTGGAAGCATCGACTACAACAGGCCTTAAACCGCATCTCTCGTTAAGCCGAAACGCACAAGTTTTTGTTTCTCTTCGCCACAACTAAGGAAGTGTACTTCTGCCGCTATTCACTGCACTAGACTAACCCGGACTTATTTATATACGGAGTTCTCATGGAAATGGTTAATTGGTACCATTGCCTTGGTCTTATTTTCAACCGTCGACTCACTGGAGAGGAAAATATTTGCAGGCTTAAGGTCTCTTGTACCCAAGATATGAAAATTCTTGGTTCCGGGGTATTCCCTGTTTGGGATGCAAATAAGGCTACCATTATGTTGTTTTATTTTGCCTGTTTTCACTCAAAGCTCAAAACAGAGGCGAGTTTTACGCATCCTCAATCAGTGTACACAAATGAGCTCAATTTGGAAGAGTCGGTCATCTTCCACGTCGAATCATCTCTGTTTTAATTCATTGGGGTTTTACCAGACGTTGCGTCTAGACTTCACGGCAGGGTTGGTTGTCGGGCATGGCTCAGGACGTGAGATAACACGCTGTGCCCGGTTCAGAGACAGCTTCGTTATCCATTGCGGCTCACACAACGCCTTGAGTGCCTTCTGGGGATAGTAATCTCCGCATTCCCGGGGTCAAGCTATCCCTGACACGACAGTTGCTGTGAACAGGCTAGACTTTTAGATTATCTTCTGAGATATTCCTGGACATGTAAGGATTGCGGGGAATGAGCACGCCGTTGAGTATGCCAAAGAATCTAGGAAAAATGGGTGAACAGACCAGCGTTTCTCTCTTTCTCGAAATGACTACATGAAAGGAATCAAATCAGCCTCCTAGCTGTCTGGCAAAGAAGATGGTAGACGATCGATGGGAACTTAAATTTGCGTGCTATTGCATCGCGACTGTTATTTGATGGAGCGTTCCATCGCACTTTATTTCGACGACTGTGTTCTTCCTCAGACTGCTTGGAACATTCTTTTTGAATGTCCCAGTCTTAGTGATTTTCGCGTACGTTGCTTCTCCCTGCCGAGGAACGAGCGGGCTCGCTACGTCTTGTCTCGGGATTGGTTCGTGTACACAGACATGAGGACTATACGACTTTTGGAGGAGGTTGGCCTTATCTATTTTATTTTGCCTCTCTTTTTGGTGATGGGTTTGTGCTCGGGCGCTGGGATAAGGCGGCCTATCTACGACGTTGGAATATGTTGTTCTTTTGGGTTAGCATTTTTACTTGTTTTTGGTTTGTTTGTTTTTGTTTTATTGTCTTGGAACATAGCATTTGCTTTTTATTTTTGCTTGTTTTTTATAACATAACATAATTTATAGACTCGCCTTATTATGGTGGTTCATACCTTTGTAGGCAATCGCCAAGAGATACTTTTTTTAAAAAAAATGAAGGTTAATTGTTTTGTTTTATTAAATAAATATTATTTATATACTGATCTGAAACTCTCTTTATTTACTTATTTGTCTCCTAAGTATTTTTCTTCAAATTTCAATCAGAAATGAAGATCTAATAATTTTTTCCATGTCTTTTAAGACCCATACCTAAAGATGTATTTCTGCACGAACTGAGAAATAAAAACTGACACGCAACAAACATGTATTTTTGTACGTGGTGTACCGCCTTCTTTGACCTATAATCAGGTCTAATTTGGAGCAAGAATAAGAAAAATTCAGATAGAAGAAATAAGAGGGTGGAGTCGGAAGAGAAATAAACAGAAAAAAACGAGCAGAAATAGAAATTGAAAGAAAAAAGTACCAAGATCAGCCCCGAGAATTGCGGAATTCATGAAAATAAATTGTTCAAAAGGTATGAGGATTAAAACGTCCAATTTAAACTCTTTTGTGTACATATGTTTATGTGAAAGTAAGAGAGAAAGAGAGAGAGAGAGAGAGAGAAAGAGAGAGAGGGAGAGAAAGAGAAAGAGAGAGAGAGAGAGAGAGAGAGAGAGAGAGAGAGAGAGAGAGAGAGAGAGAGAGAGAGAATTTATCTTTTGCCGTGATTACTGTAGAATAACGTATTGGCTATAATATAAATCAACCATTATCAAATAATTTTACCTACCTTTTGCCATTTTATGCTTAATCTTGATTAATCTTCGTTTTTACAAGTTGACGTAAGCAAAGGTTTCCATTTCATTCGGTTGGTCGATTCGCTCTTTACTCTCGCGAATTTTAATACTACAAATACATTAAATGTCATTCCGTCAAAGGCCAGTTGAAGCTTTAATCTTTTCCACTGGCAATAGATGATGGCACGTTTCATTGAAACATACTCAATAATGGAAGTAAACCCCATGCATTAGTGAATACAAATCAAGGAGAGCGCTGTGTATAAACATTCCGGTAATATTCTAAATAATGGGATGCTCATGTGTTCAGCCACTTATACACGTGCACATTTAGAAAATATGAACCTCGAGGCTTGCAGTTGATTCCTCGGGAAGCTCAAGCGCAATACGAAGAGTAAAGCTACACGACGAAGTGGAACATTTAATAGAGATATCTGAACGTTTCGTACATCAACTGTGTACATCATCAACAGAGTATTCTGTCAATTAGACAAAAATAAGAGAAAAACTACAAAAACAAAGGCAAGCACACAAAAGACAAATAAATTAATAAGAATTGGAATATTGGCTTACCAGGCAGAGGTCCCTGTATAGGATGGTGTTCCCGAGCAGACTGTCGTGAATGTGGGGGAAATTAGACTTAAATAACTATTGGTATCATGTTATTTGGTTGTGTAGGAAGGTAATAATTGGTTTTATTTCAAATAATTAATAATCGAGTTAAAGACTGTTGGTAATTGAGTTTAGGAGTGAGTTTGGAAATGTATAAAGACTCCAAAATATCCAGATCAGGACAATTAGGACACAAATCCAAATAGAGAATTCAGTGTCTGAAATCTGTGTGTTGCAAGACATGGAATGGTTTCGAATAGAAAAAAAATTCAGGCGTAGTTAAGGATCTGTTAGTATACTGGGAGAAACCTCGATCCTGACAAATCCTTAATTGGAGTTGAAGAGTGGTTGTGGCCTCGTAGCAGGCATGGCAGCTTACACACAAGAATCGGTAAACCAATGAGGACCGAAGCATTTTGGGGAGTTTTCTAGTTTTAATAGTTAGATTGTTAATGGGAATAAAATGAAATTGACATTGAAGGTGTCTGTCAACTAACGCCGAATGTAATTCATTTATCAATTTGGGTGTAATAGGCCCAATGTAAGGTATTTTTAAATAAAGAGCCATTTTCTCAGGCTTAATGTTGCCATTTGAGCTATTTAATAATTTATCTAAAAATCGTTTGGTAAGTTTGTGAAGAACTTGGGAAGGAAACAAATTAAATTGACAAAACTTTCTAAGGTAAATGAGTTCTTGGTGAAACAAAACCCAATTAGAGCATATTTTGTAGGCACGGAAAAGTCTACAGGAAATGGAAGAATATCTAAATTTTAGGAAAGTAAAACTGAAGAAATTAGTGACAAGTAGCGTGGTGGTTCTTCAAAAATTTCGGTTTCTCAAAAATTTTGTAGAAAAAGATTATTACCCCCCCCCCCCCAAAAAAAATGGGATACCAACTGAAACTTCTAATTACATTGATTTGAACTTCAACCGTGCGATTAGTCACGTACACATAAATTAATTTGCTTCATTTTGAATGACAGGCAGAACTTTAACTTTGGACCCCTTAGTGATACCATGAAGTTCATCAAAGTTGAAGAAAGGACAATTATCAAATTTATGGTCAAGCTTAATTGGCAGAAGAGTGATTATTTTATTGATGCATTAATAAAAGTTTATATAGAAAATCCTCCCCCGTGCCCACCGAAATCCTGCTGTTTATAAATGGCTAAATCGCTTTGCGGTTTGAAGACGACATTCTCAGTGCTGGACTTTCAACATCAGTAAGGGAAGAAAACGGCACTCGTGTGCAGGCACTAATTGAAGAAGAACATAGAATAACAGCGGAAATGATAGCTGACACATAGAACATATCGGTAAGTTCAGTTTATTCTATCTTGACCGACACACTGAAGTTCAGTAAACTTTTTGCTCGATGGGTGCCAATTTGCTTTTATAGTATCCCTCCTGCTTTCACAGAACATGGAAATCTTTCTTAATTATTTTAATCGTTGTCTTCGCTTCTTTGGAACTTTTGGGACTCTTTCACGAGTCCTGTATCATGTCTACGGTGAACAATCCGAACACCCTACAAGCCTGGGGCTTCTTCTCATCTAAAGGAACTGGAGCACTAACAAGTTTGTCCAAGCCACTGCAATGAACTCAAAATGATACCAAAACGTGCTTTATAAGCATCATTTCCAGACAGTTCAGTACTAATTTGGGAATAATAGCTATATTTTCAGAATGATGGCGTACCTTGTCACTATTCAAAAGCAATAACAAAGTTCTGGACTGTAAATAATATAAAACCTTTGGAACTTTGGCCTTGGAATTACCCAGATTCGCACCTAAAAGATAATTTGTGGGCGATAATCCAACTGGCAGTTGAAAACAGATGACATCCAATTGTTAGCAGTTCTGGATGCTTAGTGAACAAAAAAGGAGCATTTTCAGGCAAAATATTATAAATCACAAATTCAGTATCCAGGATGTCATCCACGTACAGCCCTGACCTAACCCGATCCGACTTTTGGGAGTTTCTAAACTTTGAAAAGGCACGAAGGGCATTTGATTTTTTCTATTGCTGATGTTAAAAAGTTTTTTTAACTTGGTTTAATTCTCAGAGTCCTCAGATTTGTAGAATGGTTTAAATGAATGGTATAATAGTTTGCAAGAGTAATTTAACTTTCAATGGAGCATATGTTGAAAAATAAAACTTATACTTCTTTTTGTTTTGATTTTCTTCCATTTTCTACGAACATTTTGAACATCCCTCGTATATATATATATATATATATATATATATATATATATATATATATATATATATATATATATATATATATGCTGATACACCCACAAAGGAAAAGTGAAAAACGATTCCCAGCGCTTTCGTCTTTATTTTTAAAGAGCTTTTCAAGGAATGAACAGGAGGCTGGACATACATTGCCTTAAATAGTACCCCCTAATTAGGGGGTACAAAATCCTGAAACAACCTTATTTTAATTTTTATGTATGTAGTGATAATGGGGTCTATGTAGTGATAATGGGGTCACTTTTGCGCAGAAAAAGTGAAGAGAATTGAGCTTACGCGAAAGGCAGCGAAAATCTTAAGGCAAAATATGAGAGCCATAAACGAAAATCATTAAATTTTCCCTGATAGGAAAGTCTTTTAATTTGCTCAGCAACTTTTCATAGGGAAATAAATAATCAATGTAGTCAAATTTAAAAAGTAGACGTTTAAATTCGAATCCTAAGGCCAGTAAAATCGTTTCTCTTTCGTTTAATGGATGATTTGAGAAATTTTTCATTGTCATATTATCTAGAGCAGGGGTAAATATAT
This sequence comes from Ceratothoa steindachneri, assembly GCA_963969495.1. Lineage (NCBI taxonomy): Eukaryota > Metazoa > Arthropoda > Malacostraca > Isopoda > Cymothoidae > Ceratothoa > Ceratothoa steindachneri. Next base: position 20,625,625 of record OZ018335.1, read on the forward strand.
ATATATACATATATATATATATATATATATATATATATATATATATATATATATATATATATATATATATATATATATATATATAATGTTTAAGTAGCTTCCTTCAAATTCATCACTTGGAGGAAAGAGTTAACATACGAGTAGCTTTCGATGGTTTCGGGTATTAAAGTACAATAACAGATTTGGTAAAGAAATACTGTAAATTTTTTGTTTCACATAAGAATTAATTGGCAAAAGTCTATCAACGCAAACAGATTTATAATTGACTTTGTTTTTCAAAAGTTGTTCGAGAGCAGATAAATAAAAATCGGAGGAATAAAAGCACTTCAGGACACGGGTTTTCATCTTTCTTCCTCGTACCAGGTTTCCGAGGAGCAACTTTATAATATACGAGGGGCGGTCAATAAGTTTTGCAATTCGTATATAAGGAAACGAGATATGAGAAAAAGTGTTTTATTATTTTTTCAATATAACTACCCTCGACTTCAATGCACTTGCGCCACTTGTCCCTGAGGCTTCGAATTCCCGACAACCAGAAATCTCCCGACTGCTGTTCAATCCACTCCTGGGCGGCGAGCTGGACATCTTCATCGTCCTCAAACCGGCGTCCACGCAGTGCAGCCTCGAGCTGGCGGAATAAAAAGTAGTCGCTAGGGGCCAGATCTGGACTGTAGGGGGGATGGGTGAGCTCCTCGAATCCGCACTCGCGCAGGGCAGCTTGTGCAACTCTGGCCCTGTGGACTTTGACGACGTTGAAGTCGATCATGGGGCGTGAGGTTTCTAGGGACCCAACGGGAAGAGACCTTGGTCGTGACCTAATTGTCGTGGATGCTGTCGATAACACTTCCATGTGATATTACAAGTTTTTGCTCGATTTCTTCGACCTTCTCCCGTCGATTTTCGAGGATCCTCCTCTCCACACGGGTCACATTGTCCTTGTTGGTCACGTCTGACCGGCGTCCTGGACGAGGGTCATCTTCAAGGGACTCACGACCATGGCGGAACTCCATATTCCAGCGAGCAATGGTTGCATAGGAAGGGGCGGTGTCGGTGTACACTGCAACCATGCGTTCATGGATCTCTTTTGCATTCTTGCCTTCCTTGGTCAAAAATATGATCACTGCGTGGTGCTCAACCTTCTCCATTGTTGAAAAAATTGTGAATGACGATCTGCGATCAGCTACTGCTTCTTAAATAGACGAGGCAGGAGCGTGCGGCTGCAGGTCCTGACTTGTCATCACTTGTTCTAACATCCCTTCAAACAGCCATCCCCCTTTCTCTGTTTTGTCCTACCGATTCGAAAAACTTATTGACCGCCCTTCGTATATATTATATATATATAGCACTTAAGGACTCCTTAAGTGCTATTGCCCTTTAAGTGCTGGACTTGTCTCAAAAAATGAATCAGAGCCTGGAAGGAGCCTTCCTCACATTCGGCCCGCTACTAAGCGGCCCCTGCTATGGGCAGTGAGTATGTTGTCATCAGAGAAAAGGAAGGTAAAAAAAAAATTGCAAGCGTGCATTCTCTTCCGGCGGTGCTTTGGGTACGAGCGAGGTCTTCGTTACTGGGCAAGGGAGCAGGGTGAGTTGGTATCGTCCGGCCTAGGAGTCTCCTCAGAGAATTGAGAGAGTTGAAAACTCAGCTTTTCTCGCCCACAATTGAAAATAAAAATGATACCGGAGAGAGCGGAGACTGGAACCTTGAGGCCGATGATAGAGAGACTGCCGGGAGTCTTTGACTTGTCAGCTTTAAAAACTTTCTCATAATTCGCGCAAGTGATGAGACAAGGTTGTTTGAAGGAAAAATTTTCCGCCCGCGCAAGGGTGTAGCTCCTTTACTTGGCATACAACTAATAGTCTCCCCCACTTTCTCGGACGATATCATCTTGGTTAATGTAGCCAACCCTGCTCAGGGTGTCAAATTGAATAGTTTCGGCACACTCGATGGCACATCTATTCTGGTGACCCAACACTACGAATAAATTTATAAAATGAGTAAGAACTCGAAGTAAGCTTCGCATTCTGCCGCAAATAGCCCTCAAAGTTCTACATACAAGAGATCTAAGACCCTTCCGGTGTGAGTCTCCACCTCTGAGATGACCCCTACAGCTCTTCAGAATAGATTCGGGGGGCACTTTCCTTCAATGGAATTTCCATAGATTCTGAGGTAATTGGGAGGTGATGCGGAGGCTCGTCTTAGTTTTGTTATTTTCTATGTTGTTGTTTCCGTTATTGTGTTGTTCTTTGAAGTAAAATTGTTAAATTTTCTTCTTGATAGCTTTCTGTACCTCGCGGTTGCTAAATCCATTTTTGACGAGTACTTGGGTGCTTCTCTCAATCTCATTGTGTGTATCTTTCCAAGTATGGTAGTGGGTGAATGCACGATTATTATAAGCGTTAATTACGTTTTTCTTGTATCGATCTGGACATTCACTTTCTGCATTCATGCAGAGGACAGGATTAGTGGCTTTAACGTATACTTTCGTAGTAATCCTGTCATTGTTTATAGTAGTTAAAGTGTCAAGGAATGGAAGTGGGTTGTCTTGGCTTCTCACAACTGTATATTTGAAGGACGAACATTCTTTAAATGCTTGTAGGAGTGTTTGTATTTCTTTTTCTGACTGTACATTTATGTAAATATTGTCATGTATCGGCAGTAGATATGGGGTACGGGTAATTTTATGAAATCTCTTTCTTTTACTGCGCCCATATAAAAAAATTGCGAATAGGATTCCGAGAGGAGAGTCCATAGCAACTCCCTCTACTCGACGGTGCATATGTCCGTTGGGACCATAGAACGGGGCTTCCGAGGTGCAGGCGTGTAGGAGTTGTCCTAGGGCAGTTCTGGGTATGTCATTAGGGGCCGATCTTTTTGGTCAATAACACGTTCTAATATTATTTCTATTGTTTCGGCAGCCATAACGTTTGTAAACAAAGACTCGACGCCCATGGAAGCTATTAATCTTTCAGGGGTAGCTGCTCTAATAATGTCAATGAAATCAGTGGCCGATTTTATGGTATAAAGTTAGGGCACGTAGGGTGTTAATATTTAGTTTAAAAATTTGGCCAGTTCATAGGTAGGGGTAGGGATCTGACTTATTATTGGTGCAACCGGGTTCCTACCTTGTGCATCTTCACGTTACCGTAAGCATAGCCGGGGCTGAAGTCACAAGTTATTTTCTTAACTTTGAGGTTTCCTGCCTCTTTGTTATTGCCTTCTATGATTTTGTTCACTTTATTTTGGATGTCATTGATTGGGTTCCTCGTAATTTTCAAAAGTTTAGTCTGATCATTGAGTATGATGTCCATTTTCGTAAGGTACTCTTCAGTAGGTATAATGACGAAGATACCTGCTTTGTGTGTTTTTCTAATGGTAATTGTGGGGTTATTTTTAAGTTGCTTAGCGCCTTGGATGAGGCGAGGAGTAAAAACCTTGGGCTTAAAGTTCCCTCTGATTTTTCCTGCTTCAGCGAGGAGCTCTGCGGCAAGGGTGGGTTTTGTAGTGATTTTTTGTTCATCTTCCAGTTTGTGGATGTCGTCGAGGAGAGTTTCAATGTTTAGTCGCTTCTGATGTTTCTTAGGCTTAGATAAATAGTGGCAATTTATCTCAAGGTTAAGGAAGTCTTCTTGTTCTGGAGTTAGGGGGTGTTCGGAAAGGTTTAGGTAGTCTTTGGGATGAACATTTAAATAGTTAAAACAAAAATACCATTTAAAAAATAACATTTAAATAAAGTGAGTAGCATACAATTTTATTGTTAATTTTAATGAACAACATATTTATTTCAATTAACATATTTATTTTGGTAAAACTTGAATTGCTTCCTCATTTTAAAAAGTCACCGCACCCCTTTGATATATATATATATATATATATATATATATATATATATATATATATATATATATATATACTGATGATGGAGTCGTTCCTTGGCAACCTGATTCGTAGTAGGAATATGAAGACCCATGTGATAGTTCCAAACAAGCCTATATAGTGAATAATTTGAGGGAGGATGAATAATCATTAAGTTCTGTGTTTATTTGTTTTATGAAAAGTGATTCCAGAAATTTTAATTCCAGAGAAGAGAAAACGGAAGAAAATAAACTAAAAGAATCAGGGTCAAGCGGGTGGTTAAGTTTTTGAGAGTGATGTGCTATAGATGAGTGTTCAGGTTTAGAGATAGGAATGTCAGTTCTATATGGAATCACCTTTACCCCCTGTATTTAACTGTTTTGTATCTATTTTTTTTGTTCACTATCATATATTTGTATTTTTAACTTATATTGAACTTCTTGCTTTGCTTTCCTTTTTGTTTTCGTTTCTAATTCCTGTTTTTTTTTATTTTACTTACTTTTCATTTGTCATTATTTGCCCTGCTATTACAATTTTATCGTGTAATACTTTAAAACAAATTTCTTGCATTCTTATTAGAATTTAATTCATGTTTATTATTCATATTGGTTACCCCTGGGAATAGTGTTAAATTAAGTTTTAATATTTTGTTTCTATTTCAAACTCGTATTTATCGATCGCTTTATCCCTTGTATTCAACTGTTTTTTGACTTAGAATTTTTCCTTATTATGTATCCGTAAATTAACATATCCAACTGCTTGCTTTTCTTTCTGGTTTCGTTTCTGATTCATGTCTTGTTGATTTAGACTTATTTTTTATATTGTAACTGATATTGAATTGTTTGCTCTTTTTTTGAAAATTTGCCATCTAATTGTCAAATTTTTTTTGTATTTCTATTAGAGTTTAATTCACTGAAGATGGTTATTGTTAAATGACCCAAACGCCCGGAAATTAAATGTTTGGAACTATCCCATTTGTCTTCATATTCCTAATATATATATATATATATATATATATATATATATATATATATATATATATATATATACATATATATATATATATATATATATATATATATATATATATATATATATATATATATATATATATATATATATATATACATATATATATATATATATATATATATATATATATATATATGTATATATATATATATATATATATATATATATATATATATATATATATATATATATAATTAAGCCACAGGAAAATGAAAAGATAAATCCAAGCACTTTCGAACCATATAAGGTTGTCTTCTCCATTTTCATGCTATTCCTTGAAAATGAACTTGCCAATATAGTTCGAAAGTGCTCGGATTCATCTTTTCATTTTCCTATGGGTTAATTTTCATATTATTGCTTTCCTCACGTGCCACTTTGTGAGTTTTTTCATATATATACAAGAAAAGGGTAGGGAGAAATGGAAAGAAGTATTAGGCTTGCAAATGAATAGTAGGTTGCATGAGAGTCATGATAATCTCCCGTTTTCTAGTATTGTATAGTTTAAAAATAGATAGTTTAGTGAATTGTTGCCTAAATCTCAGGCTTTCTTTCTTTGTTATTTCAGGCTTGTATTATATGTTGTTTTTAGGCGTTAATACCGTTGCTTTCATTTTTTCTACGGCTGGTTTAGCTTTCTCGTAACTTTATTTTTGTAACAATGTCGTACATTTTACCTATTTAAATAGCTGTTAAAAATGTTTGTGGTAACTCACTTTTCTTTTTCTAGTATCTAGATTTTATTCCTCTGCCTGGTCGATCTTTGATGCATAAGTGGAGAAGAGGCATTTGATCTCCCCCAAGCTCTCTGCCCTATCAATGCTGTGATCTCATCTCATATTTCTTCTTGCGTTTTTTCTATTACTTTCGTTCCTCTTTCTTCAATTATTTTGTTCATCGGTTTCATTACAGCTTCTTATTGAATGTTGCGTTGTCTTCTCATTTCTCTTCTCCTTGTGTTTGTTTCATTAATGTTGTCTTACTTTGAATTCTTTGAAGTTTAATAATATTTATTTCGAGATTGTGTACATAGGGATAACTGGATACACCATTGATGACAGGGGAATAGCTTGGTATTTCTTCTTTTACTTTTTCTGAATCTGTAGAGTAGTCTCAATCCTAATTTCTTTTGTTGACTCGTTCCGTTGCGTACTTGATATATCCTGATTTGGCAATCGTTAATCCTAGCATTTTGGTCTCGATAGTGTATCTGTATCTTCATTATTCCATGTAGATATCTCTAAGTTTTTCTGAACATCGGAATTATCTTAAACTTGTTCTTGTTCGTACTGATTTTCCATTTTATTTCCTGTTCATTAATCCTCCTTATCTCTTCTGCAGTAAATCTTGATTGCATATCGCCATTTCTGTAAGGGCATACGACGATTTGCGTGACGTTATCGGCGAAATAAATCTTGAGGCACCCTTCACTAAGGGGTAGTGAGATGTCTGAGGTGTACACTGAGAATAACGATTGACTCAAACGCCCTCCTTGCGGAAGAACAGCCTCAAGATGGAACTTTTCTCCTTGATAATTTCCGATCTCGATGAATGGGTATCGTTTCATCATATAGTCGCAGAGTAGCCTTTCTAACTTGTCAATTCCTAGCTGTAGGAATTTGTATTGCAATCCTCTCGTCCAAACATTGTTGAATGCTTTCATTACGTCCCCGCAAATGATACAAACACTAGCCTTATCCTTTTTTGCTCTAGCGATCTTCCCAGTGATGACCTTGAGGGCCATCCCTGTGCTTCTGCTCTTCCAAACTCCAAAGTGGTACTTGTTTAGAAGTTCATTTGCCTCAAGGTGCTCACTCAGTAAGCACCTGGAGGTACTTCTTCCTGTAGCATTTATGTGTACCTTTTGTACTTTATTGGGAGTCGCAATGCGAAATGCGGAAGAAAAGGGGTTTTTCCGATTCGGTAAAAATCGGAGTAAACCTCGATTTTACCGCAAAAAATTAAGAACAGATTTGAACAAAGCACAAAAAATAGTTCAAGAAAAAAATAATCCGAGCTAACATAACCTAGCGTTCAATTTCCAAATTACCAGTTTATGAAACTATACAAACATATTGTACATACCTAACAAGGCGGGGACGCCACCCCCATATCCTTCTTTTTGGTAGGGGTTCCACCTCAAGACCGCCCGGATTTTTAAATCAACTCGTAGTATAACCAACTTGAAAGCCCAAAACCCCGAATTTTGCCGCATTCTGCCTTACGACTACCAAAAATGAAAAGCATATTGGGATAAATAACCTAAAATGTGCCTGCAAATTGAGAGAGTAAGCCTGCAAAGCGTGCGTTTTTTATTACACACTTCTTTTTGTGTAACAAAAACGGCAATCTGAAAGAAATGCCTTACAGTATAGACCAGACCCGCGACAGAAGAAAGAGTTGTTAATCACACCGTGTTCCCCCCAAAATTCTAATTCATGATTAGGTCTTCGAAATATAAGTCACATGCAGTAAAGTCAATGCAAAACTGCTCAATCCAAAACAGTCAAATAGGAAGAGGCGACGAAGTAATCTCGGTCGAAATTATGTAGACAATGTGACGTCACTGTACCCATTTTTTTGGCACACATACTTCTGAACTATAATGTCATCAAAATTAAGGAAAATAAAAATATTGAAATTCAAACTGTCTTTAATATTAATAGTAACAATGACTGCTCAATTAATTATATATATATATATATAGATCGATTCGCAAAAGTATGTTTGACACAATCTGAGTGATGAAAGCGATTATGGGTTTTTAAATATTAACTTAGCATTTTGTACATATCATAGTTGTCTCATACTTAGATACGAGCGAGATATTTAAATATTTCAAGAAATAAGGGAAGAATGAAAAGGGCGCAGAGAAAGGTAAAACGAGAGAATTTTTATAATTAAATGCAGGTTGGTTTTATGTTTAATAAAAGGTTTTTTTAGCAAAATTTAGGAATGTAGCAAGAAATTTATGAGGGTAACAGAGGTTGTGACCATTTCAAAAAACTTAGAATACTTAGTATCCAGAAATTCAGGGTTGACGGCCTGCAGGACATGAAGTTGGTAGATTTGCGGTAGACTGAAAATTTAAAGCCAGATGGAGTTTGTGAAAGAAATGAACGAGAAACGGGGGGGATCCTATTTTTTTAAGTTCGAGGATTAATTTGATAGAAGGAACCAAAGATTTAAGGTCATTGAGGAAATTATGCACATCCTTAAAAAACAAACAATGAGAAAATTGAAAATAGTAGGAAGGAGAATAATCTCGTAAAACTACATATATTAACTAGAAAGGACAAGGGATAAACAATTTTCCCTAGTTAAACCGAATTTTTGAAGGTAAAATATATCATTGCAGGAAAACTTACAATTTTTAGACCAAATGATGGAAATAAGGTCAATGAAAGTATTAACACACATGAGGTAATTTATCAATAAGGAGGAAAGAGATTATCAACCGGTCCTTTGGTAAACAGGACATACATCAGAACTCACAGAAGTGGAATTACTGGACTAAGGAATAAACTAAGTTTATCAATAACGTCGTAACTATCTTTAAAGATTGAAAAATGGTACCATCTAAGGGAATAAGGAATGTATAAGCCATTTAGACAAAGAACTTATAATAGGACGCAAGGAATTATTAGCCTTATGCGTTGCTAGATTTAAATTTGCCAATTAACTCAAGAAAATGTTTAAAGTGGCAACGAACTTTCTTATGAAAATCCTTATTAACTTAGGGCGCAGTTTTTTTGTCACTATTGCTACATAAGTGGACTGGTTATTTAGTAATAAATTCATTTATCAGTATAGGACACTTTATACATAATAACAACTGCACCTGATTTGTCTGCCTTATTAATATATATGGAAAGATTATTGCGAATGGAAACTAAATCCCGAAGGAAACGTAAGGGGTAATTATAGTGGATAGGCATATCCAAACATTAATAAACACGATAGTTCGCCATGGAAAACAAGGTCACTTGGGATGTAACTTGATTTTTTTCTAACTTGGCAAAACCTTTAGCGATTGACACAGTAGATGGTCTGGAGGGATTGGAGAAGTTCAAACCAAATCAGAGGGTAGCAGTGGTGGTTTCGTCAAATTCTTGGGAAGAAATGTTAACAACAGTTTCTAGACGGTGGTTCGTAGTTCAACTATTGCTAGATATGAGATGTAGTTTATAATCCAATTTGCGTTCTAATTTTTCACACCATTTTCGAATAGTGTAGAGGATGGAGTCTTGTATCACGTTGGACGATAGGGCATGGATGTTAGAAATAAATGCATGATGCCGTGTATTTTCTTCTTTACAATCAATAGAAGTCTCATACTTCATGAACGAAATTCGTCTGGAGAGAAGAATACGTTCAATTTGTCCAAAAGGTTGGCTCTCAGTACACTTGTATGAGATTCCAATGAAAGAGGTTGGGATTACCGTTTCGGCAAAGTATTTATTAAGAAAAGAAAGTTTTTTACTTCCTGTCACACGTATGGAGTTGTAAAAGACAAAGTTTTAGTTGAAAAAATAGGTGAGCTCCATAATGGATATGGAAAACACATAAAGTAGCGCGTTTGTGGAGCAACATATATATATATATAATGTTTACGAGAAATCTTAGAACAAACAAGAAGTGAATCTGCTTGAAAGATTTATTTAAATAACGTTTCGAAAACTACCTGTTTTCATTCGCAGTCATTCTCAGACAACAAAAAAGAGAAATGAATGCAATAAGAAGCAAAAATGGAAGCTACTTTTTATCTCTCTTTTTGCTTTTTGTAACCTATTAACTTATTAATTGAAATTTTTGTGGAAAACTATCAAGGAAACAAATAGGAAACTAGACGTTAGGAAATATGAAGTTACAAAAATCAAGACAAACAGGACATTTATATTAATAAAATATAGAAAATTCCACAGAAAAAAAGTACTTCCAACTTACTCGTCTGAACCACTCCTCAATTCACTTCAAGATCGAATGAAGCTGGACAAAGGGGATTAGTCATTAAAAACTTAGAACATATTGAATGAGGATTCCACATTTAAACCAACAAATTAGTCGCCAACTATTATATTACGGCGAGAAGGCAAAATCAATCGCTTTCTAATACAATTTAAACAGTCCAACATCATTTCCAATGATATTTACAATGACGTGTTTGTTTCCTCAAGCTTTCTAGCCTATATTTGCTGCCTCCCCAAAATACAAAGAGGGACAGTTCATCTAAGACTTATTCTTGCAAAATATCTTGTTTACTTTTTATCTCCATTCTCTATAAATCAATATTCCATATAAAGCTCATACAAATTTAAAGAGAATCTCCTCACTCGGGCTACATGGCTACATGGTTAGCTTTGATGTTGAATCAATATTTACCAACATTCCTGTTGACCAGATAATCACTATGATTTTGGACAAGGTATTCAATTCTCAAAGTGTATTTCATGGTTTTTGCGTAGTTATTTTTCTCTGACTCATGTTCACCTTGAACAATCAAGTTCTCATCAAATTGGTGGGGTTGCGATGGGCTCTCCAATGTGACCAGTAGCGGCAGACTACCTCCTGACCTACCTCGAAGATAAGATATTTTATGTTAACTTGGAATATATGTAAAACTTCTTATTATCGGCGTTTGATCATGATTCGTTTGGCATTTTTGAGGTAACTAAGCATTGCATCATTTTTTAAATACCTTTGTATCCCAATATAAAATTCACGTTAGAAGAGCAACTGAATGATAAATTACCTTCTTTAGACATGTTGGTTTCTCGTAAGCATGATAAATTTCCAAGAACACTATATGTACGCAAAAGAACATATACTGGTCTAGGCATTAAGTTACTCAGTCTCTGTGATTTCAAATATAAAATTTCAACAATTAAAACATTACTAGAAAAAGAATGGTCATATTACTTCTTACATTTCAATGCATAATAAGTTTGTTTTCCTTAAAAACTAGTTCGAAACTAGCCCATTTCTATCTAATCCTTATGCAAAAATCTTAAAACGATTTCTAAATAAGCACCTTCACCCCCACTCACCACAGATTGACTATTAGTGTTCCAAGATGGCTTTGTATTTTCTTATACTATAAATGATTTCTTTTAATGAATGTTTTAGAAGAAAAATTGCCTAAATCATCAAAATTTATTTTCCGCAAACCTCCCAAATGTTCATTTATAAATAGAAACTCTGTAAGGAATTGTTCTCGCCTTAAAAGATCCTCTCCCTCTTGAGCGCTGCAGCCATGTCGTCTATTTTTACAAATGTCCTAATTGTCCTGGTCCCACTTATATCGGCAGTATTGTTACGGCCCTTGGGGCTAGATTCTATGCCCATATGGACATTAGTTTGCGAACTGGGGAAACATCTTTGATTAGAGAACATACTATAAAATGAAAAACCATTTCTATTGATAGCTTTAAATTGTTGGCATACAATTATTACCACAAACTGTTAACAACTTTGAAAATACGATACATTAATTATTATAAACCAAATTTTGATAATGGTTCTACTTCGGCACATTAATATATGTATATGAAATATAATGCCTTAACTAGTGGCGTTTGTTAAATGTATGCCTTAATTACTAATATTTAGTTGGTTCTGGGATTTGTTCAAATATAGTATTAGAATGTTCTTCAGATGCACTTCTTGTTGGCTCTAGAAATTATTCTAAACATTAAGTGTAAGCTTCAAAGCAAGGTTCCTTTTCAATATTTATTCCTTTTGTCTCCGACAAATCTACCGTTGTTTTCTATGGACCGCCCAAATTCCAGAAAGTTGGAATATCCCTCCATGCAATCTTATCCGCGATTACCCGATAGGCAGGTACCTTGTGTACGGACCCGTAGCCACGGGGGAGCTATCGGGGTGCTTAGCTCCCCCAAAATTATTTAACATTTAGTTTTTAATATTTACCAATTTAATATTTAATTTTTTTTTGTTTTTTATATATATTTAAACCTAATGTAACCTAACCTAACCTAAATTTAATGTAAATTTGTGGTGATGATCATTTTTTTTATGTTATTTATTTATGACAATGTTGCGAAAGGTATTGTTAAAATTGACATTGTTGCGAAAGGTATTGTTAAAATTGACATTGTTGCGAAAGGTATTGTTAAAATTGACATTGTTGCGAAAGGTATTGTTAAAATTGACATTGTTGCGAAAGGTATTGTTAAAATTGACATTGTTGCGATGTCAATTGCCAGTTTTTACTCGATTGTATTCTTATCGTGTTTTTTTGCTCGCTTTTTATTCTATTGTAATATAGTGTTTAACAAATAGACTTCATCTATCAAGGTAGGATTGATTTATAAAAACAATCCTTGTGAAGTAAGATCAGATTTATTAAAATAATTTTTGCGGGGATATAAATACCAATTCCAACCACATGTCCCAACGAATGTACTAATTTAATATTTTAGTTTTTAATTATGGTAATACTTCAGATTCGAGGCGCACGGTAGGTGGCGCTGTTAGTAGGCTACAATATGTTTCTTATGATGTCAGACGGTAGCTTCAGATGTAACCAATCACAGCGTTATATTTTTTTGTTGTTTTGGGGATTTGTAACTTTTAGTCTGTATTATTTACTAAATATCTGCGCCTCTGCTCGTTTATAGTTTTTTCGAAGTTAGGTAAGGTTTCTTGATATCTTTTATGTTTTTTTGTTTTGTTTTCGTATTTTTTGTTTCGCAACGAACGATAACAGCTTCTTACTGGCAACGTCGTAGCTTATAAATAGGACCCGTTTAGCAAATGTTTCGTTATTGTGTTTTCGTGCTCTCCATGTGCTTCTTCGTTATTCGAATTCGGCTTTATTTTGTATAATCGCGAGAAACTTTTAGATTATCTAGAGGCGCATAAACTAATGAAGAAACCTAAAAAAGTAAGCATTGTTTGTTATTAGGTTAGGTTTTTCTGCTCTTAAAAAGCTGTTTGGAGACCCTCCCCCCCCCAGTAAATTCAAGGGATGATCCTGAGTTTCAATCAATTAGGGGGGGGGTCTGGGGGCGCAGCCCCCCAGTATATACTCATATACAAAAAAATATAACTCCGTAATTGTTCACATCTGCCGCTACCATCTGACGTCATAAGACATATATTGTAGCCCAAAATTGTAGCCTATAAACAGCGCCACCTACCGTGCGCCCCGAAACTGAAGTGTTACCTTAATTATTATTTATTTTGTATTTTCTTTAGAATAATTGAATAATAAAAATATTATTTACATATAGTATATTTTTATTTGTTTTTTTGACTTTTAAAGTCATATTAAGGGTATCTTTTGTTTTTCAAACGCTGTTTTTGTGTTTCTTATATTTACCCATATATTAATTGTTCTTTATATATTGAATTTTTTTCTATATTTTTTTTGTAAAATTACACTTTGATTGTCCTGCAAATTAATATGCTTGAAAAACTACAGCAATAATGAAGTCTAGCAGCTTCTAGCTATTTTATATACGCTTATGTTGACAACTATCACGGCGATGTTTTTGCATGTCTTCAGGTTTAAACTTGCTGTGACATTAAATAGGTAAGTGTTCTCAAAAATTGTCTAAATATTCTTGTTCATTTATGTTAGTTTTAAACTTGCTGTACCATTAAGAGATCGTAAAAAGTACGAAATGATTGATATTAAAATTAATAATAATATCTTTATAATAAATGCATTTCGCGCTAAAGTAAATTCATAAATTATTATTAAACTGCTTAAAAAGGCCATTGGTAAAGTTTTAAAGCAAAGTAGGCTGCGAAGATCTTGTCCAGATTATCCATAAAATTATTTACAAATACCTAAGTATATTGTATGTTATGTCAGTATAAAATGTTGTATCAAATAGTTTGAATAAATGTTTTAATGTTAATGCCTCGTTTTTGAAATAGGCCCACCTCAATATTAGTAAGCCTATTTAAAAAACGAGGCATTTACAATGAAAATGAATAGCAAAATCGTTTGAAATACATCAAAATTATTAGAAAATAGTGAAAAATTAAATTAAATAAGCTAACCTAACCAACTTAACCAAACAGGAGCTAAGATAATTAATCTTCCTGTTTCTTTTATATTAATTTAACTTCTTCTATCTAAGTACTCACATGTGATAGTATGTAGTAAAATTGTTGGAATGGGTTCTCAATAGTTATATGTGTCAGTAATGAAACTAAATAATTTCTAGGATATTCAGCAGTTTATGTCTCTTGCTGGTGGCCCTTTAATGATAAAAAAATTCCATGATACAAATATGACTTTTGTAGGTAGTAGGTAAATATCCATGTCAGTCTTAAAACAAAATTATTCGTCTGATACCTGGTGTTTCTTTTCTTTTAGGTAAAATGGATGCATTTGTAATAAGGATGCCAAAGAGAACCACATGAACATCTGAGACTTTCTGAGTCCCCAACAGTGTCTGCAACTGAATCTCATGCTTCACAACAGCAGGCTTGCTCATCAAACCAGCTTTCAGATACCTCTGATTCAAGTGGAGTTTTTTTCAATCTCGACTTCATTCTGATCTTGGTGACAATAATCCAGCTCAACCTTGTGTAATGAGCCCACCAAAGACTGTGTTTGGAAAACAAAGTCGTTCATTCCAAAACAAATGGTACTACCTGCAGGTAGTGCGCTCCCTAGTAGACTACAGTGCACCAGTCCTTGTAGCGCTACCCCGGCAGCAGCAAAAGCACCTGGAGGTGGTGCAAAACACCGCCATGAGGACCATGTTGGGGGCACCAAGGTGGTGCAGTGCCTGTGTCATGCAGAGCGAGGCCAGCCTGGTGCCCCTCACCGCCAGGGTGGATTGCATTGTGGCCTGTCGGGTGGCCAGAGTGCTCCAGCGCGACGTGGAGGGTGTTGCGCAGAGGAGACTCCGAATGTCCGTGACGCAGGGCATCGGGTGCCCACGTAACAACAGGTGGCTCGTAAACGTCAGCTTAGCAACCAACACCCTCAACCAGGCAAGGAACTGGCTGTGGCGCGACCCCAATAATCCCCAACCCCGCCTACGTTCCACTACCACTATGGGAGCCCCCCACCGCCGACCTCACCGCCACACAGCTGCCCGCCAGCAAAGCGCATTGCCTCACCGAGGAGCTGCGCTAGCACGCCCTCAGAGCCATGTCTGAGGTCACGGAGCCAGGCAGTGCAATCTACTTCACCGACGGCTCCGTCAACCCCGACAGTGGGAAGTCCGGTGCCGCCTTCGTCACGAGCGGCCTGACGCAGGTGTGGAGGACATCAGACCCCTGCTCCACCCTCCAGATGGAGCTAGTGGCACTCCTGCACGCCCTCCAGCACGCTCTGCTCCGCCGGAAGGCCACTGTGGTGATACACACGGACTCTTGGTCAGAGCTGCAGGCGCTGTAGCACGCCCACGCCCACACCAGGGACAACATCCACCTCACCATCACCATCCTGTGCACGCTGCAGGACCTGACAGCGCAGGGCAGGCGTATTAGGCTCCACTGGATTCCCAGCCACGTGGGCGTGCGCGGCAACGAGGCTGCCAAGCGAGCCGCCCATGGTCCCACTATCACCTGGACCGTATGCCCCAGCCTGCAGCAGCTCAAGGTGCAGGCCAAACGCAGGGCCACCCACAACGCCCACCAGCAGCACCAAGAATGGGAAGCAACTAAGAGGCGAGCGGCGTCGTATACTGCAGCCACAGCCTATCACCCACTAAACGCATCCTTCCAGCAACCCAGAGCAAACGGCGTGCTGCTGCAGCGTGTGAGGCTGGGCTACTCCACGCGGGAAGAGCTGCACGCCCACTTTGTGGAAGGGAGATGCGAACACTGCGGCGGCCACTCCCGGCGCCCACTGATGCACTACCTCCTCTCCTGCCCAGCCACCGTCCGCCTCAGGCCAGAGCCAGCGCCAGCCCCTCGCCCTGTAAGAGGCGCCCTACTGAGGGCGCTAGAGGCAAGAGCCGCCCAGGTGGTCCTCCACACCCCAACAAAGGGGCTGCTGTAAGTGCTGAGAACAGCACCCCCTCCGCGCTGATCGCCACCCGCTTGCAGCAGACAAGACACGCGTGGGATGCTCCGCCGCGTTTTGCTGCACGCCAACACTGGCGGGCTTCCCGCTTTGTGTAATATGTACGCTTATGTCATGTGTTTTTATATATTATTATATCATATATTATTATTGTATTTGTATTAGATCATTTATAAATGTACGTTATTGCACAATAAACCTATACAAACTAACAAAACAGCATCTCTTAAAATTTCACACACAAACAAACAAACACACGCGTTCAGCTCGACCAAGTAGCACACTATTCTTTCCCATTCGACTCTCGCCATTCTCCCTATGAAGGTCGGTAATCATTCCTTCTACAATTAGTCATTTACCCCTAAACAAATCATACTTAGTTTAATTCCACACTCTCACAATTCTCTGCAAACGGCCATACGAGAGTAGGGCCTAATTATATTTACTTCTCATATTTGCAGCCCCCAATTCAGTCCATCATAGTCACCATATTATTTCATCATGTTATTTTACCATATTATTTCATATTTATTTCACGTACCGCATTTCTCTTCACATCTCGTTACTGTAAATCATATTTTACCATATCTTACATTGTATACTCAATCCAACTTATCTCATTGTACATTCGTTGATTCTATGAATATATTTATATTTGTTTAATTGTTTTTCTTAAAACCCAGTTCATTATTTCAAAATTTACTTCGCTTTCGTCTTAGGCTTAAAAACTAGTAGACGACAACTTCGATCAAACAAATTTATGGTTATGGTTTTCGAAACGCTATTTAGGCTGATTTATTAACAGAAAATAAATCCCATGAATAACCATATACTATAGATGCGAACTGATGATAAGTTTTCGGAGCATCTGAGAGTATGCAAGCTAAAATGTGGAAATGAGGAACCTGAGGCACCTTCACAACCAGGAAAATGAGTTCGACAACCTCCCCGTAATCTGGACTCCTTTGCCGTGACTGCACTTACAGGACAAGACAAAAATCATTACTCATCTCTATATACTTTGAAATACTAGATTCACTCACCAGCGAGTTGGAGAAGCATTTTTCTGAGTTAACAGCAAATTGGTAGCATCTATTTCCACTTTGCTACCATGCTCTGAGAAGTTTCTTTATCATGGCCAATTGCAACCACTCACTGATTTGGTCAGCAAAACAGGAGCGGCAATTGACCTGTCTTTGCTACATCATAAGTTAAGCATTGTTCGAAGCATGGCTCAGAAGCAGCTTACATCTTCATGTCAAGAGAGCAGAAGTACCATTGACAAGTATCTGGAGTGGTTTCGCAGAATGGAACTCCAAAGACCTTTCCCAAACTTGCATACTCTGCTCTGTGCTGCCTTGACTATTGGGATATCTTCTGCTACATGTGAAGCAACCTTTTCAATTGTAACAAGACTACTAACTCCATACAGAAGATGCATGACTCATCAACGGAAGTGCAACTTGCCCTCATGGGATTTGAAAAAAAACCTGCTGCAATCTCTGTAGCTGAAATCATGGAAGTGTTTCGGCAGTCAAGTCGGCGTTTAGTTGTGTGAGAGTTGGTGGAAAATATAAATATGAGGACAGTGAGGTGTTATATGGAAACTAACAAGATTTCTTTTAGATTGTTGCCTAAAGAATTTATGTATTTGAATTTGTAATCATCATCTTTTCAATATAAGTATAAGCCTCAAAATTGCTTCTCATTCTTCTGAATTTGTTGATATCCCTTAAATTCTCAATTGCTGAGCTTTTATAACTTGCTGCACTCACCAATCGTTACCCTCAACACCCCACCCTTTCCACTCTCAGGATCTTTTGTACTTTAATTTTTAAGCCCCCCCCTATAATGGAAATAGCCCCCCTTAAAATATAGTCCTGGCTACGAGCCTTCTTGTGTAGCCTGTTACACTTGGTAGCTGGTGGAAGTGCACGTCATCCATGCCTGAGTGCGAATTAGGGAACTCTCTGATGGGGAAGTTGTGGTGCGATTCCTTCTCACTCTCTCTTTCAGCACTATTTTTTATTCTAAGACTATCCCCTCAGCTTTTTGTATACCTGCACTTGGTAACTGAAAGAGCTATTCTCTCTCGGCCTGAGTACAAATTATGGAAGCTCCCTCACTGAGTTTACTTGAAATCTCTAGTGGGGCCTTAGAAAGTTGTTAGTGCGCCTTCCCCTCGTTCCCTCTCAGTGCTACCCTTTTAATTGTTTACTTTACGACTATCGCCTTAACCTCTTGTCTACCTCTACTTGGTACCAGGATGAGCTATTCTCTCCCAGAGCGATTGCAAATTAAGGAAGCTCCATTACTGGGCTGAATAAAACTCTCTGACGGGGACTGGGAAAGTTATTGGTGCGCTTCATCCTCGCTCTCTATCAGCAATACTTTCTTATGACTATCCCTTCAATCCTTTGCTTAGGTTTAATAATCTAACCAGCAACCTCGTGCCATTTTAGGATAAATGCTTTGGAATATCTATAAGCAACACCTATAAAGGCCGCAAATCGCAAGAGACTAGGACTTGCGGAGTCCTGGGCGTTGGGGCCACCTTCACGCGGCCATTCTCGGGTGCCAGGGGAACAAAAGGTCTGGTGTCCAGTCGCTAAATCTACTACAGCAAATCTTAAGATCTTGGCCGTTCTGTCGACGATTAGTATAATCTAGTAAAGAAATCCACCTTGTCTCCCATCATCTCTAGCTGCTCAGTTGGGAGCTGCGGTACTTGGGGCTTGACCGATCCACTGGTGAACTTTTTCCCTAAGGTGTCAAAAATTCAGAATTACTCTTGCGTTGGCAAACTTGCAAACTTAACAATTGTTGACTATATCCGAATCTTGAAATCCTCACCCTACCTTAGTGTTGGAGATGACTGGTATATAGTGCCGACACCACTCTGACGGGTGGAGGGGCTCTTCTCCAACCATTTTAGATGGCAAAAGTGCTGCCATTGCCAGCGCTTTGGCTATACGAATCGCTCGTTCAAACAGTCCAAATATATTTGACACAAAGTCTGCGTAAACTTCTCCAAGACAGTCCACGATAATTCCTTATCGTGTACGTCAAAGTGTGTTAATTGCGGAGAGTCGTACTCTGCTTCCACGAAGCAACGTAGAGCGTATCCCATGCAGAAAAGGTCCTATCCATTCAGGCCTCGGACCGAATCTCTTATCGTGAGGTTAAAGAATTGATCCATTGAGCCTATGGCGACCTGGGAAGTCTTATGGCTCAATCGTTAAGCAGGTAATCCTCCTCCTGGCACCTCCAGGCTTACCTTTCTTTAATAGTGCTCATCAGGTGACTGTCACGAAGGACATAATTCACCGTACTTAATTTTTCAGCCTAAAACAGGCTATATTAAAATAAAAAATAAATAACTAAATATAAAAACACCCTGGTGGACAACACAGTCGTCGCAGTAAGGAGTATGGGAGCACTCCATCGAATGGCGGTGCGTCCCTGGAGTGTGTGTCTAATACGAAGACAACAGAGAGAAAACTGAAGACGTCATGGCATGGGGAGGGGGGGGTGTAGGTCCGTGGGAACAGTTGCGGTACAATAGCAAGCAATTTTTATTTCCCATCGACCGTCTATCATCTTCTTTGCCAAGCAGGTCTAATGGCTGACTTGAATCATATAGTCAGTATATTGCAACCAGCTTGATCATGAAGGCACGCAGTGCCATGTAGAGCCCCGCTGACTTCAAACAGAGGAGATACGGTGTGGCAGCTGACCCCATCCTAAGACATGAAACCATGAGTGTACACAATCACGAATCCAGTGTCACACGAAGTGTGCTAAAAAAGAGTCAAACTCAATACTCCAAGCGCTGTAGAAGCTTTGGAAGCAGAGGCGTGGGACAAATAGTAAAAGGTGGTACACTCTAGAATGGGGTTATGGGCAGGACCAGAGGCGGTACCGGCCAGGAAACTACACCGAGCTGTCGATGGAGTTTTCTAGCCCTAAACCTTAAGGGCTTAGGATATGAGGGGCATCTTTCGGCGGCATAGGCACCGTCAATTTCGCCCCCGGATGCAATGAGAGCCATTAGCGACTGAGTGAGACACTGGTCCCGCGAGTACAATCGCATAATGCATTGTGAATAGCGCAGATTAGGAGTCATATGCACCTTTTCGACAACTAGACTCTCAATAGGGGGACATGCGGAAGATACGGGTCTCCTCTCTACAAACGTAGACTGGGGTAGTGGATCTAGTCCACTTTCCGCAATACAGGTTCGACTGCGGATGCGTTAAATTAGCATCTGTAGTGAAGCTTCTGAAGAACAAATAAAAGTAAGGCAGTAGCCTTATTAGCACATCATGTGGAACGTCATGGAACAAAGAATGTCA
Source organism: Ceratothoa steindachneri (assembly GCA_963969495.1). Taxonomy (NCBI): domain Eukaryota; kingdom Metazoa; phylum Arthropoda; class Malacostraca; order Isopoda; family Cymothoidae; genus Ceratothoa; species Ceratothoa steindachneri. The sequence continues at coordinate 20,645,879 of OZ018335.1, forward strand.
AGGTGTGGGTAGAAGAGACCCAAACTTTGGAATATGGGCCTCCTAGATAAGGTGTCTGTCGTAAACAAGACCAAGGAAACTGTGAATTTACTGCTTCCAGACAAACTCAATAAAGGAATAAGTCTGCGTTGGGGTGGAGCCGTGGATGGGGCGACAGAAGTGCATTACCTTAGTGTTGGCTAGAGAAGACCAAATCCTGTATGTTTCGGCTTAGAGATGCGACCCATTGTCTGTTTGAATCAACGCTCTAGAGTTGGCATCTAACTCGCACCAAAAGACATCGAAAGGTACCAATGGAGAGCGTAGCGAGTTCATCTTCTGGGAGCACCGAAGTTACACTGTTGATGTTCAGGGCAAAAAGTGTGACATTGACGACACTTTGTTATGCGACTCTCTTCCTGCCTAATTGGGCCCGAAAGAGCTTCCCCTCACGTACATGGAATCAACGATCTCGCAGAAATTCAAAATTGAAAAATGGGAGGCGTCACTTCGCTCCCCATATTGTGAGGGGTCTCCGTGATAGATAAATGTTATGTTGTATTTTGGCATTCTCGAGATCTAAAAATACCGTCGCGAGGTCCTGACTCCGTAGAAAAGCCTACCAGATAGCGTTTCCCAGTCGAAGCAGAGCATCTTCCGAACTATGAGGAAGAAATGTGTCCTACGGTCTCCAGATAGAAAGCTAATATAACATCTACCAATTTCTTCATAACCTTGTACACGAAGAATGTTAGAGAGATTGTGCGGAAACGGGCCGGGGTAGAGCGTCTCTCCCCGGTTTGCGAAAAGCGAGCAAAATAACCTATCATCATGATTCTGGGCGAATACCCTTTGTCAAGATGCTGTTGAACAAATCTAACAGACGGGCCATGCCTCGCTCATTTAGGTGTCGAAGCATGCCATACGGGACATCGTCTGGACCAGGGGCAGTGTCTGCGCACGAAGCAAAAGCAGAGCGGAACGCAACTCACTCAAGGTAAACATGTCGTCGGGAGGGTCTTTCGCCTCTCAAATGGCCGTATGCCTCTCGGGGGCAGAACTCCGGGCGCTGTTGGTCGCACAAGGTGAAGTTGCCCGAACCAGTCGCTGAAAACGCTGGCGCCTTCAAGGACTTATCGAGGGAGGTTGGGATTGCCATGCGAGTCTTTTGCTCCCTCCACCTTCGGAAGCGGGGGTTCCTCTTTTGGAGAATCCACTGTCTCAAAGCCACCTATCTAAATCTTGGGAGGGACGTAGTAGCTGAAGCTCCTGTGTGCTCCCCATCTCTATCTGGGACATTTTGTTTTTTAGAGATTGTCCCACAGAGGTTCTGGCCTCGTGGTGAGGTGGGTCAGCCCTGGGGCTCTTTAAACCACACTTATATTACACTCCTCCTCCCTCCCAATTTCTTTTTTCTACTGCCTTTAATTTCCCCCTCTTGTTTATCCTATTTAGTGTTCCTGATGGTTACCTTACCACTGGCTGTTTTTTATCGGACTGATTCAGACCTCTGCCTTCATGAAGGTTGGATTTTTGGCATTTCTATTACCTTTGTTTGCCAAAATCCATTTTTGGCCCTTTTTCTCATATGTAGGAGGACTCAGGCAGCTTCTTTGGCCAAGAAATATGGTGTGGTTGATCCGTATCCATTCCCCGAGAGAACATACCGGATGCAACCGAATCGAGAGTTGCAGTAGCGCCGGACACTTGTAGGATTCCGTGGCGGGGAGCCTCGTGGGAGAATTTGAGGTCAATTTGTTTGCTATGGCTCATCTTAAACCTAAGGGTTCTGGCGCCTAACGTTCCCCTTTCAGCCTTACCTTACTCGTTGGACCCCTATGCCAATGATATCTTCCCAGATTTAGATTATCCCTCCCTCCTGAAACCCCACTTGCAAAGATAACGTGTTTAACGTAAATAAATCGTTTGAGTCCCGCTGTGGCCAAGAGCTAGTGACATTATTTCGGTGGAGATGTCATCTCCCTGTCAACACAACCTTGTCCGATATCTGTCTTCGATTAACGAAATTCCTGTAATCGTTTCGTCTCAGCCACGTCTGAATTTTGTCAAAGGTGTCGTCCGTTCGAATAAATTAAGGGACTACGATCTCGCCCGTCTCCAGAGTAATCTTAGTGCCCAACGCGTCACGCCTGAAAACAAGGTGACTAAAACGTTTGGCTCTGCTCGAGTCCCAACTGCCACATTGATTTCAATGTTAGAACGTCAGGCACTGCCCCAGTTCATTAATTATGGGTACCTTTGCGTTCCAGTAAGCCCGTACGTCGAACTTCCCAGACGTTGCTTTAACTGAAACAAATTTGGAAGTGGTGGTCATGCCTGTCAGCATCTTCGCTCTTGTGTGAATTGTGGGTCTGATTACCATCGCCCTGAAAAGGCCAGAACCCTGCGCTTTTCCAACTGCGGTAGTACTTATAGCGCTGCGTCGAAAATCTGCCCAATCTTCTTATTCGAAAAAGTCTTCGCTTTGGGCGAATCTTTGCGTCGAACGAGAGAGCGGCTCGCCATCGTGCTTGAGAACAAACTTCGTCTTTTGCCCGTCTTTTCTTGAAGTTTGCGTGACGTGACGCCGCACGAAACCGAAGATCACATTCGAGTTCCGACACACCAGTAGCATCTCGTTGCCCATCTACCGCTAATGTCAGAATTATTCTCGATATTCCTTCGCTGCATCGCTCTCAAACAGAGATATCTAACGTTGCTTCCCTCTCCCCGGTGACTCTAGTCGAGACCACCGCTGAGGGTGAGGCCCTCAGAAATATCCGCTGTCACCGCTCTTTCCAGGATCTCTGCCCCTGCTAGAGCAGGCTCTTCAAAATCTGCTCTTCCCCCGCCCCAAGCTTTTTAGTACGCACTTCAAACGCAACCTCAGCCACAGAGGAGAAAAAGATATTTAATATTGTATTTAATCGTCCTACATAATATCCTCCATTTCACAAAAGAATTGTCAAGGCGTTCTTTCCAAGTGGAAAGAATTCAAAGTCCTTTTGACGACTCGATTTCGCTGTTGTTCGTCTTCAGTAGTGTAGCAGATGACATCTTTGCAAGCTCCTACAAAGGTCGTAAAGAGGCAGTTGGCAATTTCCCGTCTGATAAAAAATTATGCATCTCGCTCCAAAATCCATTTTTGTACGACCTTTGATACCAATACGGTTACCTAAAAATCAAAGTACGACTCCTCCCAACCACAAACCAATCAAGACTTTCCAGTTTCCCGACTCTCGAGCGCATTTTAACGTACACCTTTTTTATTTCACCAGCGCTCCAAAAAGTTCCCCTGATTTTATAACTTCAATGACGTCGAGGCTGTACTATACTATATTCTATATAATTCCCCTATATGCATATAGCTTAGGTTGTGGTTTAGCTTAGTTCGTGACCATATTTTATGTAAACCATATTTTATATCTTATTCACTATAATATCCACCTTATATAGCTTATTTCTCTTAACATTATAATCATCGGCCATTTCCATATATATATATATATATATATATATATATATATATATATATATATATATATATATATATATATATATATATTATTTCAGTAAAATACACATTATATTCATTGGCATAATATCCAACTAAATAACCGTATTATCCAATTCAATTATTAAGCCATATTCCCTCGTTATTTGTTAGTTCAATAAATCTTGTTAAATTTATGCGTCAGTATTTTGAAACCTTCCCAACTGAATTAGTTATCCTCTCTCGCGTTTTCTCTATCAACGCATTTTTATCTTTAAATTCATATAGCAAGGTTTAATGGCTGCTATCTAGGCAAGTTTGTCATTAAACCAATCATCACATAAGCTATAATTGGTGCCCTAGACCCTTTCTTTTTTTTTCAATTAAGTATAGTATAGTTTAACGTCTAGTTACGCCAGGCCTCCTCAACTTTCACGACCACATGTGCGTCACCCGTGGCAATTAGTCATCGTGCAGCTATAAACCAGCATGTCAGCGCCCGAGGTACCAACCACACTTCAATCAATCTTCCCACTTTCGATGCGACTGATCCGATCAGGTGGTTCGAATTATGTGATGACACATCAAACCATACCCGATCAAGGGCGCATAATAAGAATCACGCAAAAATTCCCAATAAGTATCTTTGCTTTGTTTCGGGGAATTTTGTTACAAAGTGGGAGAAATGGTGCATAGGGAGAGTTGAGGCAAGCTTTCCAGCTTGAATTTAGGAGATCCCAGGCTAAAGACTTAAGTGAACTACTAAATACTTCACAAATGGGTGATAGGCGTCACACGCGGTTCCTTGAACATCTCAAGGAATTGATCAGAACGAAGGGCGCTCAGTCAGAGCTTTTTGACTCGCTCCTAATGGAGATTTTCATGCTTGGGATCTCTGACCACATTAGGCCCCTCATCATGATTGGTGAGCACAAGAGCGTGGATGAAATCGCCAAAGCAGCAAAGATAATATATCTCAATCCTTACGTAAACTGGGGAACTGTCCCACAATGTCCCATTCTTCCCTCTTATCCATCTATTTCGCAGGTTAGGTTACCAACGAGGTCTTTTGGCAATAGGCTGGACGCGTGTAACGCCTCCTTTTCACATTCTTCACCGGACTTTGCTGCCGCTTTGGAGAGGAGAGAGGCAGAGCTGCAAAAACTAAAACTCCAATGTGGGACCGAGCGATTGCACGGTCACAAGGGTGGACAGAGCGACAGGCACCGTTCGTCCTCTCGAAGACGAAACCAACGAGGGCATTCCAGCACAAGAGGTGAGGCACAGCATTCCCCTGTTCATTCTTTTGCCTATCCCTCTACTCCTAAATTCTCTCACTCTCAAACTAGGAGTCTATGCTGGTACCATGGTAAATATAGTAGCGAAGCTGTACACACACATCAGAAAATTATGAATTGCAATTTTTGGACATCAGCCAAGGTATAATACTGAATTTAATAATTATTTTTGAGATTTAACTGTATTATAGACATGTCTCATATAAAATACATTCGATCACAACAGTTTAAAACTTTTTATATATTCTATATAATTACATAATTTTCTAAACCTCATAAGGGGCACGGTGATTTACTTTCCTGGGCGCTGTGCTGACGGGACTCAGCGCCCCATCCGGCCCCAGCTTGGCATTCTTTTTCTCCTTCCGCTAACCTCTCCTTCTTCTTCTGTACCAATTCTCTTTCACCTTGCATCGTCCTTCCATTTACGTTTGTTTAGCGATCTCGATGTATCAGAGCTGTTCGTCAGGGAACTCGACCCCATGGCTGGGTCCTGCCTGTGTTGGTTGGTGGATGCCTGAGCCGGAGTGGCGCTCTTGGGGGTCTTTGTTTTCCCAACCGGTAAATTTCCGAGGCTGGCCAGCCATTTTTAAAACGATGGTTGGATCAGGGGTGGACGGCCTTACCCTCCTGGTTGGGCCGGCGCTCCGAGTAGATATCTCGGCGGTAGACAGTGACTGCGCTGCGCGAGTTCGCACCCCCTTTCATACTCAACTTTATATGGGAAATACAGAAAATTCTCTTCCCTGCGACTTCTACTACGCCCGTCAATAAGTACTCTTTTCCGCGCTTGTTAGATCCCTTCGCAGAAGAGAAAGATCCCGATTTGGATTATCCTGGTCCTCTGGTGCTGAATTCCAGTTCCGGGTCTCAGCTTTCTAAATTGGACGTGTTTGATTTGAATGAGTTTAGGTCCCGCTGTGGTGCACCCCGCTGTATGTGGGCCCGTGGTAGTGGCAATTTAGTGGTTAAGGTATATTCGTGAGAGCAGTGTGATGCCGTGCAGGACTTGTCCTCCCTTTTGGAAATTCCGCCATAATTTTGTTAAGGGAGTGATTCGCTCCAACGAATTATTGTAATATGATTTTTCGAGACTAAAGGATAAACTTTCGTCCCAGAGGGTTGCGGACGTTTATAGGGTTTCTAAGTCTGTTGGCCCCGCTAAGGTTCCTACGAGTACGCTCATCATCACCTATGAGCGTCAGGATCTGCCCCAGTTTGTTCGTGCTAGTTATCTTTGTGTCCCGTTATGTCGAGCTCCCCAGACGTTGTTTTAATTACCACCAGTTTGGCCATATGAGCAGCAATTGTAGGCAGGCTCGTTGCTGTGTGGCATATGCGTTGGCGCATCATGGCTCCTTTTGATCGTCCCACTCCTTCCTTGTAGTCTCGCAGTCCCTCTGTTGCTCCTTCTCTGCCTTTGGTCCCTCCTCGCGGTTCCTCCGTTGCGCCCTATCATTTGCCATTGGTCTCTTCCCATGTTACTCCCTCTGTCGTGGAACCTGAGACCAACCGAGCTGAGACGCTGGAGGATATCCGGCAGTTCCCTTCTTCCTTGTCCCTTACCTCTGTGTCTCCTACACCAGTTTCGTCTCCCTTGCCTCCTACCCCTGTTCCTTCATCTCCTGACCCTGCTCCTTCCTTACCATCTGACCCCGTTCCCTTCTTATTCTCTGTCCATGTTCCACCTTCTGTTCCATATTCTTCGCATCTTAGTTCTCGTCCGTCTCTGCTCGATATCCCTTTCCTTCCCGGCCACGAGCCATCCGCGTTGGGACTTCGGCTCACATTTTAGTAGTTTTTTCCCGCCGTGCTTCTCTTCGAAATCCTTGCTTTCCTACTCTTTCTGGCGTTGCCTTCCCTAATGAACTTAGCTTTATTTTAACAGAAGACTCCCTTTGGTCGTCCTACCTCCTTACATTTCTCTCCAAGTGGCGTTTTATCCCTTTTATAAATTCTTTTCATTTTTGTGTTTAGTTTTATTGTTTTATCTTTTATCGTATGCCTTCCTTTGCGGCTGCCCCGTAAGGGGCGCGGCGATTTGCCATCCTGGCCGCCGTGCTGACGGGATCCAGCGCTCCGTCCGGCCCCAGCTTAGCCTCTCTTCCTTCCTTCAGATAGCCTGTATTTCTCCCCTACTCCGTCGCATTTCATACAACCTCTCCCACAACTTTCTCTGGTCAGCCTCTAATTTCACAGGGTAGATGCTGACCTTCTTCTCAGCCAACCGTCACGGATCGGAGCTGAGGGGGAAGGGGACAATGTTCCCTAACCCCTGAGCTCCGGTTCGGGAGGGTTTTTTTTAACAAACTGCTATATCCCCACCCATACCTTCCTCACATCCCTTTTCCTTCCCTCTTCCTTCTCCTTCGCCTACGGGTGAAGGGGACTACCCCTCACCCCCTTCTCTAGGGGAGCTTTCGGGCACCTCCCTTTTCCAGCAGCAGTCCCCTCTTTTCTTTCCAAGGGGACTGCCAAGAAAGCCAGCAGGCAGCCCATAGCCAGCCGCTCCCCAGCGAAGCGGCTTGGTAGGGCAAACCCCATTAGGGGGGTGAGGATAGCCAGGCCCCTTCGGTCGCTTCCTTCAAAAGACCTGCTGGCAAGAATATTAAACCTTGCCGGGATCAAGGCCTGTGCCTCCCCACACAAGACTGGTGACACTGCCAAGGGGACCTGCGATGTCCTGGGAGGGGATAACCAACTGGAGGCCCCTCCTGTGATAGATATAGTCCTTGAGGAAACCCAGCCTCAGGTGGTAGGGCCTTCCATCGGGGAGAATCCGGGCTCGGCGCCAAACGCCGAACCCGAATCCGCCCCTATGCAAGGTCCTCCTCAAACGGCTAGGGTTTCTAAGGCAGTACAAGGAGGGGAGGGATCTCCTCCGACCGGTACCACTACGACTACCAGGACCTTCTCCATTCCGGAGAAGTACCTGGCTGAGGCCGATCCATCTGGCCTGGCGGCTTCTGCCGACGGAGGTGAGAAGCGGATCCATTACCCGCCCTACTCTCCCAAAAAGAAAAGGACGAAAAAGACTAAAAAGACTCGGGGGTCCTCTCCCTCCGCGGGGGCTGCGGGGACAGATGGATCTGCTGCCACTTTGGCAAGCGACCAAGCCAAGATCGGCACATCCAGCCTCTCTGCCCCCCCGGGTGCAGAGCCCCTGAGTATGACAAAGACCAAAAGTGCACAAGGCGGAGCCTCGATGACATCGGAGCCCCTGATTCAGAGGTTACCTGGCATTTTCGAGTCCGCTGGCTTCAAACACTTCCTCGTTATTCGATCCACTGATGGCACCATGTTGGCCAAGGGCAACATGATCCATCAGAGGAGAGGATTAGCTAGTGTAATTGGTAGAGAGCCGAAGGTAACCCGTTCCTCGGACAAGAGCCTTCTGGCGAATGCAGTGAATCCCGCCGAGGTGGCCAAGATAAGTGCTCTTCGGAAACTTCATGGCACCCCGGGAAGTGTGACGCCGCACTCTACCATGAACTTTGTGAAATGAGTAGTTTATGCAAGGGAACTCGTTGACTACTCCATTGAGGACATCACCTTAGAGCTGGCCGACCATGGGGCGGTCAAGGTCGAACGTGTGATGAGAAAACAGGGAGGGGCCTCGGGACCCACCCCTACACTCTTCGTCACGTTCGACTGTGACAAGCTCCCTGAGTTGGTGCGTGACGGTTGGTACCGCTACCGCGTGAAGGCATTCGTGCCACTGCCACGGCGGTGCCATTACTGTCACCGCTTCGGTCATACGAATCGTTCTTGAAGACGTGCAAAGTCGGGGTCACCCGAAGTCTGTGTAAATTGCTCCAAGGCCGCACACGACAAGTCTAAATCGTGTGTTGGCAAGTGTGTCAATTGCGGAGAGCCGCACCACGCTTTTTCGAAGCAATGTGGTGTATATCTCCTTGAGAAAGAAATCCTGGCCGTTCAGGCCCAAGGTCGACTCTCATTCCGTGAGGCTAAGGACTTGGTCCTGGCGCGCCCGGCTCTGACTGGGACATCATATGCCTCAATAGTTAGAAAGGCACCCTCTGCTCTTGGCCCATCCAGGCCAACGAGCACGGTTGTTTCCACGCCCATTCGGAGCCCTTTTGCGGGCTCTACTCAACCCGGGCGCTCGCCTGGTAAAGCTGGAGGCTGAAAGGGTTCATACCCAGCCCCGGCTAAAACCATGGCTCTTCCCTCTTCTCCCAGCGTGACCGTTTCCGGTAAGCCGAAACGGTCACGCGCCTCCATTGAGTCGTTAGACTCACAGGAGGCAACACCCCTGAAGTTGGTCGCCAGGCCATCTTCCGGGGTTCCTAAAGCTGTCCCCCGAAAGGAATACAGCAAAAAAGGAGCTTTGGCTGCTTCGCCCACGCCTAGTGGTGAAGCGAGTGGTCGGAAACGGTAGTTCCTCAAAAAGAGGGCCCTCCCCCCACCTCTGAAGCCGCAACGCCCGCCTAAGGTTTCGAGCGAAGGGAGGAAAAGACTCGCATGGCAAGCCCAACCTCCCTCAATAAGTCCTCGAAGGCGACAGCGCCTTCAGCGCTTTGTCCGGACAACAGCGGGGTTCTGCCTCCGGGAAGCGTACGGCCATTCCCGTGAGGGTCTTCTGTTCGAGGAGGGCCCCGCGTGTCCTCTGAGCTAGGCCTGGAGGGCATATTCCTTCAATGGAATTGCCGTGGACTCTGGGCCAATGGGAGGAGCTGCGGAGGCTCGTCTCGTCCCGTTCCCCGTTAGTTATCTTTTTGCAGGAGACCATGCTAGGCGTGTGCCCCCTGTTCTCCCTCCCGGGGTATAAGGGTCTTGCGACCCCACCACCAGGTGATGGCCGGGCTGGGGGATGCGCGGTTTACACCCGGCATGATGTGCCCGTTCTTTCTTTCTCTTTAGATACCTCCTTTCAGGCAGTGGCTGTGCAGCTGCACCTGGATAGGAGGTATACTATCATTTATGCGTACATTCCACCGTCAGCTGACTTCGACGCGGGGGACTTCCGCCACGTCGTGGCACGGTTGCCGAGGCCCTTTCACTTGCTTGGAGATCTAAACGGCAGGCATCCTCTCTGGGTGATTACTCAAAAAATCCCAGGGGACAAGTCATTGCCGATCTGATCAAAGAGCTTGATATGGGTGTCCTAAACGTGGATGAGTTTACGCATCAGTGTCCGAGAACCGCTTCATTTTCTTGCCCTGACCTATCTTTGTGTTCTTCGGATGCACAGCCTGATTTTGATTGGGGGGTGGTCGATGACCTCCATGGTAGTGATCACTTTCCCATTCAATTATCAGGTTCAGGGCAACTGCCGCCTGAGCCCACCTCGGTGGTGCTTGGCGCGGGCGAGGTGGCCTGCATTTCAGGAAATGACTGAATTCTCTATCTCAGTCGAGGAGTTTAGGTCGGTAGATGAGGCCGTTGAGTTCTTCTCCGGCAACCTCATCGCCGTGGGCCTGACTACTATTCGCAGAACGTCTGGCCGTTTTGCACGCCGATCACTCCCATAGTGGTCGGCCGATTGTGAGACGGCTTTCAAACAGAAACGCTATACCTAAATGCGCTATAAGAGCAGCCCGAATGATTTCACTGTCGCTGAATTTCGTCGCGCTAGGGCTAGGTTCCGGTATATTTCGAAGCACGCCTGCCACTCTTCTTGGTGGGCATAAGTGTCTTCACTCAACGGGAAGACCCCTTTAGCTGAGGTGTGGAAGCGAGTCAAAAGGATTTGGGGCAAGTTCTCGCAGGACCCCCTCCCGTTCTCCAGGAGAATAGGACTGCAATCTCGGACCCTGCGTCCGTAGCGGAATCCTTAGCGACCGCTTTTTCCACATTCTCTAGCCGGGATGCTGCTCCGCCAGCATTCAATGCACGTCGTGATGTCGCGGAAGGCCACCGGCTGGACTTTACCTCCAGAGGCGGAGAACCCTTCAACGACAAGTTTACTGTGAGTGAGCTGCGGTCTGCTCTTGCTTCGTGCGCGGACACTGCCCATGGTCCGAACGATGTCCCGTACGCTATGCTTCGACACCTGGGTGAGCGAGGCATGGCTTTTCTCTTTGATTTGTTCAACAGGATCTAGATGGAGGGTCTTCTCCCAGAATCCTGGCGAATCGGTACTGTACTCGTCTTTCGCAAGCCGGGAAGAGATCACTACTCCAACCGGTTTCCGCCCAATCTCTCTAACCTCTTGCGTGTGCGAGTTGATGGAGAAATTGGTAAATGTTAGACTAGCCTTTCTCCTGGACAGCGTAAGCCATCTGTCTTCTGCACAGTGCGGCTTCCGCAAGTTCCACTCCACGTCGAATGCTCTGCTCCGACTAAAGAGTGCCGTCTTCGAGGCTTTCCTTCGTAGACAGCACTATGCCACGGTGTTTTTCAATCTGGAGAAGGCCTATGATATCGCATGGCGATACGGTATCATGGAGACTCTCAACACGATGGGGGCGAGGGGACGCCTCCCAGTCTTTATATCTGAATTTTTACGAGATCCTCGATTCCGCGTACGGTGGAGGGAGCTATCTCCAGCCCAAAAAGAGCAGGAAGAGGGTGTCCCGCAGGGAAGTGTCCTCAGTGTCACACTCTTTGCCCTGAGCATCAACGGCATCACCTCGGTGCTGCCGGAAGATGTTCTCGCTACGCTCTACGTGGACGACCTTTCGATCTCTTTTGGCGCGGCCCAGATGCCAACTCTGGAGCGTCGACTCCAACAGGCATTGAACCGCGTCTCTCGCTATGCCGAAGCGCACAGGTTTCGGTTTTCTTTGGCTATGACTAAGGTGGTGCACTTCTGCCGCCATCCACGGCTTCATCCCGACCCAGATTTGTTTCTTAATGGGGTGCGCCTGGATGTGGTTGAGTCGCACCGTTTCCTTGGTCTTGTATTCGACCGACGCCTCACCTGGGAGGCTCATATTCGCAGCCTTAGGGTCTCTTGTACCCACGCCATGGATATTCTCCGTTCCGTGACGTTCAGCGCTTGGGGCGCTGATAGGGCTACTGCCCTACTTTTTTATCGATCCTTTGTTCGTTCGAAGCTCGACTACGGATGCGATTTTTATGCATCCGCAGCCGAGCGTTTATTGCGGAAGGTGGATTCAATCCACCAAATCGGCCTTTGCCTTGCGAACGGTGCCTTCCGCACTTCCCCCATTGAGAGCCTGTTGGTCAATGCTTGGGAGATGCCACTCAATCTTCGCCGCGTGCAGTGCATCACTCGCCTGTACGCGCGAGCCCGGCGCCTCCCTCAGTCGCCAACAGCTTTCGCTGCATCCGCTGCTGATCTCGACGGTGCCTATGCCGCCGAGAGACGCCAGTCATACCCTAAGCCCTTTAGGTTTTGCGCCAGGAAACTCCTTCGAGAGCTAGATATAGCTCTCGGGCCGGTGGCACCCCTGGTTCTGCCCAGGACGCCACCCTGGAGGGTACCACATTTGGCTATTTGTCGCCACGCCTCTGCTCCCAAAGCTTGTACGGCGCCGGGAGTATTGCGTTCGACCTTTTTGGAGCACACCTCGTGTCACGCTGGAACCGTGCCAGTGTATACGGATGGCTCCAAGCCCCAAGAGGGGGTTGGCTTCCACGCCGTTTGCCCTCTGTTTGAATTCAGCGTGGCTTTGCTAGGCACTGCGTCTGTCTTTACGGCCAAGCTAGTGGCGATACACCACTCGGTACGGGAGATTACGCGACTTGCCCGGTTTGGAGACTCACAAAGCGCCCTGAGTGCTCTCGAGGCATTGGAATCTCCGCATCCCCTGGTTCACGATATCCGTGACGCCACTGTTTTGGCGAGCCGAGCAGATGTCGAGATTATCTTCTGCTGAGTTTCTGGACATGTAGGAATTGCGGGGAATGAGCGCGCCGATGAGGGCGCTAAAAAGTCCGTGAGGACTCTGCGACTGGACCAGCGTTTCGCTCTTCCTCACACCGACTACATGTCAGGAATACGGGCAGCTCTTCGGACTTCTTGGCAAAGAAGATGGGAGACGGTCGAAGGGAACTTAAATTTGCGTGCCATTGCGCCGCGACTGTTCCCATGGACCTATCTTCCAATGCCGCGACGGCTTAAGGTCGCTTTCTGTCGTCTCCGAATCGGGCACACTCGTGTGACGCATCGCTATCTGATTGGGTGCTCGCCAGCGCCCTATTGCGACGACTGCGTCGTTCCTTAGACTGTTCGGCACATTCTTGTCGAATGTCCCAGTCTGGGTGATCTTCGCGCACGTTACCTGTCCCGGTACCGGGATGGGCGGGGTCGCTACCGCCTGTTCTTTGTACTCGGGACGAGTGCGTGCCCATTGACTGGTTGACTTGTTGAGTTTGGGGGGGAGGCCGGTCTTCTCCCTTTTATTTAACTAGGTTTACTTGTTGTTTTTGTTATTGTTATTCCTTCCTAATTGTTATTTCTTTTTATTGTTGTTTCCTGTTCAATTTTTTAAAGTAGCCTAGAACTAGGCTGTTTGTTTACGGTGACTTATGCCTAAGTGGGCAGTCGCCAGATAGCAACTTAAAAAAAAAAAGAATCCCCTGCGGCTGGCGCATGTCATTTGTTTATTGCTCCAGCCGCCCTTGTTTTTAGAATGTGTGTTGTATACCCGTAATTTAAGTGTGCGTCTCTGTGTGTTGTACCGTTTTCTTCTAATACTTCACTTTTCTTCATTTTTATTGAGTGTTTTCCACGCCTCTTCTGACTTTTTTTCGGGCGACCCAGTTTTAACAGTGCTGCCATTAAGAATACATTAGGAATGGGCGGCTGCCACCTTGTTTTTCCTTAAACTAAACTAACTTTCTAAAGAGCAGAATAGAAGCATGGCTTTAAAATGCAATATAAACGAACCCGTCTAAAATTGGGGAGGGGAGCTTCAGCCCCCTAGTATCCATGCCTGCCGGCTGCCTAGTCATGTTACTATAGAAGATGGTGCTGGTACGCCTGAATCGGTTCCTGGAAACCAATCACGTATTGTCTCTATTTCAGTGCGGTTTTCTTAGTAGGTTTTGAGGGATCGGTCCGGAAATCTTTCTAGTTAAAGAACGGAGTCTTGACGATATTTTTCGACATTGAGAAAACCTACAATACTAGATGGAGATAGGATATCTTAAGGCAGCTACACGTTTGAGGTATGAGACGTAGCTTACCGTCTTTTATTCCAAGTTTTTAGCATCTCGATCCTCTACAATGCGTGTTGGAGACACCTACTGACCCGCAACCATAAGAGGAGGGAATTCTCCAGGGGAGCGTTTTATGTTTTGTAATTGCAATCAATGATGTTATTTCTTCTCTCCCATGGGGTGTACCAGCCACACTGTAAGTCGATGACTTGGCACTCTACTGTCCCTCTTCTCACCTCGCCTTTCATCAGCGGCGTGTCGTCTACACCTGACAGTCAATGGGCGTAACTCTTAATCCCAAGCTATCCTGGTTAGCACACTTATGAAGGTCCTATCCCACATTTGCTGGGGAAGTGATCGTCGAACACTGGTCACCATACACTGCCCTCGCCCAATTCGAATTAGACTAAGGGTGCCAAATTTATGCCTCAGCCCTTAAATGCAGAACCCCATTCGCAACCTTGGAGTTGCTCTTTCCAGTGGAGACTATCGACGACTCCAGATCAGCAAGAGGTATATATAGTTTTTTCGTGTACGGTAAGCCCATGAATCAGAGGTTAACAGATGCCTTTATGCTGCAGAATCAACAGTCATTCGATAAGTTGCCATCTTTACCTCGTCCATCGAACATCCAGATAGATCATCGTTCCAACCTGGGTGTGTTCTATGAGTCCTTGCCTTTCCGTCGTCGAGGGCCTCTAGTTGCGTACTCCACCTCCCACAGTTTGCACTAGCATATGCAACTTGGATAAGTCCTCGGTGGGCCCTGGCTCCCTTAAGTGCCCGTTCCTAGAGCATTCGACCTCACATACACATTTCCCGATATATACAGAAGGTTCCAAATCGGACCGAGGCGTGGGTGCTGCAGCCGTTTCCACAGAATATTTTAACTCCGTCGTAGTCGCTGAAATTTCGGCCATTCATTTAGCTTTTAGACAGATCCCAATTTTGCCTTTCAAAAATTTCGTTATTTTGTCCTACTCTAGGAGGGTTTTACAAGCGATTCTCTTATAGTGCTTCCAATTCCTTAGTTGCAGAAATTTGATCTGGCAATACGTCCGGGGATCGGGTTCTATTTTGTTGGATTCCCAGGTATGTGGGGCGTCCTGGCCAACGAAAGGGCTAATCAGCTGGCCCATTCAACCTACACTATCTTTTCGAGATTACTTTCTCTCTATAAGAGTATATTTTTCATTTGTGGCAGGACGAATGGGATGGGTATGTTCATCCTTTAAATCATATAATATCAAAAAGTCTGTTCATTCTTGGCCCTAGAGCCTTCAGACACTCCCTAGAGGTGGCCCTTTGTCCTGTCCGCATCAGCCACGCGACTTACCCATGGCCATCTTGTTTCGACTGGTGCTCGAATTACCCCTTGCTGCCATTTTTGTGGTGGGGACTAATCGGTCGCCATCTTCTATTAGAATGTTTTCATTTTGCCGACACTTTAAAATATCCCTCAACTGTCCCACCTTCATTTCCTTCTGTCAGAGGAATCTTTTAAACCCTTATATATAAGAAAAATCTTAGTGTTCTTCTCCCTCTTTTATAATTAATTTGCCCCTCTTCCATTTAAAATCTACTTTGATTGGTCAACTATCCAATTTGTTTCTTCCTTAAATCCTTTGGTGCTGTCCTCCTTCCGGGGAGCAGCTTTAAGAACGCCGTAAAATGGCCTCACAACGACCTTCTAGGGTGTTGCTTCTTTTGAGTGTAATGACTTGGTTGAGGCACGCGAACGTTTCGCCTTAGGGGAAACGGTCACGCTGGGGTCGGGGGGGTAGAGCTCTGGTTATAACCGAGGCTTGGTTCGACCCCTTTTGTGCCACCAGCTCTACCAAGGGAGCGCCAGGGGTGAGTAAAACCAGCAGAAGGGTTCCGAACTGGCGTGGAAAAGACCTTGTTCGTAGGCATTGAAGCGACTAGGAGCAAAAGGTGCCCTTTTAAAAATTAGGCATAAGACGTCCCAGACAGCTATGGGCCGTCAGGACCAAGTTTTTAGCCTCGCGAAACGAGAGAGGACCCGTAGACTGAACGGTTAGGGTTTCTTTCTCCAAAAGATACGCACCACATTGCTTTGGAAAAGCGGGGCGCAGCTCTTTTCAAATTACACACTTAAGATAGGGAGTCGTCGTGTACGGGTAAACCCGACTTTGCACGCCTACATGAGCGATACGTATGGTCGAAGCGGTGTCAGAAGTAGCACCTCCGCGGGAGTTTCACGAATGCCTTCACGCGGTAGCGATACCAACCGGCATGCACCGACTCATGGTGCCTGTCGAGATCGATCGTGACGAAGAGTGTAGGGGTGGGTCTTGAGGCCCCTCCCTGTTTTCTCATCACACGTTCAACTTTGACCACTCCATGGTCGGCTTGCGTCAGGTAATGTTATCTATGGAGTAGTCCACGAGTTCCCTCGCGTAAACCAATCCTTTCACCAAGTTCATGGTAGAGTGCGGCGTCACACTCAAGAGGCGTGCCATCAAGTGTCCGAAGGGGACTAATTTATTTATTTATATTAAGGATTTATAGCCCCTTTTGCGCTATAGCCTCATTTGGCTTAAGTTGGTAATAAAAACGATAAAAAATACGAACTGCCGGCAAAATAGGGGGTCAAATAATGCGGACATAAATATTATCAGTTTAATTAAAAGATGAAAAAGAAAATAAAAGAGCACTAACATGCGATTAGGCAAAGTCCTTCATGTAAAAATACGGGTGGACAAGGATCGGATAAAACTAAGTAGAGTAAGATATGATTAAAATATAGGGGAGTAAGGAAGTATCTAAGGTATTAGATGTGGACATAAATATTATGAACCCCTCCCTCTCTGGGATCTTTTCTTCAGGGGTTGTTCCCAGAGAGGATCTGGCCTTCTCGTAGCGAGTGGAGGTCAGCCCTGGGCCTCTTAGGAGTCCCATGGTGCTGCCAACAGGACTTTTAACATGCCCCTCTTTCTTTCCTCCCTTTCCTATTACGTTCTTCCACTGCCCTTTATTTCCCCCTCTTCATTCACCTATCTAGTGGTCCTTATGGATACCCGACCTCTGCTCGTTTAATGGATTGATTCCGAATTGTTCTTTCATGAAGGTGGAAGAGGCTGGGCATCTCCACCGCCTGCGTCTACCAAATGCCCAAGGAGAAACCCATCGTTGTCCTCTTTTCTCCGTGCTTAGGAGAACTTGGGCAGCCTCTTAGGTTTCTAAAGATGGTGTGGTGGATCCGTATCCATTCTCCAAGAGGACATACCGGACGTAACTGATTGTATAGTTGCAGTAGTCCCGGGCCCTTGTAGGTCTCCAGGGTGCGAGTCCCGAGGGAGGAATGCGAAGTTTTTTCTTTTTGCAATGGCTAGCCATAAACCAAAAACCTTCCCTTCTCGTAAGGGTTCTCGTGCCAAACGTTCCTTAGCTTCCCTTTCAGCCTCCCCTCGCTCGTTGGACTCCTATTCCAACGAAGTAGACCCAGATCTAGATTGTCCTCGCTTTCTTGCCATGAATTCATCATTCGACACCCCACTTGCAAAAGTTGATGTGTTTGATGTTATAGCGGGTATGTGTGTAGCTTATTTTGTGGTTAATAATAATAATAATTTGAACGTTTTTAATGGTAATTAGCCTAGTGAGCCAAAGTAAGAAATTACTTTGGCAATGAATTGATATTGAAAGTTGAATGGATGAGTAGAGGCAGTTCTTCAGGAGAGATATTAATTATGTTTTAACAATATATTTATTTGAGAAATAATATTTATAAATATATATACATATATATATATATATATATATATATATATATATATATATATATATATATATATATATATATATATATATATATATATAAGTTGAGGTAATATAATATGGGGAGAGCGTAAGTTATAGGTCCTCTATCACAAAATTAACAATTTGCAGTACGCCAATTGTGGTGTTATGAAAACAGGCAAGGTCTGATAAATGAATAGAAAATGTACTTAATAAGGGGGACTTGAAAATGGTGATGAAGATGGTGACAATTATTAAATAGAACAATGGGCGATTGATAATTGAGGGTAAGGCTAAATTTATAATGTATAAATAGCGTGAGATGAATTAATTCTAGGGTAAGCGAAAGTTATATGATAATTAGTTCTGGGGTGTAGGAAATTCTATGATAATGATTTGAAGTGAAGGAAAAATCTATGCTAATAGTTAACGTGAATCTTGGGATCTGTTAATAGCGGAAGCACAATTGAAATGGGACCTAGTCTGTATTTGTGTGCGCATAGTGAAAAGCAATGTTGCCATTTTATACATTTCCTGATATAACTATATATATACATATTGTTTTGGGGAAATTTCTATAATTTGTAGGGGTGAAACCACTACAATACTCTCCCACCGAGAAAAAAAATCGCCGTACACAAAAAAAATTTACAATGATATTTAGTTCATATATCGGCGAGGTCTCTTTACAAGGCGTCCAGAACGTGTCACTGTGCCTTGTGGCTGAAACAGATAGCGGGCAGAATGATCGACAGTGTCACTCGATAGAGGCGAGAGACTGTCGCGAGCGAGGGCAGGCGGGGCGTTAGATATCCGTTCTGTACCTCCCCGACTGGCATCAGTCCGTGGCTGAATGTTGGTAGGCTCTACTGCTGGTGACGAGGGCTCCTGCAACAAAAGGAGAGACGGCAGCAAGCGAGAAGGAGAATTGGAGGGTGCAGGATTGGAAGTTGGGGAAACCACTGGATCATTATTAGTAAAAGATAAAGGTAGCGACTGTTCCAGGTGAACGGCGTCTATAAAAGCTGGTTTCAGGCGATCAATGGAAACCGTATCCTGCTTGGTGGCAAGCTGAAGAACAAAGAAATTCGGCTTCCTGGAGATGACGAGAAAGGGTCCGTCATAGACTGGTTGCAAAGACGAGCGAGTGGAATCGCAACGGGACGGGACGGGCAAAAACGTGAGAGCAAGTTGCCATCTCCTTTGGCACGAAAGGTTTCTGATTAGCAGGCACTCTTGTGGCGGTAGGTTTTACCTCAGACATCGCCCGTATTAAATTGTGTACGTATGCAGCAGGATGTATGTCGGAAGGAAAAGGAAAGTCCGCGGAAGAAAAGAATTGACCTGGAAGATGAAGTTGCTTACCATAGACAAGTTCCGCAACAGAGCAATTCAAATCCTCTTTCAAGGAGGCACGAATTCCCAGGAGAATTAAGGGTAGCTTGTCCACCCAAGTGATGTTGGGCTCAGTGGAGCGTAAGCTTCCATTGAGAGTCCTGTGTAAACGTTCCACCTTAGTTACTCTGGGGATGGTAGCTAGTGGTACGGAGACGAAAGGAGCCAAGCACTGACATGAGTGCATCCCATTGGTGGGATTCAAATTGGCTACCTCGATCAGTCATGATCGTTGATGGGACACCAAAACGAGCAACCCATGCTGAGACGAAGGCTCGAGTTACAGTGGAAGCTCTGATGTCGGGGATAGGAACTGCCTCTGGCCGAGAGGTAAAACGATCGATCATGGTGAGAAGGTAAGTGCAACCACGCGAAAAGGGAAGAGGGCCAACCAGATCGATGTGAGCGGCGTCAAACCGTGCGGATGGAAGTGGAAAAGCAGCTAGAGGGGACTTTGTGTGGCGTTGAACCTTTGCACGTTGACAGGGAAGACATGCGCGGGTCCATTTGGCCACGTCGGCTTTCATACCCGGCCACACATAACGTTGTGTGATGAGCTTGCGAGTTGCTCGAATGCCGGGATGAGAGAGACCGTGAGTCTGGTCGAAGATGTGCCGACGGTAAGCGAGAGGAATGAGAGGACAAGAACACTCAGGAATTGAATAGTTAACCAGGATACGCCTGGAGGGACTGTCCGGCAAGCCGATTTCGCGAACAAGCTGAGGAGAGTGACGCAGTGTTTGCGTGTCTTTATCTTGTTCCGGGGCAAGCGCTATTGCCGCGTGATCGATGGGCGCAGTTTGGGAGAGTTGCGTGTCCGAAATCGATGAAATGCGAGAGAGCGCATCTGGTACGACGTTTGAAGAACCAGGAACGTAGCGAATATCGTTTGTCATCTGCAGGATAAAGTCAAGGTGACGAGTATCAACTGCAGAGTTCACATATGAGGTGCTACTAGAGGCGAGCGCACCAACCAATGGCTTGTGGTCGGTAAATACAGTGAATTCACTCCCTTCCAAGCATTGTTGGAAGTGACGGAGGGCGAGGTATATGCTCAGCAATTCGCGGGAAAACGTACTGTACCTCTGTTGGGAAGGAAGAAGAGCCTTAGAGAAGAAGGCGAGTGGTTGCCAAGAGTCACCAACCTTCTGTTGTAGCGTCGCACCGACCGTGAGTAGCGGAGGCGTCCGAAACAACGCTTATGGGAGCTCCTCGGCAAGGATGGGCCAGGGCGTCAGCGGAAGCCATAACCTCTTTGGTGAGAGAGAAAGCCTCGCAAACTTCGGGGGACCAGGAAAGCGAAAGGTTCTTCTTGGACTTAGAAAGCAATTCGTAGAGAGGTTGCGTAATGTGGGAGATGTTGGAAATTAACCTATGGTAAAAGTTTACCATCTCACAGAATCTACGAAGTTGCTTTAGCGAAGAAGGTCGGGGAAAAGCTCGGATAACTTCAACTTTGTCCTCGAGAGGACGAATTTCCTCAGGAAAAATGTGGTGTCCCAAAAAGGAGGGCTGTGTGACACCAAAGATACACTTAGAAGTGTTGAGTACGATACCATACTCATCTAAACGTGCACAAATCTGGCGAAGGTGAGGAAATGCTCCTCTAGAGACGAAGATGCTATCAGGAGGTCGTCTATATAACAAAATACGAAGGGAAGACCTCTTAGAACCTGATCCATGAAGCGTTGGAAGGTCTGACTACTGTTACGAAGTCCGTAAGGCATTCGGTTCATGAAGGAGCCAAATGGAATGGTGATAGCAGTCTTAGGGATATCATCAGGGTGAATCGGGATTTGGTTGAAAGCGCGAACCAAATCGAGCCGAGAAAAAATGGAGCAACCGAAGAGAGCGGAGTTAAAATCTTATAAGAAGGCAGAGGATATCTATCCGGAACTGTACAGGCATTGAGTCGCCTGTAGTCACCTACAGCTCTGAATTCTCCCGGAGTAGACTTAGATACTACATGAATCGGTGAAGCCCATGAGGAGGTGGATGGGGAAGCGATCCTGGCCTCCATGTATTTAAATTCCTGCTTCATTAGGGCAAGTCTATCCGGGACCAGTCGACGGAGGCGTGAGAATACTGGCCCTCCTGTCGTCTCTATCCTATGCACTACATTGTGCTTGGTGGGCCTGTCCTTAGAAAGAGGCAGACTGAGGCTTGGGAACTCCCGCAGAAATTGCTAGAAGCGGGGAGCAGTTGCAGGGAGACGAACAGAGAGGAGAGAGCTGGTGAAAGGAAAGAATGAACCAGCAACAGTTAGTGTCGTGGTTCTGTCGATAAGCCTGCGGCGACGAGAATCGACCAAAAGGTCATGAGCGGAAAGGAAGACGAGGCCCAAAATTGGCATGTCGACGTCGGCAACGATGAAGGTCCATAGAAAAACACGACGTAACCCCAGAGAGAGTTCGAGGATACGCCTCCCATAAGTCCTTATGTCCGATGGATTGGCAGCTTTAAGGACCAGATCAGAAGAAGTGCAAGCTTTCTCGACTGAAGAGGCTGAAATGACACTGTATGTATTGAGCGCCGATGTCAACCAGGAAGGAGAAACCAGAGAGTGGGTCATGAATGCTAAAGGGAGGATCGACCTGATGAAGGGATGAGGTTGCAGAGGTGACAGTCACACGTATCACTTGCAAATTCAGTTTAAAGTTTCCTGTGCTGACGGTGAAATTTGGGTAAGGGAACCCGCAGAGTTTTGTAAGAATTGAGGTGGTAAAGTTAGGCTATGTTGATTTTGAGGTGAAAGATGAGCATTTTGCTGGTAGTTGCAAGGGAAAGAGCATTTTTTTGCTCTGGAGCCAAATTTGAAATGATACCAACAAAAGCCTGAAAGATAGCAGTTTGAGCAGCACGACCAAAATGAGGGTTAAAGTTGGGTGCATGAAATAATGCACGGTAAAAGTTGCAAGGCTGTACACAGCGTACAGCGTTGCTCCCATATTTAGAATGGTACCAGCAGCTACCCTGGGAGTTGTCAGGATAGGGGGAATTAGGCCTATGTTGAAAATGAACATGCTGCGTCTCACCTCTTGTGCTGGAATTCTCTCGTTGGTTGTGCCTTGAACGAGAGGACGAACGGCGTCTGGCTCCATCGTCCTGCCCGCAACTGTGCTCTCCCCGAAACCCTTTTTGTAATTTCAGGGCCCGAATATCATCCTCGATCCTCCCCAAGACAGAAGCAAGTTCCTGAGCTTGGGGAGGTGCGCCGCGGGGAGGTTCCATCCGGTTGCCAGG
Source organism: Ceratothoa steindachneri (assembly GCA_963969495.1). NCBI lineage: Eukaryota > Metazoa > Arthropoda > Malacostraca > Isopoda > Cymothoidae > Ceratothoa > Ceratothoa steindachneri. The sequence goes on from OZ018335.1 coordinate 20,668,142, forward strand.
AGATCCGCTCGATGCCCTAACCTGTGAAATATACGAATTTAATTTTTGGCCAGAATTAAGATTAGAAGTATTTACATTTTCCCAAGTGACGTAGGGATTGGTATGAATTTGGTTGGCAGCTTTTGCCATTTCATCCACGTTCGAGGGTGACGTCATTAGGATAAGTGTCCTAACCTGTTCGGGGACCCAACGCATGAAAATCTGTTAATAATGGATCAAGCTGTTCAAGATTTGCACCCTTAGCGTGAGCTAAGCTCTTGAGATGCTCAAGAAAGCGTGAGGGCCGCCTAGCATCCATCTCCTGCGTGTTAAGGAGAGTCAGCAGATCCTCAATTCTAGACCTCCCAAATTCTTCCAAGACTCAGAATTACCGACTTCGAGCATTATGTGTTTAAAAATGGAGAAAATACTTAGAGTTTTGTGTTGGTCGGGTAGGGCGTGGTTGATCATTATGTAGTCGGCCATTTCCAACCATGTGATGGGATTCTCTGCATCGAAAGTTAGGAGAATGATGGAAAATGGAGCTGAGAGGGCCTGCTGTTGGCGAGTTGATTGAGGCGGGATGATGCTTGTATGCAGGCTCAACGTGGAAGTGATGATGGCAGTGTTGCTGCCTAGAGACGCCATTGAGTGACTGAGGTGGACGTCAGCGCAGTGGTCGAGATCACTTAAACCATTATGACAGACGCTTTACCACTAATATATATATATATATATATATATATATATATATATATATATATATATATATATATATATATATATATATATATATATATATATATATATATATATATATATATATATATATATATATATATATATATATATATGAAAAATACGAAAGAAGGATGGCGGAGTTCGACTCTAAGGGGCGCCTTGCTTACGCGTCGTACCGAAATTCACTCAATTTTGTAACTTATTGAACGGGTCTGGGTAACCAATAAAGCGGATATGTGTGTAGCTTATTTTGTGGTTAATAATAATAATAATAAGTTGAACGTTTTTAATGGTAATTAGCCTAGTGAGTCTGAGGGCACCAGCCAACATAAGAAATTACTTTGGCAATTAATTGATATTGAAAGTTGAATGGATGAGTAAAGGCAGTTCTTAAGGAGGGATATTAATTATAAGTTTTAACAATATATTTATTTGAGAAATAATATATATATATATATATATATATATATATATATATATATATATATATATATATATATATATATATATATATATATATATATATATATATATATATATATATATATATATATATATATATATAATATATATATATATATATATATATATATATATAAGTTGAGGTAATATAATATGGGGAGAGCGTAAGTTATAGGTCCTTTATCACAAAATTAACAATTTGCAGTACGCCAATTGTGGTGCTATGAAAACAGGCAACGTCTGATCAATGAATGGAAAATGTGGTAAACATGTAGACGAGCGGCCCGGCCTGAAAAAATTATTTTGTGTAAATATTATCGTTCACCCGTGTCTGAATATTCATGCGCGTTGTAGTTCCTTTAAATGATTTAGCTAATTACATTTAAATGTATACAAGAAGGTCATAAAAAAAGTAAAATGGGGAAAAATATATTCACAAATAAAAATGACTCCAAAGGAGGATAATAAAAAGCTATTAAGTGGGCAAAAAAAATAAAAATTCAAATCAATCATTTCTGACGTCATACCCCACCCCCAACCCCTATTATAATTCGCAAAAAGATTAAAGGCGCTGACATGATGTAGTTAAAGCATTCACCTGTGTAAACGTCAGAACATTTAATGAAACTCAGGATCATCGTAGTGCGGTCCACGCATCGTGTTTAACCCCCCACGAGCGGTCCCCTATAAATGTACTCCAAAAACGTGAAACATTTTGGAACACGGACGAAATAGTCAATCTTATCGCCCGGGCAGATCGTCTACATATTTACCAAAAATGTACTTAATAGGAGGGGCTTAAAAATAGTAAAGAAGAGGGTGACAATTATTAAATAGAACAATGGGCGAATGATAATCGAGGGTAAGGCGAAATTGATAATGTATAAATAGCGTGAGATGAATTAATTTTAGGGTAAACGAAAGTTATATGATAATTAGTTCTGGGGTGTAGGAAATTCTATGATAATGATTTGAGGAGAAGGGAAAAATCTATGCTAATAGTTAACGTGAATCTTGGGATCTGTTAATAGCGGAAGCACAATTGAAATGGGACCTAGTCTGTATTTGTGTGCGCATAGTGAAAAGCAATGTTGCCATTTTATACATTTCCTGATATAACTATATATACATATTGTTTTGGGGAAATTTCTATAATTTGTAGGGGTGAAACCACTACAACGTCAATGAATCTTTTGAGTCCCGCCGGATGTGGTCAAGAGGTAGTGGTGATCTCGTAATCGAGGTGTCATCCCACTTTCAACACAACCTTGTGCGAAATCTATCTTCGATAGCTGAAATTCCAATAACTGTCTCGCCCCATCCGCGTCTGAATTTTGTCAAAGTTGTCCGTTCAAACAAACTAAAGGACTACGACCCCACCCGCCTTCAGAGTAAGCTTAGTACCCAACGTGTCACACACGTACACAGGGTAACTAAAACATTAGGCTCCACTAATTTTAACATTTGAACGACAAGAATTGCCACAGTATATTAAAGCTGGGTACCTCCGTGTCCCGGTAAGTCCCTAAATCGAACAACCCAGACGCTGCTTCAATTGCACATAGACAAAATGGAAACAATAATCATTTTGTCCTTTATATTTACAAACTTCTCAGATTTGCCTTCCTTTAACGCATTCGCTTAATTTTTAAGTGCTAGCGTGCAAAGATTCTTTTGGAGTGCCAATTATTTATAGTGCAATTTTGTTAAATGGATATACATTTTTTAGCCAAAGATGCTTTTTTTTCTTCTTTTTTTTTTAAGGGGCTATCTGGCGACTGCCAACTTGGGCATAAGTCGCCGCAAACAAACAGCCTAATTCTAGGCTACTTTAAAATAAAAATTTTAACAGAAACAACAATAAAAAGGAGATAACAATCAGGGAGCAAGCTCCGGCGTCGGGGTAAGGTCCCCCTCCACAAAAAAACAAAACAAACAACAATAACAAAAAAACTAGTTAAATAAGGGAGAAGGCCGGCCTCCCCAATAAAGTCTATCAGTCCACCAGTCATGGTGCACGCACTCATCCCGAGTACAAGGGACAGGCGGTAGCAACCCCGCCCATCACGGTACCGGGACAGGTGTCGTGCGCGAAGATCACCAAGACTGGGACATTCGACAAGAATGTGCCGAACAGTCTGGGGGACGACGCAGTCGTCGCAATAGGGCGCAGGCGAGCGCTCCATCAAATGGCGATGCGTCACACGAGTGTGTCCGATTCGGAGACGACAGAAAGCGACCTGAAGTCGTCGCGGAATTGGGCGATAGGTCAATGGGAACAGTCGCGGCGCAATGGCACGCAACTTTAAGTTCCCTTCGACCGTCTCCCATCTTCTTTGCCAAGCAGTCTGAAGAGCTGCCCGTATTCCTGTCATGTAGTCGGTGTGAGGAAGAGCGAAACGCTGGTCCGGTCGCAGAGTCCTCGCGGACTCTTTGGCTCCCTCATTCTCCGCAATTTCTACATGTCCAGGAACCCAGCAGAAGATAATCTCGACATCCGCCCGGTTCGCCAAAACCGTGGCCTCACGGATATCACGAACCAGGGGATGCGGAGATTCCAATGCCCCGAGAGCACTCAGGGCGCTTTGTGAGTCGCAATAGATCACAATCCGGTCTCCGAACCAGGCACGCCGCGTAATCTCCCGTACCGAATGGTGTATTGCCACCAGCTCGGCCGTGAAGACAGACGCAACACCTGGCAGAGCCCCGCTGACTTCAAACAGAGGAGATACGGCGTGGAAGCCGACCCCCTCTTGGGACTTGGAGCCATCCGTATACACTGGCACGGTTCCAGCGTGACACGAGGTGTGCTCCAAAAAGGTTGAACGCAATACTCCCGGCGCCGTACAAGCTTTGAGAGCAGAGGGGTGGTGACAAATAGCTAAATGTGGTACCCTCCAGGGTGGCGTCCTGGGCAGAACCAGGGGTGCCACCGGCCCGAGAGCTATATCTAGCTCTCGAAGGAGTTTCCTGGCCCTAAACACAAAGGGCTTAGGGCATGACTGGCGTCTCTCGGCGGCATAGGCACCGTCGAGATCAGCTGCGGATGCAGTGAAAACTGTTGGCGACTGAGGGAGGCGCCGGGCTCGCGCATACAGGCGAGTGATGCACTGCACGCGGCGCAGAGCGAGTGGCATCTCCCCAGCATCGACCAACAGGCTCTCAACGGGGAAAGTGCGGAAGGCACCGGTCGCAAGGCGAAGGCCGGTGTGGTGGATCTAATCCACCTTCAGCAATAAACGCTCGGCTGCGGATGTATAAAACTCGCATCCATAGTCGAGCTTCGAACGAACAAAGGATCGATAAAAAGTAGGGCAGTAGCCCTATCAGCGCCCCAAGCGCTGAACGTCACGGAACGGAGAATATCCATGGCACGGGTACAAGAGACCCTAAGGCTGAGAATATGAGCCTCCCAGGTGAGGCGTCGGTCGAATACAAGACCAAGGAAACGGTCCGACTCAACTACATCCAGGCACACCCCATTAAGAAACAAATCTGGGTCGGGGTGGAGCCGTGGATGGCGGCAGAAGTGCACCACCTTAGTCTTGGCCAAAGAAAACCGAAACCTGTGCGCTTCGGCATAGCGAGAGACGCGGTTCAATGCCTGTTGGAGTCGACGCTCCAGATTTGGCATCTGGGCCGCGCCAAAAGCCAAAGATACTATGTAAACTCCAAGTTCTCCCTAAAGGTGCTTTGAGTTTTTTATTTTTTAAATTTGTAATATTTTACTTTTGTGTCTCTGAAGTTTATGCAAAATGTATCTGCCATCTGGTGTCCGGCAGGTATTAGTATCCATCAATAGTGACTAGTATTTGTAACATCCTGTCATAATGAAAATTGCTTCTGAAATTTCTATTTCATAAAACTTTGCATACGTGTCTCAAACTTCAAAGACTAATATAGTCATTCTATATCACTTAATAACAAAAGCATTAATAAAGGTTTTTGTCATAATTATTACAATGTCCACAGATTATTTAAGATGAATATTTTCCACCTAAAGGTAGAAATAGTGTCCGGTAACTGCTGCATTACCACATATATATATATATATATATATATATATATATATATATATATATATATATATATATATATATATATATATATATATACAGGGTGACCCAGAAGTCACGCACCACCCTGGTTTTTATAAAACATCAAAACACTCTTATTGATTTCAAAAACATCTTTAAATATTATAATAATTGACGCAACTTATTTTCTATCTTTCAGATTGAAATATGGCTGAGAAACTAAGAGTAGAAGAAAGAGTTCAACTTGTTTTCACGTTTGGAATACATGGGCCAACACAACGCTGAGTAGCTGAAGAATTCAACTGCAATCACCCTGAGTGAGAACTATTGAGCCATACCCCTGTCTGTCATTTAATCAAACGCTTCCAAGAAACTAGCTCACTTGCTGACCATGAGAGATATGGGCGATGGAAGAGTGAACATGATGAAGAAACCTCCATTATGGTTTTGGCGAATGTTGTTAAAAGTCCTGTGAAATCAGTCAGAAGAGGAAGCCAGGAGCTAAACATTAGCAAATCATCAGTGCATCGTATTCTCATGACAAATTTCATCCGTACCTAGTGCATGTTGTCCAAACTCTTCTGTGAATGGATGCACACACATATGGATTCTTCAATATTCTTCAGTGATGAAGCCATTTCCCATTTGAACGGCCAAGTAAATCGGCCCAATATGCGCTATTGGTCTGCTCAGATAACAATCCACATTGGAATGAAGAGGGACAGTATCAGAACAACCCAAGGATCATGGTCTGGGCTGAAATATGGGTGTAGGAAATCATTGGCCCTAAAGTTTTTGATGATAAAGTCACTGGAGAAACCTATTTAGAGCTCCTGCAAACCTTCTTGTTCGACTACCTCGAGGATCTTCCCATAAGTCAATGACAAAACTGCTTTTATCAGCTGGATGGAGCTCCAGCACACTTAACTAATTGCATGCATCACTACTTGAATCAAACCTTTCCTAACCAATGGATTGGACAGAGAGGTCCCATGGAGTGGCCACCCCAATCATCAGATCTTACTCCCCCTGACATTTCCTTTGGCGACATCTCAAATCTGTTGTGTTCCAGAATCATCGATGCCCTTTTGATGATTTGAAGGATGCAATAACAATTTATATACATATATATATATATAACTCAGTCATTTGTGTGAATGTAGGATGTGCTTTCGTTCACCGTACAAGGATAAGGTGTATAAACGTAAAAATTATTTAACTTTAAATATTTCAATGGTTTTATTGTATAGCACATCTCATATTAATATCCAATAGTTGCCTCAAAATGCCTAAAGTAGGCAGAAAGAAAACTCCAGTAGCTAATCTTTTCAAAAACATCCAAACCAATACCAACGTGGCAAAAGTAGTGTAATTTTTGTACAGCAGAACTAAAAATGGCACAAGGATGCTTAGATGTATTACCAATTGTATGAAGTGCAGTGAAGATGAAGTATTTACCATCAAAAGGTAGAGGAAAGAGTGGAGCTGATACTGAATCAACAGTGGAAATAGCTGTAAGTCATTCAGAAGAGGAAATTCCTGACAGCAGCATCCACACAATGCAAGCTTTAACACCAACTAGTAGATCTCATACACCACAGCCCTCCATCAAAGCTTATTTCCTGGACCAGAAAACAGCATCATCAAGGAGACAATCTATTGAAGAGCATGGAACTACAACATCAAGTACAAGACAAAGGTCTGCTTCAGGATGGTCGTTATTTTACCCTCAAAAGAACAAGCTAAGTAAATGGATTACATGTCTGAGCCCCAAAATAGTAAGTATAGAATCATTTGTATAATTATATCTATTATCCTGTACTATACAAAAATGCTGATACAAGACTAACAAGAGTATAAGGAGACTATGAGACACACTATTAAAATTGCACATTGTGAAACTTGCCATAGCAGTTTTAGATATAGAATAACAGGCTATGAAAGTGTACATTTTGAATGGGCTCTAGGAAGCACTCATGTTATACATCCATGAAAATGGTGGCAGTTGGCAGAGCAGTTAGAGAGGTGATATAACGATATTGTTTTGTTGGTAAGATAATATTTCATTCATAAATATCTTAAAATAAAATTTTGATAATCATAGTCTCATAGAGGCTGGATAACAGCATTGACTAATGAAACTGATATTGATAACTCATCAAACATTGAGGAAATCGATATCCCACTATAAAAACAGATGCCCAGTTTGGTTACATCAGATTCCAGATGCTATGCAGTGTAGGCCTCTACTGTAACCCCCCCTCTCTCCCCCATCGACCCGCTGGCTGAGAAGGTCAGAATCAACAGATTTCTGTCCCAGCATACATAAACAATACAAAGGGGAGGAGAGCAGGTGTAATAATGTTTAAACAGGCTCACTATTCCCCCTAAGATTTGAGATCGATTTTCGCATAATAGACAAAATTATAGGAGCTGTGACGAAAGCCAGAAAATGCCTTTAGGGCTAAGTGAAGACGCTCTGAAAAGTCTCACTATAAGAGAGGCTTAATACCATAACCCCTCACCCCCCCTTTCCCCTACCCCCAGTGTTATTTTTTTTTTTTTTTTTTTTTTTATAGAGCCCATCTGGCAACTACCCACTTGGGCATAAGTCGCCGAAAAACACGACAGCCTAGAATTAGGCTACTTTAAAGTTAAAATATGAAAACTTAACAATTAATATAAATTTGAAAAACTTAACAATCGAAGCAATCTCCGGCAGCGGGGGGAGGTCCCCCTCACCCCGGTGCAGGAGAGTGCAATCTAAAACAAAACAATAACAAAAAAAGGAACCTTAAATAAAGGGGAGAAGGCCGGCCTCCCCCAAAAAGTCAATAAGTCCACCAGTCATGGTGCACGCACTCGTCCCGAGTACAAGGGACAGGCGGTAGCGACCCCGCCCATCCCGGTACCGAGACAGGTATCGTGCGCGAAGATCACCCAGACTGGGACATTCGACAAGAATATGCCGAACAGTCTGGGGGACGACGCAGTCGTTGCAATAGGGCACATGCGAGCGCTCCACCAAGTAACGATGCGTCACACGAGTGTGTCCGATTCGAAGACGACAGAAAGCAACCTGAAGCCGCCGCGGCATTGGGGGATAGGTCCATGGGAACAGTCGCGGCGCAATGGCACGCAACTTTAAGTTCCCCTCGACCGTCTCCCATCTTCTTTGCCAAGCAGTCCGAAGAGCTGCCCGTATTCCTGCCATGTAGTCGGTGTGAGGAAGAGCGAAACGCTGGTCCGGTCGCAGAGTCCTCGCGGACTCTTTGGCGCCCTCATCGGCGCGCTCATTCCCCGCAATTCCTACATGTCCAGGAACCCAGCAGAAGATAATCTCGACATCTGCCCGGCTCGCCAAAACCGTGGCGTCACGGATTTCGCGAACCAGGGAATGCGGAGATTCCAATGCCCCGAGAGCACTCAGGGCGCTTTGTGAGTCGCTATAAATCACAATCCGGTCTCCGAACCGGGCACGTCGCGTAATCTCCCGTACCGAGTGGTGTATTGCCACCAGCTCGGCCGTGAAGACAGACGCAGCGCCTGGTAGAGCCCCGCTGACTTCAAACAGAGGGGATACGGCGTGGAAGCCGACCCCCTCTTGGGACTTGGAGCCATCCGTATACACTGGCACGGTACCAGCGTGACACGATGTGTGCTCCAAAAAGATCGAACGCAATACTCCCGGCGCAGTACAAGCTTTGGGAGCAGAGGCGTGGCGACAAATAGCCAAATGTGGTACCCTCCAGGGTGGCGTCCTGGGCAGAACCAGGGGCGCCACCGGCCCGAGAGCTATATCTACCTCTCGAAGGAGTTTCATGGCCCTAAACCCAAAGGGCTTAGGGTATGACTGGCGTCTCTCGGCGGCATAGGCACCATCGAGATCAGCTGCGGATGCAGTGAGAGCTGTTGGCGACTGGGGGAGGCGCCGGGCTCGCGCGTACAGGCGAGTGATGCACTGCACGCGGCGCAGAGCGAGTGGCATCTCCCCAGCATCGACCAACAGGCTCTCAATGGGGGAAGTGCGGAAGGCACCGGTCGCAAGGCGAAGGCCGGTGTGGTGGATCGAATCCACCTTCCGCAATAAACGCTCGGCTGCGGATGCATAAAACTCGCATCCGTAGTCGAGCTTCGAGCGAACAAAGGATCGATAAAAAAGTAAGGCGGTAGCCCTATCAGCGCCCCAAGCGCTGAACGTCACGGAACGGAGAATGTCCATGGCGCGGGTACAAGAGACCCTAAGGCTGCGAATGTGAGCCTCCCAGGTGAGGCGTCGGTCGAATACAAGACCAAGGAAACGGTGCGACTCAACCACATCCAGGCGCACCCCATTAAGAAACAAATCTGGGTCGGGGTGAAGCCGTGGATGGCGGCAGAAGTGCACCACCTTAGTCTTGGCCAAAGAAAACCGAAACCTGTGCGCTTTGGCATAGCAAGAGACGCGGTTCAATGCCTGTTGGAGTCGGCGCTCCAGAGTTGGCATCTGGGCCGCGCCAAAAGAGATCGAAAGGTCGTCCACGTAGAGCGTAGCGAGAACATCTTCCGGCAGCACCGAGGTGATGCCGTTGATGCTCAGGGCAAAGAGTGTGACACTGAGGACACTTCCCTGCGGGACACCCTCTTCCTGCTCCTTTGGGCCGGAGAGGGCTCCCCCCACCCGTACGCGGAATCGACGATCTCGCAAAAATTCAGATATAAACATTGGGAGGCGTCCCCTCGCCCCCATCGTGTGGAGAGTCTCCATGATACCGTATCGCCATGCGGTATCATAGGCTTTCTCCAGATCAAAAAACACCGTGGCGTAGTGCTGTCTACGAAGGAAAGCCTCGCAGACGGCATTTTCCAGTCGGAGCAGAGCATCCGACGTGGAGTGGAACTTACGGAAGCCGCACTGTGCAGAAGACAGATGGCCTCCGCTGTCCAGGAAATAGGCTAATCTAACATTTACCAATTTCTCCATCAACTTGCACACGCAAGAGGTTAGAGAGATTGGGCGGAAACCGGTCGGAGTAGAGTGATCTCTTCCCGGCTTGCGAAAGGCGAGCACAGTAGCGATTCGCCAGGAGTCTGGGAGGAGACCTTCCACCCAGATCCTGTTGAACAAATCTAATAGAAAGGCCATGCCTCGCTCACCCAGGTGTCGAAGCATGGCGTACGGGACATCGTCCGGACCATGGGCGGTGTCCGCGCACGAAGCGAGAGCGGAACGCAACTCACTCACAGTAAACTTGTCGTTGAAGGGTTCTCCGCCTCTGGAGGTAAAGTCCAGCCGGCGGCCTTCCGCGACATCACGACGTGCATTGAATGCTGGCGGAGCAGCATCACGGCTAGAGAATGCGGAAAAAGCGGTCGCTAAGGATTCCGCCACGGACGCGGGGTCCGAGATTGCGGTCCCATTCTCCTGGAGAACGGGAGGGGGGTCCTGCGAGAACTTGCCCCGAATCCTTTTGACTCGCTTCCACACCTCAGCTAAAGGGGTCTTCCCGTTAAGTGAAGACACGTATGCCCGCCAAGAAGAGCGGCGGGCGTGCTTCGAAATATACCGGAACCTAGCCCTAGCCCGACGAAATTCAGCGACGGTGAAATCGTTCGGGCGGCGCTTATAGCGCATGTAGGCATAACGCTTCTGTTTGAGGGCCGTCTCACACTCGGCCGACCACCATGGGAGTGGTCGGCGTGCAAAACGGCCAGACGTCCTAGGAATAGTAGTCAGGCCCACGGCGATGAGGTTGCCGGAGAAGAACTCGACGGCCTCATCTACCGACCTAAACTCCTTGACTGAGATAGAGAATTCAGTCATTTCCTGAAATGCAGGCCACCGCGCCCGCGCCAAGCACCACCGAGGTGGTCTCTCAGGCGGCAGTTGCCCTGAAAATGATATTTGAATGGGAAAGTGATCACTACCATGGAGGTCATCGACCACCCCCCAATCAAAATCAGGCTGTGCATCCGAAGAGCACAAAGATAGGTCAAGGCAAGAAAATGAAGCGGTTCTCGGACAGTGATGCGTAAACTCATCCACGTTTAGGACACCCATCTCAAGCTCTTCGATCAGATCGGCAAGGACTTGTCCCCTGGGATTTATGGTGTAATCTCCCCAGAGAGGATGCCTGCCGTTCAGATCTCCAAGCAAGAGATAGGGCCTCGGCAACCGTGCCACGACGCGGCGAAAGTCCCCCGCGTCGAAGTCAGCTGACGGTGGAATGTACGCAGAAATGATAGTATACCTCCTATCCAGGTGCAGCTGCACAGCCACTGCCTGAAAGGAGGTATCTAAAGAGAAAGGAAGAACGGAGACATCATGCCGGGTGTAAACCGCGCATCCCCCAGCCCGGCCGTCCCGCGGTGGTTGGGTCGCAAGACCCTTATACCCCGGGAGGGCAGGCAGGGGGCACGCGCCTAGCATGGTCTCCTGCAAAAAAATAGCTAACGGGGAACGGGACGAGGCGAGCCTCCGCAGCTCCTCCCAGTTGGCCCGGAGTCCACGGCAATTCCATTGAAGGAATATGCCCTCCAGGCCTAGCTCAGAGGACACGCGGGGCCCTCCTCGAACAGAAGACCCTCACGGGAATGGCCGTACGCTTCCCGGGGGCAGAACCCCGGGCGCTGTTGGCCGGACAAAGCGCTGAAGGCGCTGTCGCCTTCGAGGACTTATTGGGGGAGGTTGGGCTCGCCATGCGAGTCTTTTCCTCCCTCCGCCTCGAAACTTTAGGCGGGCGTTGCGGCTTCGGAGGCGGGGGGCCCTCTTTTCGAGGAACCACCGTCTCCGAGCCACTCGCTCCACCTCGGGGCGTGGGCAAAGGGGCCGAAGCTCCTTTGTTGCTGTCCTCCTTTCGGGGAACAGCTTTAGGAACCCCGGAAGATGGCCTAGCGACCATCTTCAGGGGTGTTGCCTCCTGTGAGTCTAACGACTCGGTGGAGGCGCGTGGCCGTTTCGCTTTACGCGAAACGGTCACGCTGGGGGAAGAGGGGGGAGCCCTGGTTTTAGCCGGGGCAGGGTATGAACCCTTTTTGCCGCCAGCTTTACCAGGGGAGCGCCCAGGTTGGGTAGAGCCCACAGAAGGGCTCCGAATGGGCGCGGAAACAACCGTGCTCGTTGGCCTGGATGGGCCAGGAGCAGAGGGTGCCTTTCTAACTATTGAGGCATATGACGTCCCAGGCAGAGCCGGGCGCGCCAGGACCAAGTCCTTTGCCCCGCGGAATGAGAGTCGATCCTGGGCCTGAACGGCCAGGATTTCTTTCTCAAGGAGATATGCACCACATTGCTTCGAAGAAGCAGGGTGCGGCTCTCCGCAATTGACACACTTGGCCACACACGATTTGGACTTATCGTGTGCGACCTTGGAGCAATTTACACAGACTTCGGGTGACCACGATTTTGCACGTCTACATGATCGATTCGTATGGCCGAAGCGGTGGCAGTAATAGCACCGCCGCGGCAGTGGCACGAATGCCTTCACGCGGTAGCGATACCAACCGGCACGCACCGACTCAGGGAGCTTGTCACAGTCGAACGTGACGAAGAGTGTAGGGGTGGGTCTCGAGGCCCCTCCCTGTTTTCTCATCACACGCTCGACCTTGACCGCCCCATGGTCGGCCAGCTCTAGGGTGATGTCCTCAATGGAGTAGTCAACGAGTTCCCTCGCATAAACTACTCCTTTCACAAAGTTCATGGTAGAGTGCGGCGTCACACTCACCGGGGTGCCATGAAGTGTCCGAAGAGCACTTATCTTGGCCGCCTCGGCGGGATTCGCCGCATTCGCCAGAAGGCTCCCGTCCGAGAAACGGGTTACCTTCGGCTCTCTACCAATTGCACTAGCTAATCCTCTCCTCTGATGGATCATGTTGCCCTTGGACAACATGGTGCCATCAGTGGAGCGAATAACGAGGAAGCGTTTGAAGCCAGCGGGCTCGAAAACGCCAGGTAACCTCTGAATCAGGGGCCCCGATGTCATCGAGGCTCCGCCCTGTGCATTCTTGGTCTTAGTCGTAGTCATGGGCTCCGCACACGAGGGGGTAGAGGGGCCGGATGTGCCGATCTTGGCTTGGTCGCCTACCAAAGTGGCAGCAGACCCATCCGTCCCCGCAGCCCCCGCGGATGGAGAGGAGCCCCGAGTCTTCTTCGTCTTTTTCTTTTTAGGAGAGGAGGGCGGGGAATGAACCCGCTTTTCACCTCCGCCGGCAGAAGTCCCCAGGCCAGATGGACCAGCCTCAGCCAGGTCCCTCTCCGAAATGGAGAAGGTCCTGGTTGTCGTAGGGGCACCTGTCGGAGGAGATCCCTCCCCTCCTTCTACTGCCTCGGAGCCCTCAGCCATTTGAGGAGGACCTTGCATAGGGGCGGATTCGGGTTCGGTGCTTGGCGCCGAGCCCGAATTCCCCCCCATGGAAGGCCCTACCGTCCCTACCCCCAGTGGTTCGGTGAAGTATATATACGGATAGATGGAGAATAACAGGGAGATCGAGTTAGATATTGACATGACAAAGTCCGGCGGCAGGGCCCGGCACTAACGGAACCGAGCAGAGAAGATATCCATTCTGAGTCAGTTTCTGGTGGTCGCACCGAAGAGTAGACCCTTGTATTGAGAATCACTCTCATACATCTCTGGTCAGAGAAACACCCTATCTCGGTTTTCAACAAAAACAGAGATAGTCCTCATCATTGAGGAATACCCCAAGTGAACTCCCCTCCCCCATTTTTCAAAGGATTCACTTTTTGATTATCACTCGTCAGTGCGAAGCATCTCAAGATTAACCCGATGATTGGAAAAAGCATACCTCCACAGTCCCGTTGCTTAAATCGTCCGATTAAGATAACGTGCCAAGCGCCATCCGCCTCTCTCATCTAAGTCAGCCGTTTCTCCCAGCCAGACGAACAGCTGGGGCGTCTGCGACCACACCCACACGTAGAACCTGAAACCCCTTCCCCCGCCTCGATAAAATCCAATGTCAAGGTTATTCCTCAGCCGGATTCACTTGTTTTTTTGTTTTGTTTTTAAGGTAAAGCAATTCATATATTTTTGTGTGTCAATTAGTGATCAGTATTAAAGTGAGCTTAGGGTCAACCATTACTTAATATTCATTTTTAAAGTAGTAATTTTCACGTAGACTCTTTTATTTATAGATGTAAAATTTGTTTTTAATATTTCATTTTTTTTATGTTGTAATTAAAAGTATATTTGGGGTTAGAAGTGTTTAACTCAATCCTCGAAAGGCGGCACATGGCAATAGAAATCCTCCCTGATTAAAGAAGTAAAGCAAAAGATTAAATAACGTAAAGAATTATAGCACTTAGAGAAATTGAAGTAAGAGTTATTGAAGTATGTAACAAATCTACTACACCCTCGGCTCTTATACTTTTCTTACAGGAAGAAGCTCAACTTCAATTGGTATGAGCCATTTACACAAGCAGTTGCCCCTTGCGAATGGTTGAGAATGAATGATGGTTGGCATTCTTTGCTACTCTTCGGCTCTCATTTGTGGTACCGAATAGGGACATGATATCAAATAGTTTACTTGAGAAAGTGTACCAAGACACAATCACTACAGCTGAAGAAATGGTTGCCTCAGCTTCAAGTGTTGCTATCCTCTGCGATGGCTGGAGCAACATTAGGCGAGGAAATTGTGAACTTACATATTTTGATACAGCTATGTTATATGTATCTAAAGCAAACCCCACAAATGGGGATATAAGATTCCCAGGATTTGGGCAGTAGAAGGAATCATGAATAACTTCATGATTTATGCTTGCAAAATCCTACCCGTGGATGGCGAACTAGATTTAGGAGCTAGTTCCAATGTAGTTTTGCACTTGGCAAAATGTATTCCTGAGAGTATCAACCACTTGCTATATTCTGATAATTGGTTCTCCTCACTTCCACTGTTGACCTACCTAGCCAGCAAACAGATTTACTGTGCTTGGGAACCATTAGACTCAAATGACTTCCAGGAATTTCCTTTGACAGTGACAAGGAACATCTACCAAAAGGGAGAGGTTCATATCAAGAAAAGAGAGCTCCGGTAGAGGATGTTGGAGTACGGGGGGTGAAATGGATGGATTGCAGATCTGTCCACCTGCTATCAGCATTTGCCTCAGCACAACCACTAGACGAGTGCAAATGTTATGACAAAAAGAATAAAAATGTCATCATAATCTTATATTCTGCAGCTGTGAAGGAATACAACAAGTTTATGGGTGGGGTAGATTTGATGGACTCACCCTTAGCACTTTACAGAATCCACACCAGGTCCAAGAAATAATATCATAAACTAGTCTTTCATTTTCTTGATGTCAGTCTTGTGAACTCCTGGTTGCTATAGTGGAGAGACTGTGTAGAGTTTGCTGTCCCAAACAAGAAAATTATGATGGTCCAGGAGTTCAAGATGTCTATACCAGAATCACTTCTTCTTGAAGGAAAAAAATCCATATGAAGTTAGAGGGAGCAATTCTGGAATATTGGCTCATCTCTTCATGGAGTATTTTGAGACAGAACTACCCAGAATTGCTCGGTCTAACTTCATATGGTTAAGGTATATTATTGATGTTTTTTCAGTATGGCCTGATAGTCTTGATTTTGACCACTTTTTAAATAACTTAAATAATTTGCATGCTTCAATTAAATTTAAATATGAGTGGGAAGAAGACAACAAATTACCCTTTTTAGATGTCCTTATCAACAGATTACCATGATATAAAATTATCTGTATACAGGAAGAGAACTCACTCAAATGCATATATACATTATTTTTTATGCTATGAAAATAATGTTAAAAAATCTGTAATATCTACCCTGTTCCTTAGAACAGATAAAATATGTCATCTTTCTTATTTAGACGAAGAAATTGTTAAGATAAAAAAAAAACTGGGTTTTTTTCAGAACTGTATTACCCAGATTGGTTTATAACATCAGCTCATTTTGCAGCGAGGAAAACTTACTATTGTAATAAGCCTGCACGTTCTAATAATTTCAGCAAATGTATAACATTGCCATTTAATGGCAAACTAAATAAGTTAAAGAACTTATTTCAGGAAACAGGAATTAAAATAGCTTTTAAATATAATTATTCTATAAACCAAATGATGATTTTCAGAAATCCTAAAGATCAAGATAAAGGGATATATGTAATTCCATGTAAAGATTGTGAAAATGTTTATGTAGGTGAAACAGGAAGATAGATAAGAGATTGTATGAACATAAGAGGGACATCAGAGTTGGCAATGAAAGTAGTGGTGTATTTTGTCATGTCGGATTTAAGGAAGTAAATTGGTCTTTAAATAAAAAAATTGTGTCAAAAGAAGAATTGTAGAATCAAGTTTGATCACATCCATTCCTAATTTCAATTTATCTGAAGGTCAATTTTCTTTTAACACAAAGTTTTATAAGCAAAAATGACCCTAACAGCACTGCACAGATTCCAAAACCTGTCAAGTAATAACAAGAGGAAGTTATACATGGCCCTCATCCACCCCAAGATGCTTTATCCAATCCCTACACATACATTGAGCAACACACACAAAAAAGGCCCAGAGAATACAAAAATGGGCCATCAGATTCTTTGCAAACAAAAGACGACAAGATCGACTCACATCGGAGGAACTAGACCAGAGAACCACATTAGAACCAATAAACCAAGTCTACATGAACATGCAACAAAATGATGTAACAAACTGAATGAAACTCTATCAGAGGAAAAATAAACCAAATCACTATACCTGATAATGAAATCTATCAAATCTAATAAAGATCAATTTGACAGAAGCAGAATAAATACACTACAGAATATTGATATAGAGATAAAAGAAATAAAAAAATGAATAAGCAACTGAAATTGACGACATAACCAGAAATCCAAAATAGACAACTGAAGTATAAAAAGCTGAAATAGATAACCCATGAGACCACAAATAAAAATAAGATAGATTGATGAGAAACCTGAAGGGAAAAGAATGAAAATAAAAATAATACAAAACAAAAGACTAATATAAAAAAGTAAAATATGCAAGAATAAGCACAAAACCAACAAATGATACAAACACTCAAATGAGCAAACAATAACAATGGCTCAAATGCTACAAATATAACTTGAATACACACCGAAGAAAGCAAAAATAAAAAATAAAAACAAAAGCATTTGCAGGCCAACTTGGCACAAATTATCATCCTCACCTATATCACCCCTCTTCACATCCATATCATTATTATTATGCAGCACACAATAATTTCTAACTATCCTATCTTATTCTATCACACATTCACCTCTTTTGCTATCCCTAAGTTCCTGCTGAATAAGGAATTTTGAATCCACTAAATATTTTTTGTACCCATAGAGAATCCCTCATCACCTTTACCCAGCCTGCAACCAAGAAAGAAGAAGACCCTGCCGCCTGAATTGCCTGGCGCCAAGGACACTACCAAAAGAAAAGAATCAGCCATCACAAACCAGAAGCATAAATGGTTACACAGGAGTGGTACCATAACTAGCATCATCACTAAAACTGATTACCCCTCTGTGAAAAGGTACTACAACATAAACTAATGCAGTTCAAAGTACATTAATCAACATGTTTACAAATAAATTGGAAGAACATTATTTAATTATAATTAAGCACTCAGAATAAAACCTAGTATCAAGTTTTTTTTGTTTTTTTTACTCTACTCTTGATTCTATGAGGCGGCAACGCTATGGGGTCTATGATAGTGACAAATGAGAAGCACAAACTTATATAATAGTCAGTTTTAAGGAAACAAAGCAATAATGCATTAGGGAGAAATAAAGGGTGGGGAATTATAAAATTTTGCTTCTTTGCATGCAAGCTTGCTTACCCCATTACCAAGAGAAGGTAGGAGACAGTCCAAGAAAGATCGCAGATGAGGGTATGAAATACAATTTCATATCGCAAACATCACAGGTAAATGTGAAAACAAAAGAACCAAATTAAACTAAAGCAATTTTTATATATATAAACAAAATGACCAATCAACTTATGAATCGCTAACCATGAGCGAAAAAAGTAATATGAAAAGGTACTGCCAAAATATAATAATCATCACATGTCGGTATCGCCTAAAACTTCCAGTTTGGGTCCCGCTTTCTTGAGGGAGACTTCACCCAATTTG
>OZ018335.1:21291478-21603978 GCA_963969495.1 Ceratothoa steindachneri
ATTTTGATTTAATAGGGAAGGTTCCTGACTTATTTGAAGGGTAGACACGCGGGATCTTTCACTCTTAGTAGGCCCATATTTTTCCTGGTGATGGTTACATATCTTTTGATTTAAAAGACGAATTTCTTTCTCTAAAATGTTCCGAAATTCATCCAATTCACAATAGTCAGTATTCTCGTTGAGCGAAGTGTATATATGGTTTCTTAAGCTAGAGCAGACCTAGGCAACCTTTGGCACGCGTGCCAAACGTGGCACGCCAACGACTTCTAGCGGCACGCGAAGCCAAATGCTTAACTTAAGAAAACTAAATAAATGTATCTCCAATTTATTTTATATAGCAACCGCATTGTGTACAAACTGTTATAAATTATGTTATCAGTGAGGCAGCAGCAGAAATCTCATTGATGGTAAATAAATGAAAAGATCCACAATTTTTCTTTCTCTAGTTTGGATTTGTTGTTTTCTTCTTGAAATGATAAAGATTTAATTCGATTAATATAATATGATAATATGTATATTTTTAGGTAAAATGACTATCTTTTTCTTGTAATTTGTATGCATCATAAAGGGTTGGGAATGAATAAAAAGAACATCTTTAATTTTATATCCTTTCATTGTGTTTTAGTCAAGTATTGGCACGTAAGAAAATTTTGTAGCAAAGATTTGGCCAATTTTGGCACACCCAGTTAAAAAGGTTGCCCACCCCTGAGCTAGAGGAAAGTTTTCGTATCAATATAGTCACTATGAACAAGCCCGCACTGCTTAAATTTAATCCCATAGCCTTTAGGCTACATACTGTAAGTGGCATTCATAAGCTGCGTGAAATTCTCCAAGTGAATGTGGGTTATTTTTCCGTTCGGTTAAGTCGAGGATAGGATGCAGATGAGATTGAATTATTACCCTTTTATCCCCGCACGTTTTTATCAGCAATTCGTACGCTTCTAGGTATTGATCACCTGATCTGGTAAAGCTATCTAAGATACGGAGGGCTGCTCCCTTTAGTTGGCTAACTAGGTAAACGAATTTTGGGGCATTTGATATTTCAAGTACATGAATTGTGTTGTAATAGAGGTCATGGAAATTACTCCATTGAAGGACATTTTTATAAAAAATGGGTAAGATAACTTTGGGTAAGTTAACCTCTTTAGGTGGCAACCCATTTTCCACTTGTGAGCTTATTGCTTTAAGGCAATCTACAGCCTTTGTAATGGCTAATCGGAATTCCCTATTGACCTCGCAAGGATTCGTAATTTCATTAGTAATAGTATCTTCGTAATCCCAACCTTCTACAATTTTGTCATCTAAGAGCAATATTTTTTGGAAATGATATTCCAGTGATTTTAAGCCCACTTTAAGGCTATTTGCATCGAAAGCAGTCTCCTCGATTAAAGAGAGGATGTTTTTAACCAAAAGTGATGCGGCCGCTCTATGACCGCCACGTACCTTAATAAGAGACATCTAAAGGATCCCGAGTCTGAGTACCAAATGTAAAATAAATGGCCCTAGAATAATTCGTTGCCCTATTTTACACACCAAGCGGACAATTTACAGTCCTGAAATTATTAGGAGGCAGCGATAGGAGATTCAAATTAAAGATTATAATGATCACTACCTATTTACGTATTACAATACTTACAGCCGAAAGAGATTCGTGGTTAGCTTTGTATAGGAAAGAAGAAAAGAAAAATAAAAAAGAAAAGTAGCGAAAAGAGTTGCGAACGCGCTTCCCGCGTCGCTGGACAGCCGTTAGCGAGAGCTTTAAACCACTCAGGTCAATAGCGAACCAAGGTGTGACGATATCTAGGGGTAATTTTCCCGACATAAATTACTATAATTACATTTACGATTGGCTAACCGTTACATACAAAAAGGAGAAGAAAATACAATAATTAATTGTCAATGGGAGACAGTAATATACACGGCGAGGATAAACACTAATTAGTTTGAATTTATTATAAGATTCATGTATGTTTGAAGAAACATTTTGACAGTGTATGTACTTACACGTTTCACTCTTTCTCCTTTCCTTTCCCTTTCAAAGTGTACAAGTCTATGTACTCACACGGTCACTCTTTCTCTTTCTCTTTCTCTCTCCCTTTCAAAATGTACGAGTCTCTATGTACTCACACATTTCATTCTTTCTCTTTCTCTTTCCCTTTCCATTTCAAAGTTTACAAGTCTATGCCCTCACTCGTTTCACTCTTTCTTTTTTACTTTCAAGGTGTACAAGTCAATGTACTCACACGTTTCACTCTTTTTTCTTTCCCTTTCCATTTCAAGGTGTACAAGTCTATGTACTCACACATTTTACTCTTTCTCGTTCCCTTTCCCTTTCAAAGTGTACAAATCTATGCCCTCACACATTTCACTCTTTTTCTTTTCCTTTCCTTTCCCTTTTTTCTTTTTCTTGCATGGCTTTTTATCTCTCACGATCATGCCTTTTTTCCTAATTCTCTTTCTTTATCGTGTTTTTCTGTCTCATTCTTTATCTTCTCCTCTACTATCTTTCTCTTTCTCATATTTCTCCCATCCTCTCTCTCTCCCCCTTCCTTTATATATATATATATATATATATATATATATATATATATATATATATATATATATATATAGAAAGGGCAAATGCAAGTTCTGCGCGTGGTAACAACTACAACAGGGATTTTGCCTATATTTTCTGCCTTTCGAAACCATTTTGAAGACAAAAAAAGATGCAGAAACCTTCATTGCAGACTCTATTACAATATAGTACAAGAGAAAGAGGACTTTGACGCCAGGGGAAAAAAGGTTGGGCGAAATTCCCGGCCAGGAATTTCAAACTTTTTTCCCCTGGTGTTATTTGTGTCTTCTCAGTAAGGATTGCATTCCTTGTGCCGCTCTTTGCTCTCTTTGATCCTAGTGTTCTTCCAATGTCTCCTTCTCTTACCTTTAAAAAAAACTCTTGTTTCTTGTCTCATTGCTCATTCACGTCAAATTTCTCTTTCTCTTGCACTAATGGCCTTATTTTCTTGTTAAGGTGAGGAAGCTCCAGAAGAGCCAAACGTCATTAAAGAAGAACCTTGTCCCACATGTAGTTCATCTATCATCCCGCTCCATATAGAACTGTACATATTGCAATGTATCCACCAATGATCTGGGTAATGAATCATGAGAAAAAAGAACTAGGGCTGCATTGTTAGCCTTTTTTATCTTATTGTTAGATATTTTCATAATACTACTTAGGAATATTTGTCTTTGGAATTTTCAACAAAAACTTAGTATTTAGCAATTTTGACTAATAACGCTAAAAAGAAGCCAAAATTCATTCCTTATATTCCATTGCTCCACAAATTATTCGAATGAATAATCAAAATTATTCCAAACTCTAAACTTAGAATTTGATATCAAGATAAGATATTAAATCATAAGGTAAAAATAAGAAGCGAAATATATTAAAAACCTTCCTTTAAATAACTTACAAGTTTACCATTTTAAATCTGCCCATATAGATATGGTCTAAAAGGCATCATTCGAGTAAATCCAGTAAATAATATTATTTTAGTCTAAAAGATTTATAAATTTCATCCTCTTGAATTATCACATGGAAATTGTATTCATCTGATTAAAAATAATATTTGAAAATACGATAAATCCTCTTAAGGCTAATAAAAAATTCCTGAAACATTTAAAAAAATGTTTAGCAATATACAGAATAGACAAATAAATTCAAAGATAATTTTCTTACTTGTTATTGTCTTTAGTTGGAAAAATAGAATAATTTAACATAAATCTTGTTTTTGTAGAGCTATTAATACCTTAAAGTACTTTTTTCCAAGTTAGAAGAAACGCACCTTCAGAACAAAAGTTAGAAACGTTCGATCTTTTTTCGAATCGACAAATATTTCTGTCATCTCTATCTCTTTTGCATTAAATCTTACTCAGCCTTAATACCGCATCGTTTAGAAACTTGTTCTTTTTTAATTTGTCCGTGATGGGAAAAAAATCAATTATAGCCTCGAAGTGACCATACTATTCCCGTCAAAACGCAAGCACCATTGTATTACAACCATCACAAAGATCAGCCATTTTAGCTGAAGACCTTGCACCTAGGACGTCGTCAAATTTTGCTAGCTTCTTTTTGGGCTCCTTTTCGGCTATTTCTTTGGGTGCATTTTGAATCATCTGAAAATAAAAGTACAAAACTTTACCTAACCTACTAAAAACGAACCAAAATAACTTAACCTAGCCTAAAAGTAAACTGAAATACCTAACCAATCCCCAAATCCACTTAATCCAATTACTAGTCCCTACAAAAAAATAATATGAATAACCTTCTTTTTGGTTCAAAACAAGCTAAAACAAAGTGCCTTAGAGTGCGATGGAGTCGTTAATCTTTAGAATTACCTAAATCCTTTTTGCTTGATACTTCTTTTTATTTCATGTTTTTTCATTCTAAACATCTTTACCTTTATTTTCAGATGAGACATCCTTGATCAACTAATGTGAGTAACTATTTTGTGCAATTTAATCCTATAGTTGTTTTAGATTTAGCTTTATAGCATACTTAATAATTAATTAAAATAAAAACAACACATTTTACTACGCTGACACATTTGTTTGGTGCTTCAGCACACACTTATGTGTGTCAAGGCAAATTCCTGTAAACGTAATTTTTTCCATTATCAAAAAAATGTAAAAATTATTAGTTTGCTTCAACCTTTCATGAAGTCCCAAATTGCATCAAAAGGACAATGACTATAAATACCTTTATATAATAAATTTCCACCTAAGCAATTTGAAAGCGTATTAAAGCTTTCAAAATAAATACGTGGTAAAATACTACGTCACTGATAGTGAAGTCTCGGATGATTGTGATTTTAAGTTTAATGCGACCATCATTTGAGACATACACATATTTGAAGGCATGGCCTCAACACAGAGGTGGCCAATCTTTTAAATGTTAAAGGGCTCCAATTCATGGAAATTAACAGCCACAGATGCAACCGATGCAGTATTATGAAAATGCTACCTAAATTTACATAACTAAATATATATATATATATATATATATATATATATATTTAATTTACTTATTTTTTTAATTTAAATAATAGTTGAGGTTTTTTAATCAAATGCTTGGATATTTTTTGACAAGCAAAGATTATCTGGCTGATATTTTAGTCAATGATAATCTCATGAGAAATTATCGAAAAAATTATGTCGTGGGACTCCATTTGGGAACCACTGGCTGAGCAGGTATCTTCCCTATTCTGTGATATCAAAGATAAAAAAAAGAACTGTATTTAGCCTAAATGAGCCATAACTTTATTGTAGTTCATGAAAATTTAATTTCAAACTTTTTCTACTCCATCTAAAAACTCTCATAAATCCCGGAAGATAATTAAGATGCAGCCATGTTTTTTTGAGTTTATGGACAAGCGAATTTTTATCGGAAAAAAAACTCAAACTGGAAATGAGAAATGACAGGATTGTAACACACGACGGGGTTTCAATTTCTACCTGTTACCCTCTTTGTTCCTTATAGGATCTTGTTCTTAGTTCATAAGTAGGTATACTTGTTCCATAATTAGGGTTGTCAAAGTTTACGATACCTTTCAGGTCATGCTTAGTCAATTTTGATTCTTATTGTCATAAAGCCAAAAAATTGATATTATAAAGATTAAGAATTCTTGTATTTATACCTAGAATTAAAAACTTGCCTGAAATTAGTGTTGTTATGATTTTATCCTAGGACAAAATAAGACGAGGGAGAAATGTGCTGTTACATATACTTTAGCTTTTTAACCCATATTGGAACCGTGAGTATATTGGTATACAGTTTAACTCTGTTCTCTGAACTAATTACCGACTTGAGAGGTAGGATAATACAGACTTCTCCGACCTTTATAAAGTCATATTGACTGCAGGCAACGAAACCAAGGTAGCATGACGGTTTTAGCCTGTTTCTCGACATCGGACAGCAGAATTATGATTCAGTCGGTCAGAAAGCCAATGAAAACGCCTAAAACCCGTTGGTAACAACCAAAGAACATCTCGAGTGTATCCGTAAATAAATGATATGGAGGGTGTAATTTTTACCATATGGTACGGTTTTCATTTTTCGTCCTAATACAGAAATAAGACAAACTGTGAATCATTGACGATCGCCTGATAGTGTTGTACCTTTAATAAACATGACAGTTTCTTCTTAGTGATATTAACAACCTTCAGTTTGCAGTTGTGACCAGTTTGTGGATCGATAAATTAATGCATAAAAACCAAAATACGCCAAGCAAACGTTAAAAAATTGATATTATAATAAATTGAATCAATTATAATATCTGAAATGATCAATTATTTTATAGCAGAGTTCGCCAAAATAAAAGCTTGAATAACAATGAATTTAAATGAGTAAAACTTCTTTATTTAAATTAGATCTAGAAAATAAAAAAAGGTAAATTATACCATGTTCGGGTTTATATTAGAAGAGGCATCGAAAAATATATATGCTTGTGTCATGGTAACCAAAATAATAAAGTTTATTAAGAGTTAATTTAAGGCTGCAAAGAAGCTAACAAAATACTTAGATTTTTTCGCGTAAATTTTAACTTTTAATAAAGATACATTTTGCTTTTTATACATCTTTATCTCGGCTTTGCTTAGATTATGTGAAGTAGAATGCCGATACATTTACCTGGAAAAATCGAGTTGGCGCCACTCCTGCTTTTAACTCCTTTCCTAAGAAAGATGTACATTTGACGCCACTCCTGCTTTTAACTCCTGTCCTAAGAAAGATGTACATTTGACGCCACTCCTGCTTTTAACTCCTTTCCTAAGAAAGATGTACATACCTTTCTGCCACGATGTAAAATTAAGACAAAGATGTTCTTCTACTTAACTAATCTCCACCGATCAATGTTTAGTGGTGTGAGTTCGTAGGAATACATTTGTTTTTTTTGCCCCATTTTACGAGGTCCAATTCCATTATTTTCTAAATCAACAACTAAAGATAACATGAATTTGTTAGGATGCACGTAGGGTGCGTCAGTGGTGAAGTTAGGTGAAGTCAAAATGACACTCTAAAAAGTTTGATTCATTATTTTACAAACTAAGAAGCAAAAAAAACAACGAAGGCATGAGTTTGTGAGGTGTATAGGAGTGAGCCGAGTAGGAAAGTTAGGGGAAGTGAAATGTATGGAAGATACTTGTTGGCATTCGGGACCGGGTAAACGCGCAACTCTCTATAGCATGCTAAACTTTTAGAATAAAGGCTGATGGATCATAATGTTGCAGCTAGCATCTTAGGATTATGTGCTTCCACAGCTCCAACCCATCATGTATTCATGCCAGGAGTCTGGGTAATTTCTGGAGAGTTGTACTTCAACCTTGCCTCGAGCGTCGAGAAGTCTCCTCTTTAAACTAATTGTGCATTCGAACTTCTTTTCATACAGTTTCAGTTCCCTTAACTTCACTACTTTGAGATGCTCTGATCAGCAACCTCCTCCGAATATGACCTTGTTTGGTATCGCTTCTTAGTTTTAGGTAAATAACCACTCTATTAAGAAAATCAATACAATACACAAAGAACTATAGCGTCTAATACATACAGGGTGCGGAAAATATTTGATCTCATGATGACTGTCTAAGAAAAAGATAAAAATTAGAGTTTTTAGTTATATTTGTCAAATTTTGGTTAGTTTGTCTTCATTACATGTTCTGTCGATCATGCTTGATGTGACCTCGATGAAAGATTCCAGGCAACATCGGAACAGGTCACTGGCCTTTGTCACTCTCTAACGTTTTGTGCTCCGGAATGCCCCGGTAATCCTAGCCCCCAGCTCGTTCTTCTTGTTGCAGCTGGATTTTTTGGTCACTCGTTCCACCGCACCCCACACAAAGAAATCGAGTAGGTTGCAATCAGGCGAGTTGGGAGGTTAAATGTCAGGTGCTGTTGGATCGAAGAAATTCACACACATCCAGTTCTGGGTCTTCCAGCTGGTCTGACAGGGCGCAAAGTCTTGCTGCCACACGTAAGGCCTCCTTACAGCTACCCGGTCGATCCAGAGCTTCACCAACTTGCTCAAAACACGAATGTAGCTGTCCGTGTTGAGCCTGAAACCCCCAGGGAAAAGGTAGGGAGGCATGACATCCCCTTCACTATTGACAACACCGAAGGCGCTGATTATCACTGGAAATTTCATGTGCATGAGTTTGGGCACGTCTTGGATGCGACAGCGAGCTACCTGTTGTTCTAGAAGTTGATCTTCTGATGTTGGCAGAAATTCTTCTCGTGGTAGAAGAAAGACAACATATCTGACTTAAACGAGTATTTCAACATGTTGATCAGCTCCTTGGTGTGCTTGAGTCGCTTTTCCTGCATTGCCTTGGACGGAAATTGTCCCTTCCTTATTTGTATGAAAAGGAGCGAATGGCCTTATGCACCACCAGCCTGCTGAGCTTCTCACCTACATCTCTCTCTCTCTCTCCCTTAGAACAGGACAGGAGTCTGTACCAGCCGTTGGGCGAACTTGTAAAAGACAGAGTGTGTATCACCATGGGTGACTTCAATACCCATATTGACTGGGAAACCAGAGAACCCTGTGGCGAAAACGCAATACTCCTGGTGTTCGCGAACAACGAGTTCCTGACTCAATAGGTGAGAGAGCCAACGAGAGGAGACAATATCCTCGACTTTGTTTTCACCTCTGAGGATGACATCGTTGAGGACCTCTCTGTTGGCGAAGAGCTCGGTGACAGTGACCACCGACTAATTAGATTTGTAGTTAAAGTCCCCAAGGCAGGGCCTGCAACTAGTAAATCGAGGAAACTTGATTTAAGAAGAGCAGACTTTGCAGGTTTTCGTGCTGGACTGACTGACACGAGGCTAGAAGTGTGCGATGCTGCTGAAGACTCGTGGAACAGTTTCAAAACCACATTCATAAGTCTTCAATCACGTTTCATCACTGTGAAATGCTCCCGTCGGTCTTCTGTTCAACCAAAGTGGTTTAATCGAGAAATAGGTCAAATGCTTAGGGAGAAGAGAAATGTATACTGGCAATTGAAGATCTCGGGTGACTTGGACGAATACCGGAGGCTAGCCAGGAGAGTGAAGTCCAGCATAAGGGCGTCTAAGCGGTCTGAGGAACTCCGAGTGGCGAGACTTTGTAGAGAGAATCCCAAGGAGTTCTTTGGATATGTAAACAGCCGTAAACCAATTCTTCGAAAGATTGGCCCTTTGAGGAATGAGGAGGGGACATCAGAAGCATTCAGATGCAGAAAATGCTAACCTTCTGAACGACTACTTCTCTTCAGTGTTTACTGAAGAGTGTGGTCCCATCCCCCAGCCGATGGATTCCTACTCGGGGGAAAAGCTAGAGGATAGGGACTTTAGCGAAGGAGAAATTAAAAAGAAGATCACTGACCTAATGACGAATAATTCACCTGGCCCGGATGGGTTTCTACCTAAAGTGTTGAAGGAAGTGTGCGATGAAGTATCACGACATCTGTGCGCAATCTTCAACATGTCAATCCCGACCGAATGCGTTCCTAGAGACTGGCGTGAGGCGGAGGTGACTCCTATCTTCAAGAAAGGAGACCGTAGCCAACCGTCAAACTACCGACCTATCAGTCTGACTTCGATAGTCGGTAAACTCATGGAAAGCATGATGGTAGACTAAATGACTTCGCATTTAGAGTCAAACCTGCTACTGAGGAGTTCCCAGCACTGCTTCCGAAGGCAACGGCCATGCCTGACGAACCTTGTGGAATTCTTCCACTTCGTCTTCAGTGAGCACGATCGGGACAAAGCGGTGGATGTAATCTACTTAGACTTTTAGAAAGCCTTTGATAATATACCACACCGCCGCCTTCTCCGGAAAGTGCGAGCGCTGGGCATAGACGGAAAGGTAGCCGGCTGGATTGAGAACTGGCTAAGTTGCAGACGGCAACGGGTGGTGGTGAATGGACAGGCTTCTGACTGGGTGCCCGTTACTAGCGGGGTGCCTCAAGGTTCTGTTCTGGGACCACTACTATTCATCATATACGTCAACGACATGGACGGTGACATGGTTGCCAAGATTTCCAAATTTGCCGATGATACCAAGCTTGGTATGAACGTTGCAAAAGATGGAAATACTGCCCGCCTGCAGGAAGATCTCGGGAAGATTGGGGAGTGGTCGGACACGTGGCAAATGCCTTTTAACGTGGGAAAATGCAAAGTGATGCATATCGGCCACAGAAACCCCCAATCTCAGTATATCCTTAAGGGCACTGCTATGGAATCCACCGACACTAAGAAGGACTTGGGTGTAACTATCACGAGTGACCTCAAGTTCTCGAAACAGTGTATTGAGGTGAAGAAAAAAGCCCAAAGGATGCTAGGGTATATAAAGCGACAGTTTGGATATCGGAACAAGAAGATAGTACTGTGTCTGTACAACTCCCTCGTCCGACCGCACCTGGAGTATGCCGTACAATTTTGGAGTCCTTCATTCCGAAAAGACATCGCGAGATTGGAACGCGTGCAAGCCAGGGCAACCAAACTGATTCCCTCCATCAGACATAAAAGTTATGAAGATAGATTAAGGGAATTAGATATGTTCTTGCTGGAGACCCGGAGACTACGTGGTCAGCTTATCGGAGTATTTAAAATACTTTAAGGCTTCGACAGACTGGATGGACTACAGGGATATTTTCCAGCTCAGCGAGGGAAGAACAAGAAATCACGGCTTTAAACTTGAACTAAAGCGATATCACCGTGATCTGTGTGGAAAATTCTTCACTTACAGTATCTGCGGTAGTTGGAACGCACTTCCGACGAAAGTTGTCAACAGTGAATCTGTTGACCAGTTCAAGTCAAGACTAGATAAAGTCTTGCGAAATCACCGTTAAGATCCTCGCGAGTGATCTTCGAGGTTGCCAACGGACACCTTCGAAGTTTGCGCAAAAAGTACCCTCCTTGTATGTACCGTAAGGTCTTCTAGGGTACTTATTTTCCTTGTAGCTCCTTGTAGCTCTCTCTCTCTCTCTCTCTCAAGAAACCAGAGGGAGAGGTGACGCCCCCTTGTCGCGGGAAGAGAGCTTGTGTGGCCTTTGACTTTTCGAGCTATGTCGGCGGGAGTACCTCTTCTGGGTACCCCTGGCAGGGCTTCCCTTGTCGATTTGGTCGGAAACGAGGTTCCAGACTAAGTGCGTCATCTTTTCTTTTTTCTACTCTATCCTTCTTTTTTTTTACTTTTATCTTATTTCCCACTTATACAAAAAGAAAAAAAACAACAAAAAAAAGCCTACTCCTATCATGTCACTCTTTCCCTTTTTTCCCTCTATCTACATATAAGGACCTGGCAGCTACCTCACGCGTCAGAAGAGAGGCTTTGGAACCTCTATAAACAACGCCAATCGACGCTAACTGGTTGCGAGAGACTAGGACTAGAGGGGTCCTAGGCGTTGGGGCACGATGAATGGGATGAGGGTAGCGCCCCGTTAACCCCTTCCCTGGCGCGTAATTATTGACCGTTCCCAGTGCCCGTTGACGGGTGCCTCTGCTAGCATCGGTCCGAGGTGACGCCCCTTTGTTCCCAGGTTGGTTGCCAGGCCAATAAAAAGCCTTGGGTCGAGTTCCTTGGTGTGGCGGGATATCCATTGAACGCTACTCCGAGATCCTGGCCGTTGTGAAGGGAACTAGTAGGAGTTTAGTAAGGGGTGTGCTTCGTTGTTGTTCACCTGGTGAGAAATCGATGGCCCCTTCGGGGACCGTCTGTGCTGCTTGGTTGGGAGCCACGGCACGCCGAGGCTTGACGACTCGGTCGGACGAACAGCAGCACATGGAGCGTGCCTTCTGGAAGACTCCGAAACGACTCCGATCAATAGGCGGGAGCGACTCACGCGGGGAGAACTCACCAACCCCTTTTTATATATTGATTAGTCACAAGCTTAAGAAATAGAGTGTTCAAAATGGCAGGAAAGAAAGGTCCAGCAGCGCTAAAATTCACGTGTGCCACATGTAAGAAGGACAAGTGGTGCGTTGACTTCCCGGAAGGCTGCTATGCGAAATGCCACCCAGACAGTGTATGCACCACTTGCATTTTAAAGAAGGAAGTGGAGGAAGTAGTCGCCTACTACAGGGAAAGAACTACAGACCTCGAACAGAAAATCGAGAGGCTCAAGGAGGAGCACTCCCACCAGATCCGCAGGCTCGAAGAGAAATTAAACGATCTCTCGAGTCCTGTGGCAAACACCACCTCTGCAGAGAGCCCGTGCCCGAATGTGGCAGCGACACCAAAAGGAAAAAAGAAAAAAAAAGACGAAAAAGGGAAAGAAGAAAGAGGAAGAGAGAGAAATAGAAGAAGAAAAGGTAGAAGAAGTTAATGAAAAGGATGACAAGGGGGAAAAGATGATAGAGAAGAAGAAGAAGAAGAAGAGGAAGAAGAAAAAAGAAAAGCCTGAAAAGACCATGACGGGGAAGAGAGAGGAATCGGAGAGCTTGCCTCAGAAAATAAAGAATCCGAGCTCAGCAGGCAAATGTGCCAGGGTCATCCTTGTGGGCGATTCCCAGGCACGGGACCTGCAGCCCCTGCTAGCGGCCCGCCTTCGCACAAGCGTTAAGGTAAGCTGCCTGCCAGGATGTGGTAACCACCACATCAGAGTAGAGGCTGAGAAATCACAGATTTCTGAGAGCTCAGTCGTTGCTCTGATGGTCAGTGGAAACGACCTCTACCTGAGAGGAGGTAGGGTAGGCCCTACAGATAAAATCCTCCACACGGTCATGGGTGCCGTGGACGACTGTGGGCTGAAAACCCGCAAGCGCGTGGTAGTCGGGATGCTCCCGAAGAGAGGTCCAACACGGACCGCTCACTCGATGAATGTGTCTTTAAACCGGCGCCTGGCAGATTTGTGTACGGCAGAGGGGGTCTTTTTTGTGGACCCGTACCGCACCTTTTATGGTAGAACTGATCTCTACCAAAGGGATGGGGTACATCTTTCCTTTAAAGGAAAGGCCTTTCTGTCGAACATGATCCAGGATGTCGTAGAGAGGACCGAAAGGAGTATCCGGCCCAGAGTGAGGGCGGACGTACGCCAGTATGCCCGTGTCACTCCAGGAACGACCTTCTCAGAGGTCGCAAAAAGGGGTGCCTCGCCAACAAACAAGCCGGGAAACGGAAGAGCGTAGGGAGTCCTACAGTCGAACACTCCCTGAAAGTTCTTCTGTTCAATGCGAGGTCAATCATGAACAAGTTTCCTGAGCTCCGTGGCCTCGTAGCGACGCAAGAACCCGAAATGGTAGCCATAACAGAATCGTGGATAAAAACGTCAAACCGAGACTTTGAAGGCGAATTCACGATTCCCGGTTACCAGCTCTTCTTGAAAGATAGGCCAGACAGAGAGGGTGGCGGTGTGATGTTGTATGTCAAGGATACTCTCAACTCGACGGATTGCAACATCGTATCCGACCATGAACTACTAGGTGTTGACCTAGAGATAGGTCCTGCCAAATACAGGACCCTGGTGCTTTATAGACCTCCTGCCCAACTCGTTGAAAAGGACAGAGATCTGTACCAGCTACTAGGAAAACTTGTCGAAGACAGAGTGTGTATCGTCATGGGTGATTTCAACACACAAGTTGACTGGGAAACCAGAGAACCCTGTGGCGAGAACGCACTACTCCTAGAGTTCACGAACAACGAGTTCCTCACTCAATGGGTGAGAGAGCCAACGAGAGGAGACAATATCCTCGACTTGGTTTTCACCTCTGAGGATGACATCGTTGAGGACCTTTCTGTTGGCGAAGAGCTCGGTGGCAGTGACCACCGACTAATTAGATTTGTAGTCAAAGTCCCCAAGGCAGAGCCTGCAACTAGTAAATCAAGGAAATTGGATTTGAGAAGAGCAGACTTTGCAGGTCTACGCGCGGGACTGACTGACGCGAGGCTAGAAGAGTGCGATGCTGTTGAAGACTCTTGGAACAGTTTCAAAACCACATTCATGAGTCTTCAATCGCGTTTTATCCCTCTGAAATGCTCCCGTCGGTCTTCTGTTCAACCAAAGTGGTTTAATCGAGAAATCGGGCAACTGCTTAGGGAGAAGAGAAATGTGTACCGGCAATCGAAGATCTCGGGTGACTTTGACGAATACCGGAGGCTAGCCAGGAGAGTGAAGTCCAGCATAAGGGCGGCTAAGCGGTCTGAGGAACTCCGAGTGGCGAGACTCTGTAAAGAGAATCCCAACGAGTTTTTTGGATATGTGAACAGCCGTAAACCAATCCGTCGAACGATTGGCCCTTTGAGGAATGAGGAGGGGACATTAAAGCATTCAGATGCAGAAAATGCTAACCTCCTCAACGACTACTTCTCTTCAGTGTTTACTGAAGAGTGTGGTCCCATTCCCCAGCCGACAAATTCCTACTCGGGGGAAAAGCTGGAGGCAATGAACTTCACCGAAGGAGAAATAAAGAAAAAGATCGCTGACCTAAAGACGAATAAGTCCCCTGGACCGGACGGGTTTCTACCTAAAGTGTTGAAGGAAGTGTGCGATGAAGTATCACGACATCTGTGCGCAATCTTCAACATGTCAATCCCGACCGAATGCGTTCCTAGAGACTGGCGTGAGGCGGAGGTGACTCCTATCTTCAAGAAAGGAGACCGTAGCCAACCGTCAAACTACCGACCTATCAGTCTGACTTCGATAGTCGGTAAACTCATGGAAAGCATCATGGTCGACAAAGTGACGTCGTATTTAGAGTCAAACCTGCTACTGAGGAGTTCCCAGCACTGCTTCCGAAGGCAACGGTCATGCCTGACGAACCTTGTAGAATTCTTCCACTTCGTTTTCAGTGAGCACGATCGGGACAAGGCGGTGGATGTGGTCTACCTAGACTTTCAGAAAGCCTTTGATAAGGTACCACACCGCCGCCTTCTCCGGAAAGTGCGAGCGCTTGGCATAGACGGAAAGGTAGCCGGCTGGATCGAGAACTGGCTAAGTGGCAGACGGCAACGGGTGGTGGTGAATGGACAGGCTTCTGACTGGGTGCCCGTTACTAGCGGGGTGCCTCAAGGTTCTGTTCTGGGACCACTACTATTCATCATATACGTCAACGACATGGACGGTGACATGGTTGCCAAGATTTCCAAATTTGCCGATGATACCAAGCTTGGTATGAACGTTGCAAAAGATGGAAATACTGCCCGCCTGCAGGAAGATCTTGGGAAGATTGGGGAGTGGTCGGACACGTGGCAAATGCCTTTTAACGTGGGAAAATGCAAAGTGATGCATATCGGCCACAGAAACCCCCAATCTCAGTATATCCTTAAGGGCACTGCTATGGAATCCACCGACACTGAGAAGGACTTGGGTGTAACAATCACTAGTGACCTCAAGTTCTCGAAACAGTGCATTGAGGCGGAGAAAAAGGCCCAAAGGATGCTAGGCTATATTAAGCGCCAGTTTGGTTATCGGAACCAGGAGATTGTACTGTGCCTGTACAACTCACTTGTCCGACCGCACCTGGAGTATGCTGTACAATTTTGGAGTCCTTCATTGCGAAAGGACATCGCGAGATTGGAACGCGTACAAGCCAGGGCAACCAAACTGATTCCCTCTATCCGACATAAAAGTTATGAGGATAGACTAAGGGAATTAGATCTGTTCTCGCTAGAAACCCGTAGACTGCGTGGTCAGCTCATCGAAGTTTTCAAAATACTTCGAGGGTTCGACAATGTTGACTACCGGGATATGTTCACACTGAGTGAGAACAGAACGCGCAATCACGGCTTCAAACTTGAACTGAAGCGTTACAACCGCAATCTGTGTGGAAATTTTTTTACCTACAGTATCTGCGGTAAGTGGAACGCACTTCCAGTGGAAGTTGTCAACAGTGAATCTGTTGACCAGTTTAAGGCAAGACTAGACAAGGTCTTGAAAAGTGGCCGTTTAGGGATGCAAAACAATTGAGCAGCCTTGTGCCCGCTCGATTGCAAGTCCAATGGTACCCTCTTTGAATGGACCGTAAGGTCTCCTAGGGTACCTTCTTTCCTTGTTGTTACTCCTTGTTGTTACTCTCTCTCTCTCTCTCTCTCTCTCTCTCTCTCTCTCTCTCTCTCTCTCTCTATTTACTATATACATCAATGACATAGACGTTGGAATAAATAATATCATATCTAAATTTGCAGATGACACGAAAATAGGTAACTCAGTATTATGCGAAGAGGACAGGGCTACCCTGCAAGCTGATATAAATAAAATTACCGAAGGGTCTGAGAAATGGCAAATGCCATTTAATATCGACAAATGCCAAATCCTTCAGTGCGGAACAAAAAACAAAAAATACACCTATACAATGCAAGGCGGCTTAATAAACACAACCCCGCAGGTTAAAGATTTAGGAGTATTTATTACAGAAAACTTAAAAACATCAAACCAATGCGCAGCTGCTGCAAACAAAGCTAACACAGCACTAGGATTTATAAAAAGAAACTTTACTTATAAAAGCGAGGAGATAATTATGCCACTATATAAAAGTATCGTCAGGCCCCATCTCGAATACGCTGTACAGTTCTGGGCCCCTTACTTAATAAAAGACATAGAAAAATTAGAAGCTGTACAACACAGAGCGACAAAACTTATCCCGTCAGTACGTAACAAACCTTACCACGAGAGGCTAAAAAAACTCAATCTATTTTCCGTCAGAAAACGAAGACTAAGGGGGCAGCTTATAGAGTGCTTTAAAATACTTAAAGGATTTAACAACGTTAATGCCAATAACTTGTTCACACTGACAGGGGAGTGTCCCACCCGTGGACATGATTCAAAACTTCAGGGTAAAAGAGCCACTATGGATGTAATAAAAAACTTCTTCACTTACTCGATTATTAATGATTGGAATAATTTGCCAAACGAGGTAGTGGACAGCAGCACTATAGATTCATTTAAAATGAGATTAGACAAACACTTAACAAATATTGGAATTGTTTAGCATAAGCTACAAAATAAAATAATATTACAAAACTATAACTCTTTCAGGTGTATGTAAGTGGTTTTCACATTCATTTCATTTAATTACTATTCAATGCAAATTTCCTTCAGGTACTGTCTTCTTACACCTGCAAGGTACTTTTCCAAAATTATTTCATGTACGGCTTTTGCCGGAGGGAGTGGAGGGTGGGGAGAGCCTAAAACTTTTCTATCCTTTACTTCTACTATTCTATGTGTAAGTGGCAGTAGATTTAAGGCCAGATCACCTTAGTCTGGGCCGTAAGGCCCGTGTGATCTGTGTATCTATGTAACTCTATGTAACTCTCTCTCTCTCTCTCTCTCTCTTTCTCTCTCTCTCTCTATGGCGTGGAATCGGACTGGGTATCTGTTACCAGCGGTGTTCCCCAGGGATCAGTCCTGGGGCCTATTTTATTTACTATAGACATCAATGACATAGACGTTGGAATAAATAATATCATATCTAAATTTGCAGATGACACGAAAATAGGTATCTCAGTATTATGGGAAGATGACAGGGCTAGCCTGCAAGCTGATATAAATAAAATTACCGAAGGGTCTGAGAAATGGCAAATGCCATTTAATATCGACAAATGCCAAATCCTTCAGTGCGGAACAAAAACAAAAAATACACCTATACAATGCAAGGTGGCTTAATAAACACAACCCCGCAGGTTAAAGATTTAGGAGTAATAATTACAGAAAACTTAAAAACATCAAACCAATGCGCAGCTGCTGCAAACAAAGCTAACACAGCACTAGGATTTATAAAAAGAAACTTTACTTATAAAAGCGAGGAGATAATTATGCCACTATATAAAAGTATTGTTAGGCCCCATCTCGAATACGCTGTACAGTTCTGGGCCCCTTACTTAATAAAAGACATAGATAAATTAGAAGCTGTACAAAACAGAGCGACAAAACTTATCCCGTCAGTACGTAACAAACCTTACCACGAGAGGCTAAAAAAACTCAATCTATTTTCCGTCAGAAAACGAAGACTAAGGGGGCAGCTTATAGAGTGCTTCAAAATACTTAAAGGATTTAACAACGTTAATGCCAATAACTTGTTCACACTGACAGGGGAGTGTCCCACCCGTGGACATGATTCAAAACTTCAGGGTAAAAGAGCCACTATGGATGTAATAAAAAACTTCTTCACTTACTCGATTATTAATGATTGGAATAATTTGCCAAACGAGGTAGTGGACAGCAGCACTATAGATTCATTTAAAATGAGATTAGACAAACACTTAACAAATATTGGAATTGTTTAGCATAAGCTACAAAATAAAATAATATTACAAAACTATAACTCTTTCAGGTGTATGTAAGTGGTTTTCACATTCATTTCATTTAATTACTATTCAATGCAAATTTCCTTCAGGTACTGTCTTCTTACACCTGCAAGGTACTTTTCCAAAATTATTTCATGTACGGCTTTTGCCGGAGGGAGTGGAGGGTGGGGAGAGCCTAAAACTTTTCTATCCTTTACTTCTACTATTCTATGTGTAAGTGGCAGTAGATTTAAGGCCAGATCACCTTAGTCTGGGCCGTAAGGCCCGTGTGATCTGTGTATCTATGTAACTCTATGTAACTCTCTCTCTCTCTCTCTCTCTCTTTCTCTCTCTCTCTCTATGGCGTGGAATCGGACTGGGTATCTGTTACCAGCGGTGTTCCCCAGGGATCAGTCCTGGGGCCTATTTTATTTACTATAGACATCAATGACATAGACGTTGGAATAAATAATATCATATCTAAATTTGCAGATGACACGAAAATAGGTATCTCAGTATTATGGGAAGATGACAGGGCTAGCCTGCAAGCTGATATAAATAAAATTACCGAAGGGTCTGAGAAATGGCAAATGCCATTTAATATCGACAAATGCCAAATCCTTCAGTGCGGAACAAAAACAAAAAATACACCTATACAATGCAAGGTGGCTTAATAAACACAACCCCGCAGGTTAAAGATTTAGGAGTAATAATTACAGAAAACTTAAAAACATCAAACCAATGCGCAGCTGCTGCAAACAAAGCTAACACAGCACTAGGATTTATAAAAAGAAACTTTACTTATAAAAGCGAGGAGATAATTATGCCACTATATAAAAGTATTGTTAGGCCCCATCTCGAATACGCTGTACAGTTCTGGGCCCCTTACTTAATAAAAGACATAGATAAATTAGAAGCTGTACAAAACAGAGCGACAAAACTTATCCCGTCAGTACGTAACAAACCTTACCACGAGAGGCTAAAAAAACTCAATCTATTTTCCGTCAGAAAACGAAGACTAAGGGGGCAGCTTATAGAGTGCTTCAAAATACTTAAAGGATTTAACAACGTTAATGCCAATAACTTGTTCACACTGACAGGGGAGTGTCCCACCCGTGGACATGATTCAAAACTTCAGGGTAAAAGAGCCACTATGGATGTAATAAAAAACTTCTTCACTTACTCGATTATTAATGATTGGAATAATTTGCCAAACGAGGTAGTGGACAGCAGCACTATAGATTCATTTAAAATGAGATTAGACAAACACTTAACAAATATTGGAATTGTTTAGCATAAGCTACAAAATAAAATAATATTACAAAACTATAACTCTTTCAGGTGTATGTAAGTGGTTTTCACATTCATTTCATTTAATTACTATTCAATGCAAATTTCCTTCAGGTACTGTCTTCTTACACCTGCAAGGTCCTTTCCCAAAATTATTTCAGGTACGGCTTTTGCCGGAGGGAGTGTAGGGTAGGGAGAGCCTAAAACTTTTCTATCCTTTACTTCTACTATTCTATGTGTACGTGGCAGTAGATTTAAGGCCAGATCACCTTAGTCTGGGCCGTAAGGTCCGTGTAATGTGCGTATCTATGTAACTCTCTCTCTTTCTCTCTCTTTTTTTCCAAAGACATGCATCCACTTTCTGGGATCATTGTTGATGATTTCTTGGATTTTAACGACGAATTATGGCGTTCTGATAGAGTCGGATCGTCGACCATGGAGTTTGCTCTCTGCTATCGCCTCGTAGTCCAATCCTGAATCTTATACCTCTCTATGACCTTTTCTACCATCTTTCTGCTGACTTTGCGGTATGGCTCATTTATTTTCATCATTCTCTCTCGAGTTCATTAGAAATATATATATTGTATATTCGCCGCGTGTATAACTCTATTTCTCGTTTGTCCTTTGAATTCTCAATAAATTTCTCTTTTTTTCATAGTCCATCTGCTCGACCAAGTGAAGCAGGCTTTAAACGCTTGTCTATTCAAGATCAATTTTGTTCTCTTGCGTAGCCGAGATGTCTATGGGGGTCGTTTATTTGAGATCAAAGCGGTTGCTCGTTGCCTCAGTGTGCTTGCTTTGATTCTGACCCCTGCACGGATTTGTTCGCAATTATGAAAAAACTTCTTTCTTTGAGGTATGACTGATATATATATATATATATATATATATATATATATATATATATATATATATATATATATATATATATATATATATATATATATATTTGTGTAAATTAGAGCCAGAACTAGTATTCGCAACATATATAATTTGGAACGTTTCGAACATTAACTATATTCATCTTCAGCCCTATAATAGAGTAAAACAAAATGAAAACAAGCAAGCTTAGAATACATAAAGAGATATATGTATTAATGACTGAGAATAAGTTTAAAGTTTGTTAAATTTGAGAGAAAATTATGTGACAATGTAATAATGAATAAATTTAGAGTTTAGTAAATTTTAGAGAAAACAATGCAAAAAATTATTGAGAGGACAAAGCAAAATTACAAAGAAAAACTGCAAAATTAGAAAAACAAACAGAAAAATCACGTTTATTTTATTTAGAGAACTTTTAATCAATTTGTCGAGTAATGATGCTGGAAATAAATTAAATTTACAAAATTTTTGAGATAAGACATCTCCTGATGAAAATTGTTCCAGTCAGAGCATATTCTGAAAGCACGGTTTATTCTGCAGCTTACAGATGATATTTTGAAGCAGTTTGGTAAACACGAGAAATAATTAGTACCAAGCAGAGTGAATGTGGGTTTTCTATATGCTGAAGTGGAAATTTTGTTTTCTGACCGGGTAATCTTAATGTCCAAAAATGGGATTCCTCTCGTCAAATCTAGTGTATTCAAACAAAGAATTTAGGATATCGCATTTTCTCCTACAGTAAATGCTGGAACTGTCCACCAGAGGCCTGGAGCCAAGTCTGCACAGATCGCTACATTTTATCGAACACATTCTGGAGGGTGGCAGGGGTGATTTGCCCGGTGTCTTGTGTAATCGCTGTCTTTATCTCTTCAAGATTGTGCGGATTGTTCTCGTACACGCGTCCATTCAGTGTACTCCAGAGATAAAAAAAGATCCAGGGGAGTGAGCTCTGGACACCTAGTAGGCCAGATTCCGCGGGAGATTATGCGATCAACAAAGAAGTCTTTCAAAAACTGTAGTGATGCATGGGCCGTGTATGCAGTTGTTCCGTCTAGTTGAAACTACCTGTCTTCATGCTCATGCTCATTGAGCTGGTCTATTAATGCCTCCAGAATGTGAGTGTGGTAACCTTCTGCGCTGATGTTGTCGTCGAAGAAGAATTCGTCAATGATACGCGTACGATTTAAAGCACTCCATACCTTGACCTTCTGATCGTATGGAGAACTTTCTTTGAGTTCATGAGGGTTTTCAGTGATATAAAGATGAATGTTTTGGATGTTCATGTAGCCGGAATGATGATAGCATGCCTTATCGGTGAAGAAGGCTACATCAAGAATGTCCTCACCTTTCTCACGAAAAAAGTTCTGAAAAGAATTGCATTAACCAACGCGGGACTGGTGATCATGCTGATTCGACTCGGGCAGTATAGATACCTGATGTGGAAAGAACTTCAACCTCCTCCACAGAATATCGTACGCTCTATTCTTTTCTAAATGGACCTGTTGGATAACCGTCTTACAGACTTCTTTGGACTCTTCAGGGTCATTTCTTGGATCTCAACAACTTTGTCTTCTAAGGTTGAAGGTCAATAAGTTCTTAAGCCTTTTTTCCACTGCACTGTAACTTTTCAAACATCCTGTATGTTGATCTTTGTATATCAAATAAAGTTTGTACTACTTTTTCAATTGTAAATCTGATTATCATTATAATAACAACATATTGTAAAAACAAATCTATCGACTAATACGCAGAACATGGAATTTGTTGTATGCAGCCATCTTCAAATCTTTCGTAATTATTCCAGTGTATTTATTGTTACCTTGATTATATGAATTTTCAAATGATAATAATTTGTTAGTTTTTTTTTAATATGCAGTCCGCCCACCCTCTTTCTGTATTACATCTCTTAACTTTTTGACCATGGATGAAACGTGGTTTTCAACGAGTTGTTCCCTCTTTCTGAGGAGTTTCCAATACCGTCGACTGTGAGCCAAGAGTTCTTCTGGTGTTCGTTCTAGCTCGGGTTCCCATTTGTTAACGATGGTCTTGGAAATCAATTTTAGCGGGATGGCCTATTAAATCTATGAAACTTATAGATGAAATGTTGTTTGTCCTGTATGATACCCCAAATTCATGTGAATGGTAGTTAAAAAAACACAAATTTTGCCTATGTCATATTCTTGGCCATAATTAAAGATGGCATTGCTTTGCTAAACTATTATTATATCTCATTGTACGTTCACGATCTTGCCATGGTCAACATCATGCAGGTGATTCTGATAGAGGTATTGAGAAATTCCTGGAGCAAAATAAGTCTCCAAGGCTCTCTAGAAAAGAGGAAAAAATGCCCAGCGTCTGCTGATTAATTTATATTTAAAGACAGTTTAGAAGCACCCAGTGGGGCTAACACTACACCCGGGTGATCGGACCGTACCCTTAATATGCTGTTTATACATGATTGTATACCCCCCTCCATCCCCCAAAGGATAGAGATAGGCAAGAAAATTCTCCACCAAAGACAACCGAGCCTACCTTGGCTGCAGCAAAATACATATCACTAAAGTTTAGGTTAGAAGAGCTGGGCTTGTTTTCCTTGAATCTTCGTCGACTGCGAAGGCACCTAATCGAAGCCTTCCAGATATTCGAAAGGTTTCTTGAACGAAATCAAAGCAGGATGTTCTCATCTATTTTCTTGGTCAGGGGCTAATTTATCATCCTAGACATCGACCAGCTTTCGTCCATTCATACATACTCGGCGCCGGAAATAGGGGGTGAGGGTCATCCCATCTTCTTAGTTCTAATTGAGGTGGTGGGTTTTCAACATTTTTGCATTGCTACCACAATTTTCCCCCCTTCTACCGCCCTCATTTTTTTTATTCATTTCCGCACCAACATAGGTGTGGCAGCTGTAGCATCGGCAACCTTGCTGCAACTGACATCTCGAGAATTGTGTGCCTTCCCGGCCTCAACGGCCTCAACCTGACTCCCTGTCCCAATGCCTGCAGCAAGATCTACATTCCACCTACATGTTTTCCACACACTCTCATTTCCTCTTACTGCACCACTTCCTTTACAGATCATTCCCCCTGCAAACTATCTGCAAAAGATGCACTCGTTGGTCTTTCGCTTTAAATTCGAGGAAAAACATCCCGCTGAATAAAAATCCCGCTTGAGATCATTGTAGGAGTTGCACTTTGTTTCGGTCAAACATCTGAACTTTGCACATTTACTCCCATATGGGGACGCTGAAGACTTCCCACGGTTCAGCTTTAAAATTCGCCCCGTGAAACTTTCTTCACATCTCGAATCCTCTTTGTTCATATTACATCCCCCTTCTGCACACCCTGTACTACAAAGTCTGCTGTGAAAATCTATTCCTCGTGACCATTTCTATCTGCTTGTTCTTCTCACAGGCTTGAATGAATCGAGTGCTGACCCCACCTCTCCCCTTCCCTATTGAGACCACACTGCTAATTTTATCAATAACATAACATTTAAGAGAGCAGAACAGTGGCTTTGAAGGAGAGATTATCCTGATGTGTCACTATTCCACTAATCAATACTCCAACTCTATTGCTCGTGGCCATCGCTTTTTGCGAGATAACGAAAGTAATTAGTAACTTGAGAGATATATTCTGGAATTATTAAGAATTATTATTTAAGATGAAGGCTTAAAGTTGAAACGGCAGATATCCAAGGGGTCACATTGGAATAATAAGATGATTGACAGGACAATGAGAAGGGAATAGGAGATAGCTAGTAGAAACAATAATAAGATGATTGACAGGACAATGAGAAGGGAATAGGAGATAGCTAGTAGAAACAATGCTTTAGTTGATACATTATGGCAGTCCACACGGATACCCAATGCTAAGAATTTCCACTTCAAAGTGATGTGAACGAGTAAATGTTCATAATTTGATTTACCTGCCATAACCCGGGTGGCTAACTTTGAAATTCAGTTAAACTTCTCATCTTGGGCATTCGGGAGAAGGAAAAAAACAGTCTTAACAGTGCAACTGACGGCGTGCCTTTCTTCGGCTCTCTTTCAGTCTCTTACCCCTCGCCTACCTCAGATTGCAGTCATTATCAATCAGATTGTGTATAAATAAAAATTTAACTTGTAGTGTCTGTCCATACCAAAGGGTACTGCTACGTCAACTGGTGACTCTACCTTCAGCAAAAAGTACATAAAGTGTCCTTCTCTCGAGTTTCTCCCCATTGTGTTCAAGTAAACACTCACCGGAGCAACACCGGAGCTAACAGGAGCTACACGTCTCAGCAACAAACAAGATTGGGATACATCGTATACAGGTGAGGCTATCGTTTGCCAGGTAAGTGCCTAAATACTTGGTCATCTCCTTTGAGTTGCAGGAGGTCACTCCGACGAAGAGAGGTTTAGAGCTGGCATTTTCTCACCTGCCAGTTGAACTCATGAATGCGAGCGAACCTCTTTTACAAGTATACCAGAGGTACAAAAGACCTAAGAGGCTTTGAAAACCTTCATTTAAATACCACGATCCCTTCGACCAACAAAGATGGCAAAACATTATTCTGGCGAGACAGAAACTGACGACTCTCCTCCATCAGCTTCGGGATGTCTTAGGACCTAACTTTCCAGCGGCACAACTGCTTCAAGCTTTCTACAGTCAAATTCCCTTACAATTCCGTCACATTCTAGAAGCGCTGGGGCAAGTCCAGCCCTTTGACAGTCTGGTATAGACAACAGACCGCATCATGGTCATAATGCGCTGGGGGAACAGGAACTCGCCTCGGAAACAAGATTAATCGACCCCACTTATCTGAGGTCGCGCAAAATTACCTCTGCCTCAGAAGGTGGCAATATCGATGCCAAATTCCTCAATTCATTGAAGCGGTCTTGGCTCGACTGAGTCAACACTCCCGGCAAACCTCTCATTTCGGCGAGACATCTCGAGAAGTCGGAGCATAGGAAAAAACAGCTTTAACAGTGGAACTGACAGCGTGTCTTTCCTCAGCTCTCCCTCAGTCTCTCACCCCTCGCCTGCTCCAACTTGTAGTGACTATCAATCACGACCTTTTATAAATAAAACTTTAGTAATGGGATGTGTTTCCATACACTAGGGCAATGCTAGGTCAAACCAAAACATGAATGAGAAGACATTTTCTTTCTCACTAAAGCAGAATCAAAAGTCGTCAATTTGGAAGGACTAGTTCAATAGACAAGTCAAAGAGAATCAAACGAAAGGAAAAATGTTCAAAATAGAACATAAAGA
Source organism: Ceratothoa steindachneri (assembly GCA_963969495.1). Lineage (NCBI taxonomy): Eukaryota > Metazoa > Arthropoda > Malacostraca > Isopoda > Cymothoidae > Ceratothoa > Ceratothoa steindachneri. The sequence goes on from OZ018335.1 coordinate 21,317,142, forward strand.
ACTTCTAGAGAAAGGGTTCCCAAACTTTTTACCGTCAAGGATCTCTCAAGGATTCCAATGAATAGAAACTCCACAAGGGATAATAATTGCTCTCAGTATCTAATATTTTAGTTTCTGCATTATATTTTATAGAAACTATTTATTAACAAATATGCCTACAAACACCGTAAATATAACATAGGGGTCTCCACCTCCACCTCGAGGCCTCTCTGTTCTAAAGCCAATTTAACTCCTAAATTCATGGGATAAGTACGTAACACTAAACATTAGAACTCAAATATTTAATCATTGCAACTACCCGCCAAGACGCTTTGGCGCTAACCTACTCTACCAAAAAGCGCTTAGAAAACTTCTTAATTTTCGTCATGAGAAATACGGCAAAGTAAAAGAGAGACACAGAGAGAGTGAGCAATAAAAGCTAAAGTAGTTATTAAGCGCCTTAAAAATTATAAGCAACCTAATTCTCAAGAAAATATAAAAATAATTCACAAATAAACATCCTTTCTTTGAGAATACAGACATTAGACAGGTGAAATCTATATTGGAAGTTCTGTGATTTTTTTTACCCATTTTCATTGCCAGCACCTGGATCATATACGAGGATACAACAAACTTCTTACAAGCTAATTTGGCCTCCTTTTCATAGCTTTCGAATTAACAAAATTGTGATACTGCAATGGAATCCGACTTTGATAAATAGAATACTGTAATAACGACAGTCAGAAAGGATTGGCAGGATCGATGATGTATAAACAGACCCAATGGGAAAGTACTGTGATTTTTTTCATCCATATTCTTTGCTAACACCTGGATCCTATGAGAGGATACAAACTTCTTCCAAGCCAAATTTTGCCTACTTTTTATAGGTTTCGAGCTAACAAAGTAGTGATATTGCAATAGAACCTGACTTTTATAAATAGAATACTGTAATAACGGCAGTCAAAAAGGATTGGCAGGATCGATGATGTAAAAATAGACTGTCGTGGTACACCACTCTATACCATACACTACTCCTATATTATATGGGGGGTAACTTAATCACATACTGCAACGCGAACCGTTTAAGGACTGTTCGCAGGGATTAACGATCGACCAGGAGGTCAAACTTGAGGCGTTGGGTTTCAAATCCTTAACAAATCAGGCAGAGTGCAAAAATGGTTGGCGAGATTTACTTGAATAGGCTAAGAATATCGTTCAAGGTTAGTTAAAGATGAAACAACAAAAATATAATTTTATTTACAAATATTAAAATAAGAATAAAAATAGGCATAAGGGAATTATTTAAAATGAAATAGTCTCTTGATAATTATGATAAGGATGGATTCTCAAATAAAATTAATTAATTAGCGTTACTATGCTTCGATCAAAAGGGGGAACTTGACAATACTAATAATTGAGGAGGTTTCAATCTTACGGGTCGATGACTTTGGCGGAAGGTCCTGCTTGTGATGAGGCAAGTAGGGCACGTTCTGGATGAAGCAAGTGGGGCACGATCCGATCTAACCTTACGAGGAATCGCGATGAAGATAGCCAATCTTCAAGGATGACGTTCGACGGGAAAATGTGAGAATACTCGTAATTTCCCGGAAGAGGAAAATTCTTTTCCTCAAAGGTAATCGATGGAGATTTACTTCGGATCGATTAAACGAAAAGAGACTGTCAGGCAACTTCAAAGGATTACCGTTGACAGAAGTTACCAATTGACTGGAGTAGAATCACGGCGGAGAAAGTCTTGCTGTCTGATGAACGCTCACAGGACTTCAATTCGAGACGATGAGGACGACTTTGAGGATGAAGCAAGTAGGGCACGATCCGAGCCAACCTTCCGAGGAATCGCGATGAAGATAGCCAATCTTCAAGGATGACGTTCGACGGGAAAATGTGAGAATACTCATAATTCCCCGGAAGAGGAAAATTCTTTTCCTCAAAGGTAATCGATGGAGATTTACTTCGGATCGATTGAACGAAGAGAGACTGTCGGGCAACTTTAAAGGATTGCCGTTGACAGAAGTTACCAATTGACTGGAGTAGAATCACGGCGGAGAAAGTCTTGCTGTCTGATAACGCTCACAGGACTTCAATTCGAGACGATCAGGATGACTTTTAGGTGCGTGCGGGACTCTTCGATCTCAAGTCAAAACCGAGTATTTGTACGAGTGATCCGGAAGGGAGAAAGGAGGATTCAGAGCAGGGGATGAGGAAGCTCCAGGCATCTTAATCCATGAGGCGGACGAAAACTCAGTTTTTAGCGGCAAGGCACGAAAAAACCGGCTCGTTCTCTCCTCGTCGCCGGATGTGAGGGGGATTCTGGACAAATTCGCAGGATTGGGGTATAATTCCCCAATACGCCCAGAAGTCGAAACTTCTCGAATGTTCCCGAACAGGAAGTGACGTTTTCCATGGTGGGATACAATCGCACGTGGTCTCCAAATAACGTAAGGTCAGAGGTTGTTCTTTTACATAGACCCAATAGGAAACCTTTATTGGGAGACTTTACGTAAAATTTTTCCAACTTCACTTCCAATACTGAGCAGAAATTGACCAAATCCGCTCTTTTATATGAAAAATTAATTTCCGTATACAAAGAGGAAGCCAATCATAGAGCAGAGATATGAGTATTGCCGGAGCACAGCTTGGCCCTAAATGCTAGGTCAAAAGGGACTCTAAAAAGCCTCAGCGATCAAGTTCGTTTGCACGGACCTTTATTTCGATATACGGTTTTAACGATGCTTGGACTTCTTGGGAGGCCCTCCCGAGTCAGACTCGGTACATGATATGTACCCTCCAACTCATGAGCGGTATAAGTATTCTTTTATTTTGGCCAGTCAGGTTATCTATCAATCACACATCTTCATTTCCTGTGAACTCATAACTTTCTTCACAAACATCTTCCAAAATTTAGTGGCATAAATAATCTTGTCGGTTTTCACTTAGTGGTAGTATTATCCTTTTATACAAGCTATTCTCTTATTTTATCTGTACTTACATTAGCTCTTATCATTGAGTGCTAAAAGGTAATCAACCGCAGTGTAGTTTATATAGACTCAGTCAAATCAGCTGCATCAGGAAGCCTCGATTATTGATCGAAAAATAAATTGTGGATCTACGACCTTTTTAGACAAGTGGGGGATGGAAATGGATCATTTAGAGGAGATTGGTGGGGGCAGATGTGGATAAAGGACGTTCATTACATACACGAATGCAGATAAAGGTCACGGAAGAGGCTTTGGCGCTTTTACATATGTACGTGCGTGACTAATCAACCCGATGATGAATCACGCAAGATTTCCCAAATCAACGAGTTCTCTATGAGGAAGTTTGTAGCACATTGGGCGCGCGTGCTCTGAATATATATATATATATATATATATATATATATATATATATATATATATATATATATATATATATATATATATATATATATATATAAGATAAACTCCCGTTCTTAGATACCTTAACCACTGAGCACGACAAAATAACTACCAAAGTTTACGTAAAAAAGACAAATCCAGGCCTTTGTATGAACGCTAAAAGCGAATGTCCCAACCGTTATAAAAGAAGTGTAATTAATGCATATATCAACGGCGCTTTCACCCACTGCTCCACATGGAAAGACACACACGAAGAGCTTGAGAGGGCTACCCAAGTACTCATAAATAATGGATTTACAAACAGCTATACGGAAGAAGATGGAAAAATGGTACACGTTACCTACAGTCAGTACCAATCAGGAAGCAAAAAGAAATACTATTAAACTATTTTACAAGAATATTATGAGTACAGCGAACAAAACAGACGAAAGACTAATCAGGAAATCATAAACAGAGGAGTGAAACCAACCCAAAACGAAAACAACGTATCACTCACAATCTATCCCAATAATAAACGGACATCCAACCTTATACTCAAAAATATCCATACACACACCCTAACACCTAAACAAAGAAGTCATTTAATTATGAATACACTTGCAAAATGGGAGACTGTGAGCTCCTACCTCATTCATATATCGGAATGACAGAAACAAAATTAACACGAACAATGAGCAACCATTTAAACAACGGTGCACCCAAAACACATACATTTGAAAAACATGGAAGACAATTGGACCGGAAGCCACTCGAAGATAACACCGAAATTTTTGCATATGCTCCAAATCGCCAACAATTACTCATATTAGAAGCTCTCTATATAAAAGAAAAACAGCCCAAATTGAATACTCAAACAAACATACAGTTCACCCTGCCTTCCTCGTGCGCCAAGTAATAATCCCCGCCTATCTTAATCTTGTGGCCATTTTAAACTAGCCCCTTTAAGCCGTCTTAATCCTTTGTTTTTAAGAATTTCCATTCCTTATAAATATGTTCGTATAATTGTTAACCTTCAAACACCGATATATATAGCCATGTTTTTAATTCCTTATGTTATTTCTACCTTCCTTTGATAATGATACAGGAGTGTATCGAAACACGTTAGGCCAATAAATGTTTCGTTTTATCCAGTGAACTATTTTACTAGTACCCTCGTTCATCCGTGCTTTTGTAATGAGTTTTAGTGAGCTTATACACGGATTAACCAACGACCAAAAGCGGAATATTAGAGAAATCGAAAGACTCGAAAAGAAAATTATTCATGCTGAATTCACAGTCGCCTTACACAAAATATGTCACGAAGCGAATTTTCTGCCCAAATATACGATATATATATATATATATATATATATATATATATATATATATATATATATATATATATATATATATATATATATATATTGATATGGTGGTTCGGTAGCCTAGTGGTTAGTGTGCTGGACTTTAAACCAAAAGGTTAGGGTTCCGATTCCAAAAGCTGGGGAAAATATTAATTGTCGACTACTTTCGCTGACATATCCAAGTTACCAACCTGTATTGGGCAAGATAGTAGCTTATGGCCTAAAACATCTCATTATGAAATAACAAATTCCAAGAAAATTCGGCCACAGTCCTGTGTAGACAGGTTTGCTGCGAGTCAGAATGCGACTGAATACAACACCCACAGTGCTTGTGTAGGCAGGGGTGTTGTGAGTCAAAATGCGAATAGCTACAATTTCAATTTCAACGACGGCATCGAAAACGTAGATAAAGGTTTGTATATTGCAATCTACATCTGTAGAACACAACCTGAGGAGTTACACCTCGCAGAACTCCTCACTAAAGTCAATGATATTAAATGGGATACAATTGGTTGGGTGAAAATCAATGATGCGGGGAATCTATCACTGAAACAAGTGACGATCATCTACAAGGAAAAGGAAATAAAAGGAAGAAATGTAAAGAAGCCCAACTGCAGCATTAAGTTGGATTCCTTATACATGGAGAGATCAAAGAAATGGTAGCGGAGTTTCACGGGATATCGTAAAGCGTAGCTTACGTAAACTTAATCATCTCTAAGAAGTACAACCTCAAAATTGTCCAAGCGTACACACTTGAAGTCTACGACATCGTCATGGGAGACTTTAATGCAAGAGTTGTGCACGGTAATAAGTCATATATGGGAAAGTTCTAAAGGAGGGAACAAAATAAAAAGGAACAAGATCTGGTCAACTTTTATAGCGTCCCGAGAAGTGAAAGCGAGAGGTTGAAAAGCCTCGCCTGAATGGGTCTTTTATGAGACTCAGGATGGCGCAGTGGATACGCCGCTACCTAAGAGTTGTCTGGTGACGCAGGAAGCTGTTCACAACTCGCCTACACTCCTTTCTTTGTTTATTTTTTCTTCGACCTTTTCCTAGGCCCCTCTATTTACATTTTACACTGACCAAAGCCTTCAAAATTGCCAACATTATGTTAAAAAAGAAGCAGAGATATAGATGGGCTTGGAGAAGCGCAAACTAGAAGATAAACAATCAGTGGCGGCTCGTGTATAGGCACTGTGGAACTGAAGCACCCCGTATTTCCACTCGATATTATCAATAACATTCAATATAATGAGTCCCTTTTTCTCTAATTTTTTCCTCATACTTGTACATTATATAATCCTTAAGCTTAATTTGTCAGTAGCCATCCCCCAGTTTATGAAAAAATAGAAAAAATCCTTGTATATAATTGTGCGCTTTACAGTTCTAGCGACGCGGTGTTTGGTTGTTGTACGCATGCTCACATGTCCGAGATGGGAAGCTGCACGCTAAGGAGATAGTGCACTGTGTATCACACAGTGCCGACCCTGGTGTGCTGCTGGAAGGTAGTGTTTCTTTTTTACTCCGCGTGTGTTGTGCTTAAAAACGTGTTTATATTATTGAATGTGATAAAGTTTAGAATTTAATTCTGCTTCTTTTTCGGTTCTTCTATTTTACAGAAAATTTAACCATAGCCTCCTTGCATTCCCAAGAAATAAGTTCTGTGACTGTAAGTGAACTTCAACAGCTTAAGTTTTCACAGCTGTCATTCCATCAGAAAGGTGCAGTTAAGAAAAGAGGCCGTTCAACACTTGATCTCCAAATATCTCAGCCAGGCATAAGCAACAACAAGAAATATATTCGTAACTTTAATTTTGAATGATACCAACGAAAGAGTTGGCTTTGCGGCTGTGAAGTAAAAAATGCACTGTTTTGCTTCCCGTGTTTGCTGTCTTGAGGTGATGTAACGTGGACAAAAGATGGTTTTAGAAATATAAACAAAATGAAAGAAAAACCTGAAAAGCATGAGAAGTCAAAGCAGCACGTTGATAATGGGGTTTCACTGTCACTTTTAGGAAGCCTAAATATTATGGAGAGTCTTAGTGAGGCATACAGACTTTCAATCAATAAGCATAACATAAAGGTTAAAAAGAACCGTGAAATTTTATCCAAAATAATAGACTGTATTAGTAAGTAAAAAATGTTTGATTTTGTTCTGTTTAGGATTTTATCAAGTTTATTTATAAATTTTCTTTTTATATGTTTATTTGTTTTTTACACAATATTAAAACAATGCTAAAAAAATTCTGATGCATCCCCCCCAACTAATTTTAGCTACGAGCCGTCACTATAAAAATACAATGAAATTGATTACATGTTGGTCGAAAGCAAACATCTTCAATAATTGTGTATGTTAGTTGTGTTAACTGTTTGGCAGAATAATAGAGGTGAGAGGCTTTATCCCTAGAATTTACTCAGTTCGGTTTTAACATTGCGGGTGATTATTTTCTTGTTATCGTAGGCCAAGTTGTCATCGTCTCCCAAATGATTATTTATACTTGGATCATCTTTATGTTGTCTCAGTTTACTTTGTAGAGGTGGAGGCACTCCAGTAACCAGGTGTCTGGTTACTAATAGTCAACCCATATCCATGCTGAAGTCTCCGCATTTTACACTTCTATTAATTAACTATGTAACAAAATTTCACTTTTTTTCTTGTTACAGAGTTAAAAGTGCTATTTCATAGTTGTTCGTAACTAAATTTAATGGAAAAAGTCTATTTTAATCCAAAAACTTTGCTTTTGTAGAACGGGCACTGAATTTCTAAATTAGGCCATTTGGAAAATAATGCTAGGGTATTATTAATTTCGGCCAAAAAAATATTTAAAAAGCTGTGGGCTTTCATTTTTCCAAAGCGTGGTAGAGAATTGTAAATCTTAGAATAATATTTGTTTAATGAAACCTTCCAAAATATTCTAGATTTAATGAGAAATTTCTATAATTTAGTAGAATTTTATGAAGTTTCGAGAATGTTTCAGAACTTGCCAGAACACCCCTGGAAACTTCTAAAACATTCATGGAATATTCTGAAATATTACTTCGGAAATATTTTTACGTGGATTCATCTATATGCTATTATTTAAGCTCTAGCTATTATAGTAACACATCAGATTAAAAATCGCATCAAGAGGCTGCAATCATTCTCCAGATGCATTCTGTTATATCTGTCTCGTAGAATTCAAGTAGTCCTTCTGAACTTTTTTTGTCCTCCACCTAATGATGCAGGGAAGGGAAGACAACAGCCCCAATTGAGGGGGGGCAAGATTTTCCGAGAGTGCGATAGGGATTTAAATGGCAAGAATGAATTACTTGTAGCCAGTATTGATATTATTTACTAAGGCTTTGGTGGTCGTAGGATTTAAACAGAACAAAATAATCTTTTAAACTTATACAAACAACAATAGATATTTGCAGAATAATATACAAGCGATTTAATTAACACCGTTATTAATTGGAGGAAATTATAATGACAAGTAGGACTCGTCTCAACAGTACTAGGCTCAATGATTACACTAATTACCTGAGGGACAACGGGAGGTGACCTCTAGGTGAGTCTTAGCCGTACGAGGCTCGATAATTACATTAATTACCCGAGGGAAAGCGGGAGGCGACTGTGAGGAAGTCTTGGACGTACGAGGCTCAATAATTATTACAATAATTACTCAAGAGGGACCAGGAGGGGATGGCGGGCTGAGTCACTTCGTCAAGGAGCGTCATGCCTCGTCAACGATAAAGGAAAATGTTAGTCTTACGATTTTCTAGAGAAGACAACGAGTATCGGTACTCGGGGGATGATATTCTTCGAGGAGGAGGGTTGAGCGCTATATTCCAGATTTAGTCTTTGTCGTTCCGAATATGGTTTCCTGCTGCGATACCGAATATCACCGGTGTTTGTCGCTCGAGGATTGCGCGTCGTCAATGAATGGTGTCATAGACCTCTTATGATGCCGCGTAAATACCTTCTGCATTGCGTGGGCCTGCTTGCTGGGAAGCAACGGAGAGACAGCTCGCGGCCCAAAAGCTCGAAGAATACTTCCTCAATTATCCTCAGGGTCGATAATTTATATTATTCCGCCAGAAGTTCCAATATTTTCCAACGGAAATGTTATCGGTTCGGTCCCACAGCCTCGATGGTGAGAATCAGCAGTGAAAGATGTAACGCCCTAAACTGGACGAGTTTCTGGCGCGTTATCGCTCCGAAAGTTTACTGAAGGTCTGGAAGCAAGGCTACTTCGCTCGGAATCCCTTCTTGTGACTCGATCACACCCGCTCTCTCTCTCTCTCTCTCTCTCTCTCTCTCTCTCTCTCTCTCTCTCTCTCTCTCTCTCTCTCTCTCTCTCTCTCTCTCTCTCTCTCTCTCTCTCTCTCTCTCTCTCTCTCTCTCTCTCTCTCTCTCTCTCTCTCTCTCTCTCTCTCTCTCTCTCTCTCTCTCTCTCTCTCTCTAAACCAGAGGGAGAGGTGACGCCCCCTTGTCGCGGGAAGAGAGCTTGTGTGGACCTTTGACTTTTCGAGCTATGTCGGCGGGGGTACCTCTTCTGGGTACCCCTGGCAGGGCTTCCCTTGTCGATTTGGTCGGAAACGAGGTTCCAGACTAAGTGCGTCATCTTTTCTTTTTTCTACTCTATCCTTCTCTTTTTTTACTTTTATCTTACTTCCCACTTATACCAAAAAAAAAAAAAATAAATAAAAAAAAAGCCTACTCCTATCATGTCACTCTTTCCCTTTTTTCCCTCTATCTACATATAAGGACCTGGCAGCTACCTCACGCGTCAGAAGAGAGGCTTTGGAACCTCTATAAACAACGCCAATCGACGCTCACTGGTTGCGAGAGACTAGGACTAGAGGGGTCCTAGGCGTTGGGGCACGATGAATGGGATGAGGGTAGTGCCCCGTTAACCCCTTCCCTGGCGCGTAATTATTGACCGTTCCCAGTGCCCGTTGACGGGTGCCTCTGGTAGTATCGGTCCGAGGTGACGGCCCTTTGTTCCCAGGTTGGTTGCCAGGCCAATAAAAAGCCTTGGGTCGAGTTCCTTGGTGTGGCGGGATATCCATTGAACGCTACTCCGAGATCCTGGCCGTTGTGAAGGGAACTAGTAGGAGTTTAGTAAGGGGTGTGCTTCGTTGTTGTTCACCTGGTGAGAAATCGATGGCCCCTTCGGGGACCGTCTGTGCTGCTTGGTTGGGAGCCACGGCACGCCGAGGCTTGACGACTCGGTCGGACGAACAGCAGCACATGGAGCGTGCCTTCTGGAAGACTCCGAAACGACTCCGATCAATAGGCGGGAGCGACTCACGCGGGGAGAACTCACCAACCCCCTTTTTATATATTGATTGGTCACAAGCTTAAGAAATAGAGTGTTCAAAATGGCAGGAAAGAAAGGTCCAGCAGCGCTAAAATTCACGTGTGCCACATGTAAGAAGGACAAGTGGTGCGTTGACTTCCCGGAAGGCTGCTATGCGAAATGCCACCCAGACAGTGTATGCACCACTTGCATTTTAAAGAAAGAAGTGGAGGAAGTAGTCGCCTACTACAGGGAAAGAACTACAGACCTCGAACAGAAAATCGAGAGGCTCAAGGAGGAGCACTCCCACCAGATCCGCAGGCTCGAAGAGAAATTAAACGATCTCTCGAGTCATGTGGCAAACACTACCTCTGCAGAGAGCCCGTGCCCGAATGTGGCAGCGACACCAAAAGGGAAAAAGAAAAAAAAGACGAAAAAGGGAAAGAAGAAAGAGGAAGAGAGAGAAATAGAAGAAGAAAGGGTAGAAGAAGTTAATGAAAAGGATGACAAGGGGGAAAAGATGATAGAGAAGAAGAAGAAGAATAAGAGGAAGAAGAAAAAAGAAAAGCCTGAAAACACCATGATGGGGAAGAGAGAGGAATCGGAGAGCTTGCCTCAGAAAAAAAAGAATCCGAGCTCAGCAGGCAAATGTGCCAGGGTCATCCTTGTGGGCGATTCCCAGGCACGGGACCTGCAGCCCCTGCTAGCGGCCCGCCTTCGCACAAGCGTTAAGGTAAGCTGCCTGCCAGGATGTGGTAACCACCACATCAGAGTAGAGGCTGAGAAATCACAGATTTCTGAGAGCTCAGTCGTTGCTCTGATGGTCAGTGGAAACGACCTCTACCTGAGAGGAGGTAGGGTAGGCCCTACAGATAAAATCCTCCACACGGTCATGGGTGCCGTGGACGACTGTGGGCTGAAAACCCGCAAGCGCGTGGTAGTCGGGATGCTCCCGAGAAGAGGTCCAACACGGACCGCTCACTCGATGAATGTGTCTTTAAACCGGCGCCTGGCAGATTTGTGTACGGCAGAGGGGGTCTTTTTTGTGGACCCGTACCGCACCTTTTATGGTAGAACTGATCTCTACCAAAGGGATGGGGTACATCTTTCCTTTAAAGGAAAGGCCTTTCTGTCGAACATGATCCAGGATGTCGTAGAGAGGACCGAAAGGAGTATCCGGCCCAGAGTGAGGGCGGACGTACGCCAGTATGCCCGTGTCACTCCAGGAACGACCTTCTCAGAGGTCGCAAAAAGGGGTGCCTCACAAACAAACAAGCCGGGAAACGGAAGAGCGTAGGGAGTCCTACAGTCGGGGACTTCCTGAAAGTTCTTCTGTTCAATGCGAGGTCAATCAGGAACAAGTTTCCTGAGCTCCGTGGCCTCGTAGCGACGGAAGAACCCGAAATGGTAGCCATAACAGAATCGTGGATAAAAACCTTAAACCGAGACTTTGAAGGCGAATTCACGATTCCCGGTTACCAGCTCTTCTTGAAAGATAGGCCAGACAGAGAAGGTAGCGGTGTGATGTTGTATGTCAAGGATACTCTCAACTCGACGGATTGCAACATCGTATCCGACCATGAACTACTAGGTGTTGACCTAGAGATAGGTCCTGCCAAATATAGGACCCTGGTGCTTTATAGACCTCCTGCCCAACTCGTTGAAAAGGACAGAGATCTGTACCAGCTACTAGGAGAACTTGTCGAAGACAGAGTGTGTATCGTCATGGGTGATTTCAACACACAAGTTGACTGGGAAACCAGAGAACCCTGTGGCGAGAACGCACTACTCCTGGAGTTCACGAACAACGAGTTCCTCACTCAATGGGTCAGAGAACCGACGAGAGGAGACAATATCCTCGACTTGGTTTTCACCTCTGAGGATGACATCGTTGAGGACCTCTCTGTTGGCGAAGAGCTCGGTGGCAGTGACCACCGACTAATTAGATTTGTAGTCAAAGTCCCCAAGGCAGAGCCTGCAACTAGTAAATCAAGGAAACCGGATTTGAGAAGAGCAGACTTTGCAGGTCTACGCGCGGGACTGACTGACGCGAGGCTAGAGGAGTGCGATGCTGTTGAAGACTCTTGGAACAGTTTCAAAACCACATTCATGAGTCTTCAATCGCGTTTTATCCCTCTGAAATGCCCCCGTCGGTCTTCTGTTCAACGAAAGTGGTTTAATCGAGAAATCGGGCAACTGCTTAGGGAGAAGAGAAATGTGTACCGGCAATCGAAGATCTCGGGTGACTTTGACGAATACCGGAGGCTAGCCAGGAGAGTGAAGTCCAGCATAAGGGCGGCTAAGCGGTCTGAGGAACTCCGAGTGGCGAGACTCTGTAAAGAGAATCCCAAGGAGTTTTTTGGATATGTGAACAGCCGTAAACCAATCCGTCGAACGATTGGCCCTTTGAGGAACGAGGAGGGGACATTAAAGCATTCAGATGCAGAAAATGCCAACCTCCTCAACGACTACTTCTCTTCAGTGTTTACTGAAGAGTGTGGTCCCATTCCCCAGCCGACGGATTCCTACTCGGGGGGAAAGCTGGAGGCAATGGACTTCACCGAAGAAGAAATAAAGAAAAAGATCGCTGACCTAAAGACGAATAAGTCCCCTGGACCGGACGGGTTTCTACCTAAAGTGTTGAAGGAAGTGTGCGATGAAGTACCACGACATCTGTGCGCTATCTTTAACATGTCAATCCGGACCGCATGCGTTCCTAGAGACTGGCGTGAGGCGAAGGTGACTCCTATCTTCAAGAAAGGAGACCGTAACCAACCGTCGAACTACCGACCTATCAGTCTGACTTCGATAGTCGGTAAACTCATGGAAAGCATCATGGTGGACAAAGTGACGTCGTATTTAGAGTCAAACCTGCTACTGAGGAGTTCCCAGCACGGCTTCCGAAGGCAACGGTCATGCCTGACGAACCTTGTAGAATTCTTCCACTTCGTTTTCAGTGAGCACGATCGGGACAAGGCGGTGGATGTGGTGTACCTAGACTTTCAGAAAGCCTTTGATAAGGTACCACACCGCCGCCTTCTCCGGAAAGTGCGAGCGCTTGGCATAGACGGAAAGGTAGCCGGCTGGATCGAGAACTGGCTAAGTGGCAGACGGCAACGGGTGGTGGTAAATGGACAGTCTTCTGAGTGGGTGCCCGTTACTAGCGGGGTGCCTCAAGGTTCTGTCCTGGGACCACTACTATTCATCATCTACGTCAACGACATGGACGGTGACATGGTTGCCAAGATTTCCAAATTTGCCGACGATACCAAGCTTGGTATGAACGTTGCAAAGGATGGAAATACTGCCCGCCTGCAGGAAGATCTTGGGAAGATTGGGGAGTGGTCGGACACGTGGCAAATGCCTTTTAACGTGGGCAAATGCAAAGTGATGCATATCGGCCACAGAAACCCCCAATCTCAGTATACCCTTAAGGGCACTGCTATGGAATCCACCGACACTGAGAAGGACTTGGGTGTAACAATCACTAGTGACCTCAAGTTCTCGAAACAGTGCATTGAGGCGGAGAAAAAGGCCCAAAGGATGCTAGGCTATATTAAGCGCCAGTTTGGTTATCGGAACCAGGAGATTGTACTGTGCCTGTACAACTCACTTGTCCGACCGCACCTGGAGTATGCCGTACAATTTTGGAGTCCTTCATTGCGAAAGGACATCGCGAGATTGGAACGCGTACAAGCCAGGGCAACCAAGCTGATTCCCTCTATCCGACATAAAACTTATGAGGATAGACTAAGGGAATTAGATCTGTTCTCGCTGGAAACCCGTAGACAGCGTGGTCAGCTCATCGAAGTTTTCAAAATACTTCGAGGGTTCGACAATGTTGACTACCGGGATATTTTCACACTGAGTGAGAACAGAACGCGCAATCACGGCTTCAAACTTGAACTGAAGCGTTACAACCGCAATCTGTGTGGAAATTTTTTCACTTACAGTATCTGCGGTATGTGGAACACACTTCCAGTGGAAGTTGTCAACAGTGAATCTGTTGACCAGTTCAAGTCAAGACTAGACAAAGTCTTGAAAAGTGGCCGTTTATGGACGCAAAACAATTGAGCAGCCATGTGCCCGCTCGATTGCTAGCCTAAAGGTACCCTCTTTGAATGGATCGTAAGGTCTCCTAGGGTACTTACTTTCCTTGTTACTCCTTGTTACTCTCTCTCTCTCTCTCTCTCTCTCTCTCTCTCTCTCTCTCTCAATGTAGAGGGAGAGGTGACGCCCCCTTGTCGCGGGAAGAGAGCTTGTGTGTACCTTTGACTTTTCGAGCTATGTCGGCGGGGGTACCTCTTCTGGGTACCCCTGGTAGGGCTTCCCTTGTCGATTTGGTCGAAAACGAGATTCCAGACTAAGTGCGTCATTCCTTCCTTTTTTTTTACTCTATCCTTCTCCTTTTTTACTTTTATTCTATCTCTCCCACTTTTACAAAAAGAAAAAAACAAAAAAAAGCCTACTCCTATCATGTCCCTGTTTCCCTTTTCTTCCTCTATCTACATATAAGGACCTGGCAGCTACCTCATGCGTCAGAAGAGAGGCTTTGGAACCTTTATAAACAACGCCAATCAACGCTCACTGGTTGCGAGAGACATTGACTAGAGGTGTCCTAGGCGTTGGGGCACGATGAATGGGATGAGGGTAGTGCCCCGTTAACCCCTTCCCTGGCGCGTAATTATTGACCGTTCCCAGTGCCCGTTGACGGGTGCCTCTGGTAGCATCGGTCCGAGGTGACGGCCCTTTGTTCCCAGGTTGGTTGCCAGGCCAATAAAAAGCCTTGGGTCGAGTCTCTTGGTGGGGCGGGATATCCATTGAACGCTGCTCCGAGATCCTGGCCGTTGTGAAGGGAACTAGTATGAGTTTAGTAAGGGGCGTGCTTCGTTGTTGTTCACCTGGTGACAAATCGATGGCCCCTTCGGGGACCGTCTGTGCTGCTTGGTTGGGAGCCACGGCACGCCGAGGCTTGACGACTCGGTCGGACGAACAGCAGCACATGGAGCGTGCCTTCTGAAAGATCCGAAACGTCTCCGATCGATAGGCGGGAGCGACTCACGCGGGGAGAACTCACCAACCCCCTTTTTTCTATTGATTGGTCACAAAGTTTTGGAAGAAAGAAAGTGTTTAAAATGACAGGGAAAAAAGGTCCAGCTGCACTTAAATATACATGTGCGATATGCCAGAAGGACAAGTGGTGCGTGGACTTCCCGGAAGGATGTTTTTCGAAATGCCACCCGGGAAGTATATGCACCGACTGCATCCTTAAAGGAGAGATCCGAGAGGCAGTAGCATGCTGCAATGAACTCAAGGATCTCTTCACAACCTCTGAAGAAAAATCTAGGGCGCTGGAAAATAAAATACAGACCCTAGAAACGCAGCACGCGCTTCAGATTCGGCGTCTCGAGGAAAAAATCCTAGAGCTAGCCTCTAAACTAGAGGCCCAGTCGGCTCAAGCTCGAGACGAAAGTCCCACTGACTTGGGTGGTTCCGCCGATGCGACTCCAGCCCAAGGAGGTGAAACTGCATTGGCAGCCTCACTTCTGCCATGCGGAGCCAATGAGAAGAAGAAAAAGAAAAAGAAGAAAAAGGACCTTAATGCTGCTCACCCCAGTGTAGAGGATTCGAGCGTTACTGGTGCGCAAGAAAAGTGGAAAGGAAAGAAGAGAAAATAGAAACGGAAGAAGAGAAAACAAATAAAGACAATAAAAATAAGATGAACAAGAAAAAAAAGAAAAATGTAGAGATACAAGAGGAAAGCGGCAAGTCGCTTCCGAGGGGGAAGAATAAGTCGCCTGCTGACAAATGTGCAAGAGTCACCCTTATTGGTGATTCTCAAGCACGGGGCCTGCAGTCCCTGCTAGCGGCCCGCCTTCACACTAGTGTGAAGGTAAGCTGCCTGCCAGGATGTGGTAACCACCACATCAGAGTAGAGGCTGAGAAATCACAGGTTTCTGAGAGCTCAGTCGTTGCTCTGATGGTCAGTGGAAACGACCTCTACCTGACAGGAGGTAGGGTAGGCCCTACAGATAAAATCCTCCACACGGTCATGGGTGCCGTGGACGACTGTGGGCTGAAAACCCGCAAGCGTGTGGTAGTCGGGATGCTCCCGAGGAGAGGTCCAACACGGACCGCTCACTCGATGAATGTGTCTTTAAACCGGCGCCTGGCAGATTTGTGTACGGCAGAGGGGGTCTTTTTTGTGGACCCGTACCGCACCTTTTATGGTAGAAATGATCTCTACCAAAGGGATGGGGTACATCTTTCCTTTAAAGGAAAGGCCTTTCTGTCGAACATGATCCAGGATGTCGTAGAGAGGACCGAAAGGAGTATCCGGCCCAGAGTGAGGGCGGACGTACGCCAGTACGCCCGTGTCACTCCAGAAACGACCTTCTCAGAGGTCGCAAAAAGGGGTTCCTCGCCAACAAACAAGCCGGGAAACGGAAGAGCGTAGGGAGTCCTACAGTCCGGGACTCCCTGAAAGTTCTTCTGTTTAATGCGAGGTCAATCAGGAACAAGTTTCCTGAGCTCCGTGGCCTCGTAGCGACGGAAGAACCCGAAATGGTAGCCATAACAGAATCGTGGATAAAAACGTCAAACCGAGACTTTGAAGGCGAATTCACGGTTCCTGGCTACCAACTCTTCCACAAAGATAGGCCAGACAGAGAGGGTGGCGGTGTAATGTTGTATGTCAAGGATACAATCAAATCTTCGAACTCCAACATTATATCCGATCACGAGCTCCTAGGCGTTGACCTAGAGATAGGTCCTGTCAGATACAGGACCCTCGTGCTTTACAGACCCCCTTCCCAACCCGTTGAGAAGGACAGGGAACTGTACCAGCTGCTGGGTGGGGTGAGCTTGTTCAAGGCAGAGTGTGCATCGTTATGGGCGACTTCAACAGACAAGTTGACTGGGAAACCAGAGCAGCCTGTGGCGAGAGCGCGCTACTCCTGGAGTTCGCCAACAACGAGTTCCTCACTCAATGGGTCAGAGAACCGACGAGAGGAGACAATATCCTTGACTTGGTCTTCACCTCTGAGGATGATATCGTTGAGGATGTCTCTGTAGGCGAAGAGCTCGGTGGCAGTGATCACCAGCTAGTTAGATTTACCGTCAAGATCCCGAAGGTAAGGTCTGTTGCCAGTCAATCAAAGAAACTTGACTTGAGAAGAGCAGACTTTGCAAGCCTTCGAGCTGGGCTGACTGATGTAAGGCTAGCGGTATGCGAAGAGGTTGAGGATTCGTGGAACAATTTCAAAAATAAATTCATGAGTCTTCAATCAAGTTGCATCCCTCTGAAATGCCTCCGTCGGTCTTCTGTTCAACCAAAGTGGTTTAATCGAGAAATCGGCCAACTGCTTAGGGAGAAGAGAAATGCGTACCGGCGATCGAAGATCTCGGGTGCCTTTGACGAGTACCGGAGGCTAGCCAGGAGAGTGAAGTCCAGCATAAGGGCGGCTAAGCGTACTGAGGAACTCCGAGTGGCGAGACTCTGCAAGGAGAATCCCAAGGAGTTCTTCGGCTATGTAAATAGCCGTAAACCAATCCATCGTAGGATTGGGCCCTTAGTGGACGAGGAGGGTGCATTAACTCAGTCAGATGCAGAAAATGCTAACCTTCTCAATGACTACTTCTCCTCAGTGTTTACTAAAGAGTGTGGTCCCATCCCCCAGCCCACGGATTCCTACTCGGGGGAAAAGCTGGAGGCAATGGACTTCACCGAAGGAGAAATAAAGAAAAAGATCGCTGACCTAAAGACGAATAAGTCCCCTGGACCGGACGGGTTTCTACCCAAGGTGTTGAAGGAAGTGTGCGATGAAGTATCACGACATCTGTGCGCTATCTTTAACATGTCAATCCGGACCGCATGCGTTCCTAGAGACTGGCGTGAGGCGGAGGTGACTCCGATCTTCAAGAAAGGAGCCCCCAGCCATCCGTCAAACTACCGACCTATCAGTCTGACTTCGATAGTCGGTAAACTCATGGAAAGCATGATGGTGGAGAAAATAACGTCGTATTTAGAGTCAAACCTGCTACTGAGGAGTTCCCAGCACGGCTTCCGAAGGCAACGGTCATGTCTGACGAACCTTGTGGAATTCTTCCACTTTGTGTTCAGTGAGCACGATCGGGACAAGGCGGTGGATGTGGTTTACTTAGACTTTCAGAAAGCCTTTGATAAGGTACCACACCGCCGCCTTCTCCGGAAAGTGCGAGCGCTGGGCATAGACGGAAAAGTAGCCGGCTGGATCGAGAACTGGCTAAGTGGCAGACGGCAACGGGTGGTGGTGAATGGACAGGCTTCTGAGTGGGTGCCCGTTACTAGCGGGGTGCCTCAAGGTTCTGTCCTGGGACCACTACTATTCATCATCTACGTCAACGACATGGACGGTGACATGGTTGCCAAGATTTCCAAATTTGCCGACGATACCAAGCTTGGTATGAACGTTGCAAAGGATCGAAATACTGCCCGCCTGCAGGAAGATCTTGGGAAGATTGGGGAGTGGTCGGACACGTGGCAAATGTCTTTTAACGTGAACAAATGCAAAGTAATGCATATCGGCCACAGAAATCCCAAATCTCATTATATCCTTAAGGGCACTGCTCTTGAATCGAGTGACACTGAGAAGGACTTGGGTGTTGCTATCACTAGCGACCTCAAGTTCTCGAAACAGTGCATCGAGGCAGAGAAGAAAGCCCAAAGGATGTTAGGCTACATAAAGCGCCAGTTTGGATACCGTAACAGGGAGATAGTACTTTGTCTGTACAACTCCCTGGTTCGGCCGCACCTGGAGTATGCCGTACAATTTTGGAGTCCTTCGTTTCGAAAGGACATCGCAAGGTTGGAACGCGTACAAGCTAGGGCAACCAAACTGATTCCCTCTATCCGACATAAAAGTTATGAGGATAGACTAAGGGAATTAGATCTGTTCTCGTTGGAAACCCGTAGACTGTGTGGTCAGCTCATCGAAGTTTTCAAAATACTTCGAGGGTTCGACAATGTTGACTACCGGGATATTTTCACACTGAGTGAGAACAGAACGCGCAATCACGGCTTCAAACTTGAACTGAAGCGTTACAACCGCAATCTGTGTGGAAATTTTTTCACTTACAGTATCTGCGGTATGTGGAACGCACTTCCAGTGGAAGTTGTCAACAGTGAATCTGTTGACCAGTTCAAGTCAAGACTAGACAAAGTCTTGAAAAGTGGCCGTTTAGGGACGCAAAACAATTGAGCAGCCATGTGCCCGCTCGATTGCTAGTCCAAAGGTACCCTCTTTGAATGGACCGTAAGGTCTCCTAGGGTACCTTCTTTCCTTGTAACTCCTTGTAACACTCTCTCTCTCTCTCTCTCTCTCTCTCTCTCTCTCTCTCTCTCTCTCTCTCTCTCTCTCAATTCAGAAGAAATCAGTTAAACACATTAAAAACTCTATTCTTTAACGCAAGATCAATTAGAAACAAATTTACGGAGTTCAGAGCGCTGGTATTGACCAAAAAGTACGACATCATAGGAATAACTGAGACATGGATACATACAGAGTCACGTGATATTATTTCAGAATTCCAGTTAAAAGGATACAAGTTATTTCATAAAGATAGATTACAGAGAGAAGGTGGAGGTGTTCTTTTATATGTACGCGAAGATTTGCACCCTGTAGAATGTAACACTGACTCTGTTTTTGAAATGGTAACGGTTAAAATAAACCAAAAAAAGAACCTATATGTTATTTTAGTTTATAGGAGTCCACATCAGCTCCGGGAGACAGATGACCAATTTTATGAATACTTAACGAACATTTGTAAAGACAAGTTATCAGTGATCATTGGAGATTTTAATTGTGCTAAAATAAACTGGCCTAACAAAACTGCAGACTCAGAAGGACAAAGATTGATTAATTTTATTGAGGATAATTTCCTGACTCAGTGGGTGAAACAACCAACAAGAGATGAAAACATATTGGATTTAGTGTTAACATCAGACGATGAATTGATTTCAAATTTAAATGTTGGAGACAGAATAGGAAATAGTGATCATAACGCAGTAGATTTTGAAATTAATATACCACGTGTCCTACAAAATGACACCACCGCTAAACTTAATTTCAAAAGAGCAAATTATGCTGAACTAAGAAAGAGTTTGAGCACTTTTAGGATAAATAATGAAGAAATAAACGTAGCATGGCATGAATTTAAAAACAATCTTCTCAACAAACAGTTTCAATTCATACCACTGGCTGTTATTAAAGATAAAAATGTTAATAAACCGAAATGGCTATCTCAAGAAAGTATGAAACTCATTAGAAACAGAGATAAAACATATAAAAGGCTAAAATACAACCATAACATAGAAAACAGGAATCATTATCTGGAATTGAGAAGAAAAGTTAAAGCCGAGATTACAAGAGCAAAACTAAATGAAGAAATAAGAGCAGCTCAAAATTGCAAAAATAATCCTAAAGAGTTCTTTGCCTTAGTAAACAGCAGAAAACCCATAAAGAACAATATTGGCCCAATAAGAGATCAGTACAATAATTTGCAGTTCGATGATATTGGAATAGCAAACACTCTCAACGAATATTTTGTATCTGTTTTCACAAAAGAGTGTAACTCGTATGACTATACAGAAACACGTGAAATGGCAAATATTATACCACTCGAATCGGTTCGATGCAGTGTCGACAACACAAAGAAACTAATAGAGAAGATGAATAAATTTAAATCCCCGGGACCGGATAAAATATACCCAAGAGTTTTAAAAGAAGTCATAAATCAAGTAGCAGAACATCTTACGCAAATTTTCAATTTATCCCTAGAGAGGGGAATTGTTCCTCAAGACTGGAAGATGGCAAATGTAACGCCAATATTTAAGAATGGATGTAAAGAGACTGCCAGCAATTTTCGCCCTATAAGTTTAACTTCCGTAGTTGGGAAACTCCTTGAAACTCACATTTCCAATACAATTGTAGAGCATTTAGAAAAGAATAAACTCCTAAATGATTCTCAGCATGGCTTCAGGAGAAAGAGATCTTGCCTCACAAATTTACTAGATTTTTTTCACTATATAAATACCTTGTACGACAATAATAGATTGGTTGACATTTTGTATCTAGACTTCCGAAAGGCATTTGATAAAGTTCCGCATAAGAAGTTGATGTGTAAAGTAAGAGCCTTTGGAATAAAAGGCGAAATTGCAAAATGGATAGAAAATTGGCTTACGGATAGAAAACAGCGAGTAGTTATAAACGGACAAGCGTCAGAATGGGTTTCCGTTTGTAGTGGCGTCCCGCAAGGCTCTGTCCTTGGCCCGTTACTATTCATTATGTACGTTAATGATATAGATGATGGCCTACTATCGAAAATTTCTAAGTTTGCTGATGATTGTAAATTAGGAAAAGGGATAATTACTGAACAGGACGTTCAAGAATTTCAAAATGATATTGATAAAATAGTAAGATGGACGGAAAAATGGGAATTGCCCTTAAATCTTGAAAAGTGCAAAATAATGCATATTGGTTATAATAATTCAAGGAGAGAATACAAACTGTTCGACAATGAGATCAAAGAAACTGAAAATGAAAAAGACCTAGGTGTCTACATTACAAACGATCTAAAGTTTTCACGGCAGTGCATCGAAGTCGAAAAGAAAGCGCAAAGGATTCTTGGATATATAAAACGCCAAATCACTTTCAAAAATAAGATTACAATTCTGAATATGTACAATGCACTAGTAAGGCCACAATTAGAATATTGTTCCCAAGCCTGGTCTCCTTACTTAAGAAAAGATATTGAGAAGTTAGAAAAAGTACAAGCCAGAGCCACGAAATTGATTCCAGAACTAAGGAATTATAATTATGAAACAAGATTAGAAAGATTAAATTTATTCAGCCTTGAAACAAGAAGATTGAGAGGTCAATTAATAGAAATGTTTAAAATACTAAAAGGAATAGAAAATGTCGACTCTAATATTTGGTTTCAGTTTAGCACATCTACTACGCGATCAAACGGAATGAAAATAAAACCCAAGAATTTTCGCACAAATATATGTGGGAACTCATTTGCGTATAAAATTGTGAACAAGTGGAATCAATTACCAGAGGATGTAGTGAAATGTAATACAGTAGAAAATTTTAAAAAGAAATTAGACAAAATTTTAAGAAATCTAACATAATATGTGACGTGACTAATAAGTTAAAATAAAATTTATATGCTAATTTTAAGATTTACAAAATATTAATTGTATTTATTATAAAATATATTTATTGTATGCAATCATAATAAAATGCTTTTTGACATGAATATGTTGTAAATATTCCTTATAGCTCAGAATCATTAACCAAAGACAAAGAACGAGTTTATGTTCTAATATTGGACGAGAAACCCTAATCTAAGTTGAATGTATATATATATATATATTAGCATGTAAAATATTATATAGAATAAGTAAGTTATGAGAGAACAGCAAATTGACAAAAAAGAGTTAACTCTTGCATTTGTAGCACAAGTAGCATAATAAAAAGTCTGGATGTAGCAAATAAATACAAAAAAATAAGTACCTCCATTGAAATGGAACGAATGTTCTTTTGAGGTACTTACTATCCTTGTAACTCCTCCTTGTAACTCTCTCTCTCTCTCTCTCTCTCTCTCTCTCTCTCTCTCTCTCTCTCTCTCTCTCTCTCTCTCTCTCTCTCTCTCTCTCTCTCTCTCTCTCTCTCTCTCTCTCTCTCTCTCTCTCTCTCTCTCTCTCTCTCTCTCTCTCTCTCTCTCTCTCTCTCTCTCTCTCTCTCTCTCTCTCTCTCTCTCTCTCTCTCTCTCTCTCTCTCTCTCTCTCTCTCTCTCTCTCTCTCTCTCTCTCTCTCTCTCTCTCTCTCTCTCTCTCTCTCTCTTAAGAAACCAGAGGGAGAGGTGACGCCCCCTTGTCGCGGGAAGAGAGCTTGTGTGGACCTTTGACTTTTCGAGCTATGTCGGCGGGGGTACCTCATCTGGGTACCCCTGGCAGGGCTTCCCTTGTCGATTTGGTCAGAAACGAGGTTCCAGACTAAGTGCGTCATCTTTTCTTTTTTCTACTCTATCCTTCTTTTTTTTACTTTTATCTTATTTCCCACTTATACAAACAGAAAAAAAACAACAAAAAAAAGCCTACTCCTATCATGTCACTCTTTCCCTTTTTTCCCTCTATCTACATATAAGGACCTGGCAGCTACCTCACGCGTCAGAAGAGAGGCTTTGGAACCTCTATAAACAACGCCAATCGACGCTCACTGGTTGCGAAAGACTAAGACTAGAGGGGTCCTAGGCGTTGGGGCACGATGAATGGGATGAGGGTAGTGCCCCGTTAACCCCTTCCCTGGCGCGTAATTATTGACCGTTCCCAGTGCCCGTTGACGGGTGCCTCTGGTAGCATCGGTCCGAGGTGACGGCCCTTTGTTACCAGGTTGGTTGCCAGGCCAATAAAAAGCCTTGGGTCGAGTTCCTTGGTGTGGCGGGATATCCATTGAACGCTACTCCGAGATCCTGGCCGTTGTGAAGGGAACTAGTAGGAGTTTAGTAAGGGGTGTGCTTCGTTGTTGTTCAACTGGTGATAAATCGATGGCCCCTTCGGGGACCGTCTGTGCTGCTTGGTTGGGAGCCACGGCACGCCGAGGCTTGACGACTCGGTCGGACGAACAGCAGCACATGGAGCGTGCCTTCTGGAAGACTCCGAAACGACTCCGATCAATAGGCGGGAGCGGCTCACGCGGGGAGAACTCACCAACCCCTTTTTATATATTGATTGGTCACAAGTTAAAGAAATAGAGTGTTCAAAATGGCAGGAAAGAAAGGTCCAGCAGCGCTAAAATTCACGTGTGCCACATGAAAGAAGGACAAGTGGTGCGTTGACTTCCGGGAAGGCTGCTATGCGAAATGCCACATAGGCAGTGTATGCACCACTTGCATTTTAAAGAAGGAAGTGGAGGAAGTAGTCGCCTACTACAGGGAAAGAACTACAGACCTCGAACAGAAAATCGAGAGGCTCAAGGAGGAGCACTCCCACCAGATCCGCAGGCTCGAAGAGAAATTAAACGATCTCTCGAGTCCTGTGGTAAACACTACCTCTGCAGAGAGCCCGTGCCCGAATGTGGCAGCGACACCAAAAGGGAAAAAGAAAAAAAAGACGAAAAAGGGAAAGGAGAAAGAGGAAGAGAGAGAAATAGAAGAAGAAAGGGTAGAAGAAGTTAATGAAAAGGATGACAAGGGGGAAAAGATGATAGAGAAGAAGAAGAAGAATAAGAGGAAGAAGAAAAAAGAAAAGCCTGAAAAGACCATGATGGGGAAGAGAGAGGAATCGGAGAGCTTGCCTCAGAAAATAAAGAATCCGAGCTCAGCAGGCAAATGTGCCAGGGTCATCCTTGTGGGCGATTCCCAGGCACGGGACCTGCAGCCCCTGCTAGCGGCCCGCCTTCGCACAAGCGTTAAGGTAAGCTGCCTGCCAGGATGTGGTAACCACCACATCAGAGTAGAGGCTGAGAAATCACAGATTTCTGAGAGCTCAGTCGTTGCTCTGATGGTCAGCGGAAACGACCTCTACCTGAGAGGAGGTAGGGTAGGCCCTACAGATAAAATCCTCCACACGGTCATGGGTGCCGTGGACGACTGTGGGCTGAAAACCCGCAAGCGCGTGGTAGTCGGGATGCTCCCGAGGAGAGGTCCAACACGGACCGCTCACTCGATGAATGTGTCTTTAAACCGGCGCCTGGCAGATTTGTGTACGGCAGAGGGGGTCTTTTTTGTGGACCCGTACCGCACCTTTTATGGTAGAAATGATCTCTACCAAAGGGATGGGGTACATCTTTCCTTTAAAGGAAAGGCCTTTCTGTCGAACATGATCCAGGATGTCGTAGAGAGGACCGAAAGGAGTATCCGGCCCAGAGTGAGGGCGGACGTACGCCAGTATGCCCGTGTCACTCCAGGAACGACCTTCTCAGAGGTCGCAAAAAATGGTGCCTCGCCAACAAACAAGCCGGGAAACGGAAGAGCGTAGGGAGTCCTACAGTCCGGGACTCCCTGAAAGTTCTTCTGTTCAATGCGAGGTCAATCAGGAACAAGTTTCCTGAGCTCCGTGGCCTCGTAGCGACGCAAGAACCCGAAATTGTAGCCATAACAGAATCGTGGATAAAAACGTCAAACCGAGACTTTGAAGGCGAATTCACGATTCCCAGTTACCAGCTCTTCTTGAAAGATAGGCCAGACAGAGAGGGTGGCGGTGTGATGTTATATGTCAAGGATACTCTCAACTCGACGGATTGCAACATCGTATCCGACCATGAACTACTAGGTGTTGACCTAGAGATAGGTCCTGCCAAATACAGGACCCTGGTGCTTTATAGACCTCCTGCCCAACTCGTTGAAAAGGACAGAGATCTGTACCAGCTACTAGGAGAACTTGTCAAAGACAGAGTGTGTATCGTCATGGGTGATTTCAACACACAAGTTGACTGGGAAACCAGAGAACCCTGTGGCGAGAACACACTACTCCTGGAGTTCACGAACAACGAGTTCCTTACTCAATGGGTGAGAGAGCCAACGAGAGGAGACAATATCCTCGACTTGGTTTTCACCTCTGAGGATGACATCGTTGAGGACCTCTCTGTTGGCGAAGAGCTCGGTGGCAGTGACCACCGACTAATTAGATTTGTAGTCAAAGTCCCCAAGGCAGAGCCTGCAACTAGTAAATCAAGGAAACCGGATTTGAGAAGAGCAGACTTTGCAGGTCTACGCGCGGGACTGAGTGACGCGAGGCTAGAAGAGTGCGATGCTGTTGAAGACTCTTGGAACAGTTTCAAAACCACATTCATGAGTCTTCAATCGCGTTTTATCCCTCTGAAATGCCCCCGTCGGTCTTCTGTTCAACGAAAGTGGTTTAATCGAGAAATCGGGCAACTGCTTAGGGAGAAGAGAAATGTGTACCAGCAATCGAAGATCTCGGGTGACTTTGACGAATACCGGAGGCTAGCCAGGAGAGTGAAGTCCAGCATAAGGGTGGCTAAGCGGTCTGAGGAACTCCGAGTGGCGAGACTCTGTAAAGAGAATCCCAACGAGTTTGGATATGTGAACAGCCGTAAACCAATCCGTCGAACGATTGGCCCTTTGATAAATAAGGAGGGGACATTAAAGCATTCAGATGCAGAAAATGCTAACTTCCTCAACGACTACTTCTCTTCAGTGTTTACTGAAGAGTGTGGTCCCATTTCCCAGCCGACGGATTCCTACTCGGGGGAAAAGCTGGAGGCAATGGACTTCACCGAAGGAGAAATAAAGAAAAAGATCGCTGACCTAAAGACGAATAAGTCCCCTGGACCGGACGGGTTTCTACCTAAAGTGTTGAAGGAAGTGTGCGATGAAGTATCACGACATCTGTGCGCTATCTTTAACATGTCAATCCGGACCAAATGCGTTCCTAGAGACTGGCGTGAGGCGGAGGTGACTCCTATCTTCAAGAAAGGAGACCGTAACCAACCGTCGAACTACCGACCTATCAGTCTGACTTCGATAGTCGGTAAACTCATTGAAAGCATCATGGTGGACAAAGTGACGTCGTATTTAGAGTCAAACCTGCTACTGAGGAGTTCCCAGCACGGCTTCCGAAGGCAACGGTCATGTCTGACGAACCTTGTAGAATTCTTCCACTTCGTTTTCAGTGTGCACGATCGGGACAAGGCGGTGGATGTGGTTTACTTAGACTTTCAGAAAGCCTTTGATAAGGTACCACACCGCCGCCTTCTCCGGAAAGTGCGAGCGCTTGGCATAGACGGAAAGGTAGCCGGCTGGATCGAGAACTGGCTAAGTGGCAGACGGCAACGGGTGGTGGTAAATGGACAGTCTTCTGAGTGGGTGCCCGTTACTAGCGGGGTGCCTCAAGGTTCTGTCCTGGGACCACTACTATTCATCATCTACGTCAACGACATGGACGGTGACATGGTTGCCAAGATTTCCAAATTTGCCGACGATACCAAGCTTGGTATGAACGTTGCAAAGGATGGAAATACTGCCCGCCTGCAGGAAGATCTTGGGAAGATTGGGGAGTGGTCGGACACGTGGCAAATGCCTTTTAACGTGGGCAAATGCAAAGTGATGCATATCGGCCACAGAAACCCCCAATCTCAGTATATCCTTAAGGGCACTGCTATGGAATCCACCGACACTGAGAAGGACTTGGGTGTAACAATCACTAGTGACCTCAAGTTCTCGAAATAGTGCATTGAGGCGGAGAAAAGGCCCAAAGGATGCTAGGCTATATTAAGCGCCAGTTTGGTTATCGGAACCAGGAGATTGTACTGTGCCTGTACAACTCACTTGTCCGACCGCACCTGGAGTATGCCGTACAATTTTGGAGTCCTTCATTGCGAAAGGACATCGCGAGATTGGAACGCGTACAAGCCAGGGCAACCAGGCTGATTCCCTCTATCCGACATAAAACTTATGAGGATAGACTAAGGGAATTAGATCTGTTCTCGCTGGAAACCCGTAGACTGCGTGGTCAGCTCATCGAAGTTTTCAAAATACTTCGAGGGTTCGACAATGTTGACTACCGGGATATTTTCACACTGAGTGAGAACAGAACGCGCAATCACGGCTTCAAACTTGAACTGAAGCGTTACAACCGCAATCTGTGTGGAAATTTTTTCACCTACAGTATCTGCGGTAAGTGGAACGCACTTCCAGTGGAAGTTGTCTACAGTGAATCTGTGACCAGTTCAAGTCAAGACTAGACAAGGTCTTGAAAAGTGGCCGTTTAGGATCGCAAAACAATTGAGCAGCTTTGTGCCCGCTCGATTGCAAGTCCAATGGTACCCTCTTTGAATGGACCGTAAGGTCTCCTAGGGTACCTTCTTTCCTTGTTGTTACACTCTCTCTCTCTCTCTCTCTCTCTCTCTCTCTCTCTCTCTCTCTCTCTCTCTCTCTCTCTCTTTCTCTCTCATTTCCTGGCAATCTAAAAACAGTTAATCAAAACAAGAGCATAAAAGTTTGATGTAACAGCATCTATGAGACTATGTAAAGCATAGAAAGCATATTTTGGCATGCCAGTTGGTGCCCAAGACAAACCTTTGGGACCTCATTTTCCTTGTGAACAATGCAAGAAAACTTTGAAAGGTAAGAAACTTGTTTTATCTAGAGAGTAAAATATTAAATGTCACAAGTATTTAAGCTATTAGTAATTTGTTAGCCAAAAGAGTAATAAAGTATATATTTTTACTTTTAAAGGATGGTATAGAGGGAAAAGACGAGCCATGAAGCTTGCCATTCACAGGATTTTCCTTAAACTCACTAACCACTCAAGCAACTGCTACTTCTGCATGATGGACCTTTTAAAACTTCGAAGTAGCAAAAATGCACCTCCTATTTCCTATCCCAATCTTCCATCCTTTATTGTACCAGTGCCAGACACTGACAATCTTCCTCTACTTACCCCTTGAAAAAGGATGGATGAAGCCACCCTTAGAAGAAAGCAAGTATTCAGAAGCTGAAAATATCAGTGAATATGTAGACTAAAGCGTCAGAGATATGGCTGTTGAGATGAATCCATACTATGCAAGCCAAATGACCACAATGACCTTGTCAGAGATCTTGAATTTTCAAAGTCAAATGCTGAGCTTTTGATTTCCAGACTCAAAGAGTGGGATTTGCTAGATGAAAATTTGCAAATGACAAGTCAAAGTAAACGTCATAAACATTTCTCAAGATTATTTACCTATCAAGCCGGGCTATGCTACTGCATTTATCTATCTGGTCTGTTTTATGCAATTGGAATTACATGTAATCCAGATAGTGTATGTTGTTCATTGATAGCTGCTCAAGAAGCATTAAAGCTTTACTTCTCCTTGAATGGAATAAGCATCCATCCTTTGCCTTGCCTCATTCACTATATTTCAATGAGAACTACATCAGTGGCAAGCTCCTGCTACAAGCTTTGAATTATAGGGTATGGCTGAAAAGTTACTGAAGACCTCAAAATGCAAGCATTTTTGATGGATCGTCTCTGTCTTTGGGACAGTAGAGATTCTACAGCCCATGGCTAAAAGAAGCACTGGCCACAAAGGACTGATTTCTCTGTTGGAGGAGATAATATCTAGCATGAGCAATTGATAGACCCTCAAAAGGTGTTTTCCCCTCCCTTGCATATAAAACTAGGTCTTATGAAGCAGTTGTTAGAGCTCTCAACAAAGAGTCTTCAACCTTCAAGTACCTTTAAAATTTCTTTCTCAAACTCTCTGAGGCAGAAGTAAAAGCCTGTGTCTTTGTTGGACCACAAATCTTGAAAATCATAGTGTTCGGAATTCCCTGAGAATCTTACGAAAAAGGCAGAGCAGCCTGAAAGAGTTTCGTTTCGGTGTGTTAGGGCTTTTGGGGGCAACCAAAAGGCTCACAATTATGTGGAAATGTTCGAGAACTTAGTAAAAGTCTAGGACAAATGGGATGCAGGATGTCACTGAAGGTAAACATCCTTGATACCTATCTTGACAAATTAAAGGAGACTATGGGAGCATAGTCAGAGCAAGGGGAGCTCATCCATCAAGATATACTGAACTTTGAGCATAAATACCATGGAGTATACAATGAAAATATGATGGGAGACAATATTTGGGGGCTTGTACAGGAAAGTGATCTATATTACAAACGGAAATCGAGGAAAACTTTTCATTTCTTTATTTTTTTACTTTTTTTTATATATTTCTTGTAGAAGCTCCAATAAGATAATAAATTCAACCTAATTTTTACATTTAGCCATACAATGTTTGAAAAACCCAAATTTGCATATTTTTAGTAAATATTTTATCATACAAGACATAAAAGCAAAATTTAAAACAAATAATGGCTATTTTCTATTATTTTGCAATGAAAGAATTTTTAAATAAGACTTACTAGCCAGGAACAAAAATTGTATTATAAAGTGTTACCAGTTGTTTTTTGTGTAGGTTTAAATTTTTTAAGCATCCCTTATGGTGGTTGATTAGGAATCTACAGAACCTTTGGGTTATTGGGTATTAATCTACCAATCTCCAGGTGATCATATGTATATGCTGTCTGTTAATAGCACTGTGTGGAGTTAGTATGTTGTGCTTAGACATAATATCGGGCGATATTTCTTCGAGAGATGAGTTTCTTCCAATTTGAGGAGTATAGTGATTTCTAGCATTGTGAGCCATTCTGATCATATTTCCTCTTCCTCCAAAATTATCTGTAATTATCTTACATGATGTGTATGAAGCGCTGTAATATTTTTTTAACTAGAAGTTAGGTATATTGTCTTTTCCGGAGAGTCTTAAATTTTACAAACACTCTTTTAACTTAATTCTTACAGTATAAATTGTGGTTTAAACTTGGCTGGTTTTCCTTCATTGGTAGATCATATGTCAGTGATCCACTCTGCTTAGTCATTATCCTTAGCCTTGTTTTCAAATAGTGAGTGCCAATAATTTTCTACCACTTCCTTGTCTTGTGTGGTATTGATATTAATCTGGCTAGTTTTTACAGTCTGGAAGAACTTGTAGGATGCATATGAATAGCCTGTTGTGGATTTTGTTATTAATGTTGTTTATTTATTTAGTATTTCTGCGGCAAGGGTGAGAATATATCTGGTAGTTATAAGGCCTCATTTGACTGTGTAACACTTGTTTTGTTTCTTTAAATGTTTTTAGCGTTTCTTAGGTGGTTTTACGTCCTGATTCCAAAACTACCATTGGTAATTGCATAGCATCGATATTTTGGGAGATAATTGGAATTTTGTATATAAAATTAATCATAAATCTGCGACACTTCACTTTATTTTGCATATTCACACTGTTCATGAATAATAGCTGATAATATTTTGTTCTTGTATTCCTTTTTAAACTAATGAGAAAATGTGATTATAAGAGATAACCTACTAAAAGTGCATTGAAGAACGTGCTTTCTTACTGTGAGCTCTTGATCTTTACGCACCAGTGACCATATATAGTCCCCCATCATATCAGTGTCCCATCTTCCTTGGTATCTTTTCTCCATTAGAGAATGGCCTGATGAAACCACTCACCATGCTCCTCACTCAATTCTCCCAAATTTTCCCCAAAACCTCCAAATGTGAATGCAAAAACTGCACCTTTAGTGGCATTCTACATCCTAAATTCTTATAACATTCTAAAAGTTTCGCTACCATCTGCTTGTAGTTTGGGTCTTTAGTTTTACCAAGGAATCCATTAACTATATTTTGAAATGCACTTTCGACACCACTCATTGCATTCTCAAGTTGTATTGACTTGAACATTTTCCTTACTTGCGGTCCAGTAAATATACGACCCTTAACTTTGGCGGCCTCTGATAGCTTTGGAAAGAGAAGATGAATCTCTTGAAATGCTTCTCCACCATAATTTAATGCCTTTTACAAACTGTTTGATCAAACCAAGCTTTATATGAAGTGGAGGTAGCAAAACTTTGGCGGGCTCTACAAGAGGCTGTCTAATAGCAGTTTTCCTGGCTGCAAGTCATCTCGAGGAGGCCACTCAACCTTCTGGTAATGTTCATGATCAGCCCTAGTGTCTCATAGGCAAATAAAACATGAATAATTGGTGTACCCACCCTGAAATCCGAGTAAGAAAGAAGTCAAGCATTTTAAAATCCCCACGAACATCCCATTTAAACTTAGTATAGTTTACCTTCTCGAGAAGCTTTTTTACATTTTCATATTCTTCCTTCATATGTACCGAGTATGCTATAGACAGAGATTAATACTGATTCCCATTATGTAGTAAAACAGCTTTGAGGCTATTTGTAGAACTATCTATGAAAAGTCGCCATTCTTCATGGTTGCGATCAATTCCAATAGCTGTAAACAAGAGATTAATATTTTTGCAGAAGCAGAGATCCTCACTTATATCAAAGTATAGTTGAATTCCTCATGGCGCTTCCTGTATACTGTTGATCTGTGGTCCTCCCCCGACAGATTCCATTCATTAAGTCTGGATGACAAAAGCTCAGCTCTTGACTTAGTGAGACCCAAGTCCCTGGTGAGATCATTCAGTCCACGTTGATTTTGAAAGTGTGGGCGGGTACTCATTCTTGGCTCAAACGTTTCATCCATTTCTTCATTGTCACAACTTTCCGACTCTCCTGATGAGACCTCCATCATACCCTCTACCTAATATATATATATATATATATATATATATATATATATATATATATATATATATATATATATATATATAGTTTACCTGGAGCATAAATATGAATTCCATGTGTAATCACATTACC
The DNA here is from genome assembly GCA_963969495.1 of Ceratothoa steindachneri. Taxonomy (NCBI): domain Eukaryota; kingdom Metazoa; phylum Arthropoda; class Malacostraca; order Isopoda; family Cymothoidae; genus Ceratothoa; species Ceratothoa steindachneri. Next base: position 21,349,410 of record OZ018335.1, read on the forward strand.
ATAAACCTTAGCTAGATGTTTTGAATATTTCAGTATTGATTCTGTTACAAAGAATATAGCTTACAATTTGATAGGATTTACTTACATTTTCTGGTGGCCGTGGAACCAATAAGGTATCATCATGTGGCACAGGTGCAATAGAGGATAGAATGTTGGGATATAGAAGGTATTTTCTTCCATTAACTTTTCTGTACTTTGATATGTCAATCATTCAAAAATAGCAATCATCGTGATGATTTTTTGGCTCTCACCAAACTCTCGGCACAGCAAATGGCATTGCTTTTCTTGCACCATCCAGCCATGCATCTAAATTTGATCAAACTTCCACATATCACATGAGGGGTCCATGGTTTTTCTTGGTCAACCATACTCATTCCAAAGTACAGTCTATAAGCAATCCAGTATTTTGCATCTTACACAATTTTATGTGATCCATGCTTAGATCCAACATAGAAACCACACACAAAACAGAACGAATCTGGTGAATTTCTGCATCTTTTTGTAGCCATAATCAAGAAAATCAATATTTATCATATAAACGTGGAAAATGAAATAAATAAATTAGCGACAAATGTAAGTGTGCTTTACCCGTACCCCATACATTTCTTTATATTAGCATAATTTGTTATATCTTTTAAACGAACGATGTTAGAGAAAATGTAATAGCATATTTGGAATTAGCGCCAAATTTAGTACTAAAAACACTAAAAAATTAACAGAAACAAAATTTTCTCAAAATTTGTTACCCGGTGAATTATTTAGCTGCAAGGTGTTTTTTTAATATTTTCTCTTACCTTTTGTAAATTCTCTCTCTCTATCTCTTTTAGTATATACATGTATTGTTTGATCTAGCGCAATTCATTCAGTTTCAATTTCTCTTTTACCTATCTTTTTAACTCCACTTCTCGTCTTCCGTGGCCTTTTTTCTTGTCTCTCATGTCTTTGTGGAATAAGTTAAGGTTGGTTTTGAATATAGAGCTCACAGGCAAAGTTTATATTATTTATTTCTTTTATTATCGTAGATGGTATTATAAGGTTATTTATGGTACATTTACCCTGATAGGTAGCTCACCGAGCGATTTATTTATCTTAATTTACCCTGTGGGATTCCATTAGTCTGGAGAGGCAAAGACGTTGGATGTCACGACATTGAGGATTGTTATAACATATGAATCATTCTATACATTTTCATCTCTTTATGCCAATGATATAGTTTCTATAAACCTGTTTCCTCCTGTATAGAACCTCAGGTATGCTATCCCCCACCCCCTTCCCGCCGCCGGATCAGTCTGATTTTCCCGATCCAATTTAGAACTGCCGTTCGCTTCCTTAGGCGTCCTTTTCTTTCGGAGTGCCTCCCTTCTGCCGGACTCCCTCGACATCAGTATTCCTGTGGTTAGGTCGTGTCCCGTTTATGTAGTGGCGTTTCTCCGTCGCAGAAGAGTCGTTCTGTTGATAAATGACGGAGCAGTGAAGTATAACACACTGGCGGCCAGGAGATAGATGTGCAAGCGCAAATATTCAAATGATCGTGTGCATGTCTCTTCGTGCTTATGTGTTGGAAGGTACTTTTGCATGTGGAGAAGTTGTTTAGTCTCGTAAGGGTGTACATCTGTAGGTTTGTTTTTCTACATGTGCGTTCATAACTCAAAAGTTAGTTGCCACCGAGTCCAATTCGAACTGATAAGAAATGTGCATAATTAGTCATATCTTGAAACGAGACTCAGAAGGTGCAAACCTATTACACAATATAGCAACTATTTTTTTCTGATAAATTTTACATTTCTTCCTGAGAGGATCGATATATTTCCTCGCGCCCTACTAAGGAAAGCACATTGGCTTCTGTAGTTTCATGTGTCTAGCAATTTTGATTATTATAATCTCCTGTAGTCTTCAGTTTACTCATGTTTCTTTATCTTTTTTCACTAGGGAGAGCTTATACCAATATCATGGTTGGACGACCAAAAATATTCAATAAATATGAGACCTTCGATTAAACCCCGCCATCAAAAGGGTTCTATTTTGCCGCTCCAGGATCCAATTTATAGGCGGAAATTTTTTCTCGGTGATATAAAATCTTTCCTTTACATTTCCTTATTCGATTAGGATTTATTTTTTTTATTTTTTTGCCTATGCAGAGAAACCATAATGGCCAGGCGGATTTATCTATCTCTGTTTCATCCGTATGAAGAGCAGATAAAATTTCCGGTTTCCTTTACTTTGAGCCTTAGAATGGATAATAGGATTTTTTTTTCTTTGCTTCTGATCTACAATGGGCTCAAGTCAAATAAAAAGAGCGGATCAAAGGGAAAACTCGTTATAGGTCTCCTCTTTACTTTCCGCTTTGAAATATCATCGAATTTAGGTAATTTTAGGCTGCTGAGTTATTTTCAAGGGCTTTTTGAATGAAAATCTAGTCAGCTACAGCCAAGAATCATCTAAACTCAAGTTCCTCTTTTTAGTTCTCAAATAGAAACCAGATCGTTTTGTCCCAAATAAGTTATCATATTAAAGATAAAAAGAAGATTAATGATGGAGAGAAATTTATATGAGTGGAAATGAAAAAAAATGGTGTGAAACCTATAAAGAAAAAGTCACCTATATGCATACACACATTTGCGAAAACATATTTCGGGAGTCATACATGACCTAAACTTTCTCCTCTCTTTATGTAGATATTTGAGAACACAACTTTAGCATAGCATAAATTCTCCAAGCTTTATCATCCCTTTTACAGCCCAAACATGGCAGCTTCTAAACTAAGGCAGGAAATGAATGGCACGTCAGCCTCCTCGCCGGAACCGATAATCACAGTGATTCTGAGATTGCCATCTTCTTCAACATGGTCAGGTCATTTGTGCTTAAGGTCAGAAAAGGGCTACGGGGGGTTCTTGGGGGAAGGCGTCACCCGTAGCCAAGAGGAAGAATTATTCTTAGTAGTCAGACGTTGGCAGGACGGCCGAGTTTGTCAAGCAGGTCCAGCGCATCTTCAATATCAACCTCAGTAAGGAAAGCTGACAACTTAGGAAGAGGAGGGGGAGGGGAAACAACTGCACCCAAAAATGCCCCACTGGTGCCATATGTGCGTCAATAGGATTGAGTATGTCAGTACCCATGCGTGATATCGATCATGATTCCTGAGTTATCATCACTATTTTATAATAAGTCCATGAATGCTTACAATGGAGTCACTTCCCTAACTTCACCACTTTTAAAAACTTCTTAGTAACACTTTCTTTGCAAAGATACCCTCGTGGGTTTAGGTTATTTTTTTTAATACGAAATTGCCTTGTAACCAGAACACATATCAGTACCGGTTTTTTTCAAAAGTTCTGTTCATTCGGAAGGTGGTTTTATTTCTCGAGAGGTTACGTGTGTGATGGAAAAAACTCCATCAAACAAACTCAAAGCTCTACTTTCCAGCACGTGTCATTAAAACGACTTTTTTTAAAAATTTTGTGTAGGTGTATCGAGATGGAAGTGAAAAGAATCGAGATCTCTCCTGCTCTCCGGCCCGCGGGCCACAAGTGCGACATCGCCAAGCGGCTCAACGCCAGTCAGATGACCGTCCAAAGAGTCATGGAGAGGCTCAAGAACTGGAAAGACCTCAAAGATCGACCCTCGTTTAGGCAGTGATCCGAAGTGCTACGAAACTCAAAAAGACTGCGCTCGCGAAGAAGAACATCTCGGTGGCAACAGTACCCAGGGCCCTCCAGCAGGTGGTCAGCAAGAGCTTGAAGTGCGTGGAAAGACCTCTGTTAACCGACTGTATGTGATAACACCGTCACCTATTTGATGAATTGAAGTGTCATGTCAATCGAATTCTCATTTTTTTTCTAATGAAAAAACCTTTACGATCGATCCGTTCATCAAGAAGCAGAACGACTGCGTGTTGAACTTTGGCCAGGAGCGCACCTTGATATCTGTTAGATATCGAAAGTACAGAAGATGAGAGAAGTTATCAAATTATGAAATATTTTCTCTCTTGTGCCCATCAACTTCATGCTTTGTGTAAGAAATGGAACGTTTGTGTTCAGTATTCTAATAATGAAGTAAATTTGTCTTACGAAGTCTTTATTAATAAGGAAGTTATACTTCAAGATTATCTAATGAACCCAGCTAGGAATCATTGAATAAGAGCTTCGAAGCTATAAGGAACAAATGTATAATAATGCCATTTTTATTTAATGTTAAAAAACTTTTAATTTGCTGTCATCATAAATCCATGCATACACACGTATGCTCGCACACGAACACGTCAAAATTTCGCTAAAAACTTATAAAACATAAAATTTGAAAATAGAATTTTGCGGTGACTATAAACGCCATGAGGTTCAACACAAAAAGAAACTTTAAAAAAATAAAGGGAATGAAAAATATAGAGAATAAAAGAAAAACAAGAAAACCTCATAAAATGATGAACCCACAAGGGCGGCAAGTACCCACAAAGAGTCCTAAAGGATCAAAAGGACGATAAATAAAACACGAGAGAGGAATTTGAAGATTGATGATAAGGCAGGCAGTAAGCTACAAACTCCATTCAACCTAACCTAAGCATTTTTAATACGCTGGGACAAAGTATGTAAGAAAGTATATAGAATCACGTAACGTATGTACTCATAAACAGTCATCACATTTAATCTTAATGGAATAACTATAAAAAATTAAATAAAGATGAAATGATACAAAGAAGGAATAATAAAAAAGCATATCTACTCAAAATCAAGAAACCATCTTTACCTCTACGCAATCGTCTACTGCAGACCACGGGTCGGTCATGGTAAACAGGGGTAAGCTACATTCAGAATGGCAACCTGAGTCAACCTTCATCATGATAGCATCAGGAATCAGGCGTTATCGGGTGGCAACCAGGGCCAAGCTACATTGGAATGGCATCCAGAGTCAGGCTTCATCTGGATGGCAGCTATATTCAGGCGCAATCGAAATGGCATACAGAGATATATTCAATCTGAATGGCATCCAGGGTTTAATATACTTTGGGATGACATTCAAAGTCAGGATCCATCGGGAATGCAACTTACATCAAGTTTGATCTGGATGACATTTAATGCCAAGCTTAATTAGGATACCAGCCAGGATTAGGCTCCATCAGAATGGCATCCAGTTTCAGGTTCCATCGGAATGGCATCTTGGGTTAGGTTTCATCGTGATGGGAACAATAGCTTGGCTCCATTGGAATTATATTCAGCTTCAAGTTATATCGAGATGGCATCCAATATCAGTTTTCATCGGGATAGCAACCATGAACGTACTCAACCAGTACGGCATCCAGGGTCGGGGTCCATCGGGACGTAATCCAGGGGCAAACTCCATCCGGATCGCATCCATGGTTAGGTTTCATCGCATTAGCAACCAGGGATATGCTGTTTCGAGGGAGCATTCAGGTACAGGCTTCATCAGGATGGCAGCCATGGACACGCTATATCAGAAGGGCATCCAGGCTCTACCATCTATATGGCATCCAAGATCAGGTTTCTTCGTAATCGCAACCATTGTGCTGCTTTAAAAGGGTGGCATTCAGAGTTAGGAGTCATCAGGACGGCAGCGGATGACGGGCTGCATCGATATGACACCAATGGTCAGGTTTCGTGTGGATGACATTCAAAATCAAGACCCATCTAGATTGGAACCAGGGTTAGGTTAGATTGATAATATATCCAAGGTTAGACTAAGTCTGAATGGCATCCAGGGGCATGCTCCATCGAGATTGCAACTACTCAAAAGTTTCATTAAGATGGCAACCTGGGTCATGTTTCATCGGGACAGCATCCATGGTTAGACACCATCGAAATGACATGTACTCCAAGGTTTCATTGGTTTGGCAACCAGGCCTAGACTCCATCTAGATAAGATCCATGGTCGGACTCAATAGATATGGCATCCAGAACACGTCTTTGCAGCAGGACTTCATCAATTTGTTGCATTGTTACAACGTTATTTGATTCTATTTTCTACAAACCTTTGCCAAAGATCTTCAATATTCATCGGTTCCCGAGCAATAACCTTTTCACCGAATATCACTCATAAGTTTTATCTCGGGTTTAAATCAGGAGGGCTCTGCGCAAGCCAGTTCATCACATCGATATTTTCAGCATCGTAGAAGTGATTCACTCTCTTTGCTGTTCGGCATGCAGTATATTAAAAAGGTTCACTACTCACGATGTTCGAAGAGGATCACCTGCTCCCCAAGTAGATTTTGTATACCGCAGCGTTTACTTTGCCGTGAACGGAGGAACGAACACAATTCTGCGCTTGAAAACATGCCCGACACCATAACATTGCTACCTCAAAATTTAGCAGTTTTTTTCGTGTATGTGGAATTCTCTCCTGCACCTGTACACACAGTTCATACGCTTCTCATCAAATCCAAACAAATTAAATTTTCTTTTGTCGCTGTAAAAAGACTTTTTCATTTTTTAGCACTCCTTTGGATATGCTCAGTAGCGTAGGTCAACCTTGCTGCTTATTCTTTTTACTTGAGTTTCTTCCTAATGGTGGATGTGATATAAGTCTCACATTTATGGGACATGAGACAGTTTAGCAAGATACATTCGAGTTCAGACTTTCGACAACTTGACGTGAAATATTGGCTGCTGTCTCAAATCGATCTTTCATCGAAACCCGATGTATCATACGTTCTTCCTTGGTAGTTGTTTTTCGAGGGGGATCTATTTCCATAGAAACCTGAAGGCCTCGTTATCCACATAGAGCTTTATTAGGCGTGAAATCACACTTTTTTACCTATTACAATGACTTACAATTTCATTAAATCACTATTCGACTGGATAATCTGCTTTCTGAAGGATTTGTCTTCCTTAACTCGTCTCGTCAACCAAATAAGTGAGTAATACCATCAGTTGCAGTCTACAATACACGTGGGACAGTATTACCAAACAAACTACCAATTTTTACGTATAGGCTGAGAGTTACAAATTATCGTTCTCTAGTTTTGCACCGTTTTTTCTTCTTCAAATACACATTGCTTTCCTGATAACTTTTTTAGCCTATGCTCTATGGAATGAAACTTGGACACTATCAGAGAAAAATGCGAAAGAATATTCTAATCAATTTTATGGAAAGTAAATAAGTATTTAAAAAAATATAGATCTGAGGTATTTTGTTCTCTAGTTTGGGACTGTGTTGTATATTGGACTGGGGTTTGGTTTTTTTAGGTACTTTAAATGTAGATTAATATTAACATTTGGCACTTATATTAGGATACTTTATAGGGAATATATCCTTATTAATAGCTTCCATGTATATAATTTTGCTATCCAGAAGGTAATAAAATTTATTTAAATGTCAAAATTTCGTCCCTTCCATAATAAATTCATAGTTGTATCCATATTTTCTCCTTGATTGATGATGCCGTCCTAAAGTGAATCGCGAATTCCAACTTTATTATTTCGCTCCCATGACATAATTTTGGTTATTATTGGGGGTTTTTTGTCATTATCCTTGGTCAGGTTACATATGTCCAACTTCTTTAACGATGTTTTTACCCATGTGGACGAGTGAGATTGAAATCACAGGTTGCAATGTTCAGGTTAGAAATAATTAAATGGATGGAGTTTCTTTTCCATTTGGGGTATTTGTATTCAAGACGTGACGAGAAAATATCATCGTCAGCCCATTTCCCACGAGGTGAGGCAGGTGTGCATCAATGCCAAAACCGGCATAAGAGGACGGTGCTGCGCCTAATATGCCCACTATGTATTCCTGTGGCAAGAACAAAATATTTGCGTTCGCGGCCATGCCAGAGCATATATCCGGGTTTAGTCGCTTTTTATGACACCCACCGCAAAGCGGCATGGGTATTGTTAATGTCTAACTGTTAAGCACAAAGATTCTTATAATGATTATTATTAATATTATTTATTAGGTGAGTTTTATTCTGGTGAGTAGAGTTGATTATTAAGAAATCACTTTTATGCTTTGTTTCCTTGGACTTTTTGAACTACCCAAATTCCATCTTATCGAAGACCCTGCGTAAGAAACTCGAGTTTTATATTATAGAAGGAGACCATTAATTACGGGTTAGATTTTGGAATTGTTTTATATCATTGTCTTAAAACTAAAAAAGGAAATCGAAAGCGGAAATTCTAAATTTTATTTTGCTGTTTTATTTTAAATTTAACTTCATTCGCTTTCATTACTTCCACGCAATTCATGACACCATCACTCCCATCAACGCTCATATTTTTAATCATTTCATTACCATGTGTCTTTGTGCATTAATAGGTTTATGTGAATACAAAGATCATTTAAAAAATGTAACCCCCAAAAAATTATTAAAACTATTCTAGCTTAAAAAACTGATGTAAAGACAGTCTTTTTAATGGTCACTCTGAACAATGCCACTTTATCCTTGCTATTTCGTCCTCGTTACTCACCTTTTACCTGCAAATGTATGCCATGGGTCGGCTCTGCGTGAATATACGAGGGGCGGTCAATAAGTTTTGCAATTCGAATATAAGGAAATGAGATAAGAGAAAAAGTGTTTTATTATTTTTCAATATAACTACCCTCGACTTCAATGCAAGTACTTGCGCCACTTGTCCCTGAGGCTTCGAATTCCCAACAACCAGAAATATCCCGACTGCTGTTCAATCCGCTCCTGGACGGCGAGCTGGACATCTTCATCGTCCCCAAACCGGCGTCCACGCAGTGCAGCCTTGAGCTGGCGGAATAAAAAGTAGTCGCTAGGGCCAGATCTGGACTGTAGGGGGGATGTTTGAGCTCCTCGAATCCGCAATCGCGCAGGGCAGCTTGTGCAACTCTGGCCTTGTGGACTTTGACGACGTTGAAGTCGATCATGGAGCGTGAGGTTTCTAGGGACCCAACGAGCAGAGACCTTGGTCATGGCCAAATTGTCGTGGATGATGTTGATAACACTTCCATGTGATATTCCAAGTTCTCGCTTGATTTATTCGACCTTTACCCGTCGATTTTCGAGGATCCTCCTCCACACGGGCCACATTGTCCTCGTTGGTCACGTCTGACGGGCGTCCTGGACGGGGGTCATCTTAAAGAGACTCATGACCATGGCGGAACTCCCTATTCCAGCGAGCAATGGTTGCATAGGAAGGGGCGTTGTCGGTGTACACTGCAACCATGCCTTCATGGATCTCTTTTTCATTCTTGACTTCCTTGGTAAAAAATTTGATCACTGCGCGGTGCTCAACCTTCTCAAATGTTGAAAGATTTGTGACTGACGATCTGCGATCAGCTACTGCTTCTTAAATAGACGAGGCAAGAGCGTGCAGCTGCAGGTCCTGACTTCTCATAACTTGTCCTAACACTCTCACAAACAGCAATCATCCTTCCTCTGTTTTGCTCTATCGATTCGCAAAACTTATTGACCGCCCCTCGTATCTTACACGCATTTTCAATTTCTCAATCTTCATCACTTTCTTTACTCCTCTCCTTGCAAACTTGCAGCGTGATGCAGCCTCGCTGTTATTGCGTTTGAAATCCGAATCTCCTGGTTATCTCTTAGTGATCCCCAAACAGGAACTTTCGGTCTCCCTTTCTAATTATCAGCTCTAATGAGTCTTGTGCTGTGTACTCTCAACCGCCATCGATGTATGAGATTTTGTTTCTTGTATGGTATCGTTTCTTGATCTTGCTCTCTTATCACTATCATTCTCTTAAGAGGTTTGTTCTCGAACACTAAAACATCTGGATATTGTTTCGTCCTGATACCACGATTTCAGTCCATATACCAGAACGGATCTCGCCATTGTCTCTTCACTGCTACAGCTGAAACTTGGAAGAGTTATACACCCTCCCGGTCCAAATGCCCCGGGTTAGTCTTGAAATTACATGTGTAGAATTTCCGTCTAGACATGTTCCTTTTATCCATTTTTTCGGCGCTTTTTAGTCGTGTGCGAGTCTAGTCGGTCGGTCGGTCCAAGTTTTGCTTTTTATTGTTTTGGTAATAACATTGTAACTATTCGGCCGATTCTAAAGAAATCTGAAATCCTTATGTTGTTATACATTCTCTTTCGAATGATATAATTGTCAAAGTCCTCTCAAGGTTAACCCTGGGATTATTTTGTTTTGGTAATAACATCATAACTATTCGGCCCATTCTAACGAAATTTGAAACATTTATGTTGTTATACATTCTCTTTCGAATGATATAATTGTCAAAGTCCTCCCAAGGTTACTCCAGGAATTATTGAAAGTTTTGAAGGTCGTAAGGTCATAAATCAGAATAAGTAAGAGCACGCGACTTTTTGGTCAACAGACCTTGTTTTGCGAGCCTCTTCAATAATTTTGCTAGCTACTCACAGATCAGCTTTCGTCTACTTAGCATTAGTTGGGTCCGTAGGGTGTATTTAGACCCTTCATCTTGACTACCTTTGGAGCTGGCATTTTTTAACATGTCTGTATTTTTCCAACCCTTTCCCATTTTTCTAGTATTTTTAGGCCCTAGTCCCATTGGCGCGCCACACCACGGAAATTTTAATCTCAGTTGATCCAAACGTTACCCTATGCGCCCGCCACGGATCGGGATCCCGGGGTGAGCATTAAACGTTTACCTCCCTAAGACCAACAAAAGTTCTCCATGTCCGACTATGAAAAGCTGACCATCAGACGGATAGACCATGAGTAAGTGGTTTCTCCTTCACCATTCTTCTCTTTATCCTCTGTAAAATGTGCTCAGCTGGCTTCCTCTCTAGCACGGAGGTATGGTGTCTCAAGGACCCCTCACAAAAGAGTATAAGAAGCTACCACCACACCGAAGGGAGCATGGAGCCCGTTAAGATCCTGAAAGTCGGTGCCCCGGTTTTATGTGAGCTTTACTTTGGTGACAGTGCACATGAGCGCCTGCGCGTTGTGTACTCCCAATTGGAAATAGCTATGGAGTAGCAGGTCCTGACAACTTCTCGCATTGCGTTTGTACCTGGAGGTCACAGATGAGATTCACGACGCTTCGAGAGTGGATGCCTCCACCCAACCCCCTGCCCTCGAGATGAACAAAACCATAATAATGGAACCAATTCAGCCTCGATCCAGAAAGCAGTCTCCCTCTGTAGGTGATCATGGCTTGGCGGGACCGATTATCGAGCCTGATCCCACTCCTGGTCAACTGGACTGCCCCCCCCCCAAAAAAAAGTAAAAAAACAACAATGTGATAGGGACAGAGGCACTTTAGGGTGGGATTCCGGAGACGGGAGGGGGAGATAATATCAAAGTACTTGATTTTCGAACAGGAGCCTTTGGGGTAATGTGGGAACTCCGGTCCAGACTGCAAATTTAGCGCTTGTTGCACCCTCCTTAGCACACCTGCGGATATGATCTAGCCCTATCCTGAAGGTTTTCAAAAGGGGTAGGCCATAAAAAGGAATTACTAGACTACTCACTGAAAGACAATACCTAAGAGCCAACCCAGGATGCTACCCTGAAGGGTACCACCATTTGATGTTTGTCGCTTCGTCTCTGCTCCCAAAGCTTTCACAACACCGGGAGCATTACAGTCGTATTTCTTGCCGCATTCGTCGTGCCACACTGGACCGGTGTCGTTGTACAGAGACGGATCGAAATCTGAAGAGCGAGTTGGCTTTTGTGTTATATCCTGCTATCGAGGCTGTTGCGTCTCTTCCAGCTGTTGCATCTATCTTTACGGCCGAACTAATTGCAATATACCACTTTATACGAAAGATTACGCGATGTACCCAGTCAGAGAATATTTTGTAATCCATCTTGACTCAGAGGGGAATAAGTGCCCTTAAGTCAATGAAATCTCCGCATCCCCTCTTTGCAGTACTACGACTCCTGGCAGTCAAAATGATATCGGGATTGTCTTCGGCTGGATTCCTGGGGTCCAACGGGCTGATAAAGAGGCCAGGTTGTCTACACAAACTGTACCACCGAACGCTTCGTTCTTCCGCACATTGACTAAATGGCTGGTGTAAGGATCCCCAAAGAAGATGGGAGACGGTTTCCGGGATTTTAAATTTGATTGTCATTGAGTTCCAGACTCTCCCCGTGGGCTTATTCCACCAAGTCTCGATATTATCGAGTCAATTTTTACCACCATCGACTCGGACACACTCACGGGGTGCAGCGTCATCTGAACTCTTCTACGAGGATTGTTTGGTACCTCAGACTCGTCATACCATTTGATTGTCTCCTAGTTTGTTTAAGCTTAGCCCTCTGCATTTGTCTTGGTATCAGAAGACGGGGTTAGGAGGATGATGGCTATCGCCCGTCCCTAGTGCTTGGAACGAGCAGTTACGCGGCAGTTTGTTACAGAGTCTGAGAAGGAAAGTGGGCCTTCTCTCCTTTGGCACCTGAGCAGCCTCTTCATTTTTGCCGTTGTTCTCCCTTTGTTGTTATGCTTTGACGTTTTATTTATCATTTTATATTAACCCAATTTTTAGCTCTATTTATATCCTTTTTATCGGTATCTTGAATAGCTATCTACAGACATGCAAGAAGTAAATAAACACCCAAACGGCGTATTTTATTGAATAAAACACATTTTGAACAATAAAGTATATTATTTATACATTTGGAACTTCCCTTTAGCGGCATTTAAAGCTGCAACTCTCCTAGGCCTAGATTTAATAAGTTATGAGATTACAACTTGTGGTATTTCCGACCATGTTTGGCGTATGACAGCCACCAGTTATGGCCGTGTTCCTGGTTTGGGGGTCTTATTCCGTAAAGTCCTGTGTAGTATTTTCCACATATGTTCTATCGGTTTCATCACAGTGGGCTGACTCGGACTAAGTTGTGTGCTACCGTTTTGGTCGTCCCATTCTTTTGTCTTTTTTGCAGTATGACAGGGATCTCCATCTTCTATGAATAAATAAGTTTCTTTTTCAAACTGACCATTTGATACCACTGGTATAAGTCTGTCTTTACGAATTAAAATGTATTTTTCAGCGTTGATATTGCCAACAAACTCAACCAATTCACCTTCCATCTTGCCAAATTGCTCCCCACACCATAGCATAAAAGACACCATGTTTCATTGTTGATTGTAACCTATTGATGTCTTCTTCTTCTTAACATTGGTCAGGGTTAAAAGAGGCTTCCTTCTGGCTGTATGTCCATAATATCCTAAGGGTGCAGGCAATTTAATACTGTTTTGGGCCAATTCGGAATCTTTCTGCCACTTCAGGAGCTTTTAACCGAGAGTTGTTTCCAATGGATCTTCGTATAGCAGCACGAAGACATCTTTGAGTAGGCCCAGAAAGGTCAGGTCGTGCCTCCGCTGATGTTTTAACCTTTTCTTTAAATTTAACTATAATTGTGTTAAAGGAAAAAAGGGGTATTCCAAGATTTCTAGTAATTTGTCTTTGGGCCAGTCCACTCTAGATTGCCCAACAATCCGTCCTCTGTGAAAATTTTAAATTTCCTTGAAATTCTGCCTTCTAGGCATGTTTAATAATTATAATATTAAACTCTGAAAATATAGAAACAAATACTAATTATAATAATGAAAATAAATCGGAGTAAAAACGTTTTACCATAAAACTGTCCATTTACTCTTTGCAAGTCTGTAAGATTAAAAACAAAAACAGAACAAAAATACTTTTATTTTTTTAGTGATTGCTATAATTTAGGTGATTTCCATATCAAGCTTAGCGTACCCATCGCTCGGTGCTCTTTTATTTTATCAAAATTGTTCTTTCTACTCCATCACGTACCATCGCCTTGTTGATTATGGCTATTTTTCATTTCAGTGTAAATGGCTTTCGTCGCAGAGTTTCTGTTATAAATCAATATTTGTAAATGCCGGGTTCTTTCTCTGCTTTCATTATTTCTTAATAGTTTTTGTGTTTTCTCCTTGTCCCAGATTTCGAAGGTTCGCTTCCTTTTCATGAACAAGCAGAGAGAAATGAAGGTAAAAAGCGTCTCTCGATCTAAAGACGAGATTACTTGGCGGAGAGAACTAGGAAAACAACGCGGTACTAACAAGTTAAGGAAACTCCTTTAATCTCTCTCCTTCGCTTCAGACCGGGTACATGCTGGGGAGAGATAGCTACCTATCCCGATCTCCTCTACTAGAGTTATATCCCTTCCACACATTTTCACTTCACTACCTTTCAAAAACTTAGGATGATGCTCTCAAGAGTCATCATTATTTTTTTTTTTTATAATGAATCCTAAGGTTCCTAAACAGCGAATGGGACGAACCCTGACCAGTAGTGAACTGGATAAACACAAACCTTTATGACTCCACTACCTCACTTCAGAACTTTAAGAACCCAATGGAACTGTGGAGAGCTTTCTTTACCGAGCTCATAAGGCGCTTAAATTCCAAGCCTGGATACTCAAATTCACTTCCTGACCAGTAAAATGTATCTGGTTCGAACAGCTATCTATCATTAGTTCTTAAAAGTCAGATGGATGAAGTAGAAAGTGATTAAAAAAAGGAAATTCTGAAGGTTCATTTAAATAAATTACATATTCAAAATTATCTCATTTCAAAATGTTAGCTTTGTAGGGCTTAAGCTTCAATTCAATTTTCAGAATTATTCCTACATTTTCTCCTTTCAAATCTCTCTGAGCAGCCACTTTTCTCACTGAATTCTTGCTATGATCACTGCTCAGTGACCTCACTACTTCAATTTTGACTCATAGTTTTTATTCTTCTCTTTCCAGAGTTGCTTATATTCATGTTCTTAACCTTTCCGTGTTGCTGTCATTGCCTAAGAGTTCTTCAAATTGCCGTTGCGTTCAATTTTTTTCCCTATAAACCTTGAAAAAAATGTTGTGCCTGTATAACAAATCCATTTTTTTTATTTGTTCAGTGATGGGAATTTGTTAGTTAATAGTTAATTCAACTATACTGTAGAAGATAACTCCTGTACAGTATATAAGAACAGAAGAAAAGAATATAAGTACATAAGAAAAGAATATAAAAATATGCGTCTTCTAAAGGCTAATCAATAGACTAATTTCAAATGTAAAGCTTATTTTAAACTCGCACCTAGTCTACAAGTACATTGGAATGCCATCAACAGTTTTTGACATATTTGCGTAGACACAATAACCAGAACGGCCGACTCATACGCTGTAAGTTAGTGGTCCTCGAGCACCACTTTAATATTAATTATATAGAAGGTGCCAATAAAATAAAGCCTATGTATAACCTGAGCCGAAATCCCATTGAGGGTTATTTCATCCCCCTTTAATCTTAAAACCATTTTTTTTTTTTGTTGTTCGTGTTTTGTGTATATATTTAAGGTCTTAAGGTTTAGAAGTGTAAGGAAGTAGCTGGCTAGATACCACTTAAAAGCCAGGCTCATTTTTCCTTTGTGTAATCGATAATTTGGTTTTTTTCTGTTAAATTGGGTGTTGTGAGACGTACCCAGTAGGTTCGCGAGGCCTATGTCGATCACCTGCCTTTGTACGCGCGTGCTTGTCCGCTCGAGATCAAAGAAACTTAAGTTAATAGGATGGTTGACCCAGCTAACGGTAAGAATCAGTATTATGTTCTAAGACATTTAAGTTTGCTTTTGTCAGTGCAATAGCTAGATGCAATAACAATGGGTAAACAGGCACTATTTCCCCTAAGATTTGGGATCTAATTTCGCGTCATAGGCGAAATTATAGGAGCTGCAACCAAAAGCCAGAAGATGCCTTTAGGGCTAAGTGAAAGACGCTCGGAGAAAAGTCATTAGAGGAAGAGGCTTAATCTCTAAGTCCTCATCCCCACCCCCTTCCTCTACTCCCAGTGGGTCGGTAAAGTATATAGGCAGATAACTGGAGAAGAAGGAAGAAGATCGAGTTAGAGATCGACACGATGAAGTCCGGCGGCAGTGCCCGGCAATCAAAGAAAGGAACAGAGAAGAAGTTCATTCTGAACTAGTTCCTGGTGGTCACACCGAAAATTAGCTTTTGTATTGAGGATCACTCTCAAACATCTCTCGTCAGAGAAACCCCCTATCTCAGTTTGCAACAAAAACCAAAGATAGTTCTCGCCATTGAGGAATACCCAAAGTGAACTCCCTCACCCCCTCCCCCAGTCGTCGAAGGATTCACGTTTTGCTCATCGATCGTCATTGCGAACCATCTCAAGATAAACCCAAAGATTGGAAAAAGCATTCTTTCACGGTCCAGTTGTCTAAATCTTCTGACTAAGACATGGGCTTAACGCCATCCGTCGCCCTCACTGAAATTACTTGTTGCTTCAAGCCCGTCTCCTCGTCAGTCAAAAAGCTGCGTGCCTGTGAACATGCACACGTGCCTGACCTCAAAACCATTTTCCCGTCTACATAAGATCCAAGGCCAAGGTCATTCATTCTTCAGCCGGATTCACGTGTGGTTTTTTAAAGGTAAAGAAATTCAATTACTTTTGTGTGTCAATTAGCGTCCAATATTAAAGTGAACTTGGGATGAACCATTACTTTATATTCATTTAGTTTAAATTAGTAATTCTAGCATAGACTCGTTTATTCATAGCTGTATAGTTTATTTTTTTTAGATTTCACTTTTTTTGTAATTGAAGATATTTTTTTTTTAGAAGTATTTAATTTAATCCTCGCAACGCTGCACTTGGCACTAGAAATCCTCAAAGATTAAATAACGTAAAATAATATGGCACTCTTAGAGAAAACGTAATCAAGGAGTTATTCAAGTACGTAACAAACCTACGTAGACCACCAACTCGGCCCTTACAATACCACGACAGTAACATTAGTGATTAAAGTGTCAAAATACAAAATAAAGTAACAAAAGTGAATATGTATAAGCTAAATAATAGAAATATAAGTGATTAAAATAACAAAATTGACTCAGCGATAAATATTTAATTAATAATTCGATTATAGACAATAGAATAATAAAGTGCCTAAACACAAACCACTAAATACAAATAACTATAAAATGAATTTATATATAAGTAAAATGATAAAATAAAAAATGTAATATATTTATAATTAATTAATAGAAATAATAGAACTACTTAAATATTCAATAGTATAAAAATAAGTATCCCTGTATTATATTTATATTTAATTATTAGAGATGATTAATCTTAAAATGTATTATTATTATTATGTTCAAGTATAATGTAAATTACGTAAATATCTGGTTTCCGTCTTCTCCCGGAACTTTTACCTCATACTTCAACTTATAACTTTCCCTTCTCTGCTTAATTTCATGTTATTTCACCACTATTATCTATTTATTTTACATATATGCAAAATCTCATAAGTATATTCACTCCTTAATAAATCATTGAATAAACCAACGAGGGCATCTACTGAAGAAAAAATTTTAAATATTGTTTGCAACTCAAGTATTTGGAGAGACGCACAGCTCTCCTAAAAATGTCCCCTTCCCCCTCCACTGTTAAGACAGATCACCTTTTTAGGTGCATTATTACTAAAATTAAGAAGCGAAAACCAACGAGGGGCATCTTTGCTAGAAGGTTTAAAGTTTGAAAAGAAAGTGGTGAAGACGGGGAATGTGGAAATATATGGAAGCCATAACTCGTGTATATAAATAGACAGATACTAAATGCAATTAATCAATTTTAAGGCCAATAGAGGCAATGAGGCTGAGGGAGTCATCCAAGTAACAACGTATCCACTTTCAAGGTCACCTTCCATGGATCACACTCTAATGCGTCGATCCAATATTTCTCCTAAACTCGTCCTTTTGACGTCAAGCTTAATAAAGGCAATATTGATGAGGCATTTGATGTCAGAGGCAGAAAATTTAATTTCTTTTCATATTTTTAATGCATTTTCTGAGTAGTTTGTCACCCTTACCTCAAAGAGAGACGACAAAATACTGGCCGAAGCTTCACGAGTAAATCGAAAGATAATGTACTTTCTGAGTAGCTTGCCACCCTTATCTCAAAGAGAGACGACAAGATACTGATTGGTCAAAGCTTCAGGAAGAAATCTAAATATAATGTCCTTACTGAGTAACTTGCCGCTCTTATCTCAAATCCGCTGTACAGTTTTAGTCTCGATATCTACATAAAGAAGGAACACTCACTAGCCCACTGGATATGGCGTTGGATTTCTGACGTCTAGGCAGGGGTTCAATTCCAGCGATTTCATGAGCTGACCGCCCACTGGGCGGATACGCTGATACTCAACCCTGCGGGGGTAAGTAGTTCCACACGCTTCATCATTCACATAGTCAATCACAACACCTCTATCAATTCCCATCCCGCCTTTGTAGAACGGTATACCCACTCTCTCCTCTCTTCTACAAACCTACCTATGGGGTAATAGTGACCCTTATGGGGGCAAGGCACCCATATCCACATGCCGCCTGACGTGGAACGTGCCCCCTGGTGTCATGAGGTGTTCCAGCATCGTTGGTTATTGTCACAAACCGAACAAGTCTCCCCCTCCCTAAACCCCAACGAGGAACAGGCCCAGGTGTCTTCCTGCTCATCAGACTTTGTTACTCTGATTGTAGGAGAATAGCATAATGCTCCCAAGTTTTGCCCACCTCCCTTCCGGGCGGGCCGCTTATCAACTCTTCTGGCCCAATATCTGGTGGTCTTCAATATATGGTGCCATCTATCGTTGTAGTGGTAATTCGTCGAAGCATCAAGTCTTCAGAGAGGAGATCGGTCTCAGTTAGGGAGGCTCCTTACCCCGTTGGTCTGCAAGTCAGTGCGGACCCAAGCTCGTACTCACATGTAAGAGCCGAAGCTACAAACAGCCTCACTCTGGTTCCCTAAGCGAGAAACTACATCTCGGCTTTTCTCCGTGACCCTACGCGTCGATAGGTCACTTCGCCCTCCCCCCCCCCCTCCCTACCCTCACGGAGGCACCCAAGATTCCTCGGAGTTCACGAGCGTGGGGCCCTCTGTAACAAGAAGCTCCCGTCACCGCCTTCTTCCAGCAGAATCGTGACGAAATTGTGGGATCAGGTTGGTCCCTGGAGAACCTATTTCATCGTCTCCACCCCTTACCTCACCACCTTCACTCACCAGCGCCACCGCGAAGCTTACCAGCATTACAAGTGTATAGGGATTTGCATGCTGATTAGTTATTTTCAAGCCAAGTGAGATATCCGAGATTCACTTATTGATTTATCTCTCAAAGCACCTTATTTGTATATATATATATATATATATATATATATATATATATATATATATATATATATATATATATTCTTGCACTCTGAGTCAATAAACCCATTCAGGACACGGGCCGAACGAAGTATAAGGAGTAGTACGACTCCTCCGCATTCGGGATAATAGGAGATATATATATATATATATATATATATATATATATATATATATATATATATATATATATATATATATATATATATATATATACATATATACATATATGAGTCGGGGGAAACTCCAACCACCCCTCGGCCTATTCCTCGACACTGGTCTTTATGTGTATTTCATTATTGAGTCGGGGAATCGCGCCCACGATGCGAGGGGAAAATGGCGCTAACTACCTGCATACAACGTGGCGTAGTTAAGTCGTGTTCAACATTAGACAACAAATTTAATTCCGAAGGCTTGGAACCAAACCTGACGAAGAAAGACTAATTAGTTTGGCTCTCACTAGTAAGTCACCAATTGATAGAAGCATTTAAAATCATAAGAATACAGTAATTGTCATCATATGCCTTTATTCAGGATGACTGAAGGAGTAAACCCTTGTCAAAATGGATTCAAAGCTCTCAATTTCTTCCCTTAGGGTTCGGGCCAACGTGCTATCAATAGTCTAACTCCGTGAGTCGTAAAAGGGTACGGGAGATTAGCATATATAATCCTCGACTAGGCAAGTGCTAATACCAACAAATCCTCTGTCTCCTTTCTCAGTAATCTCAGTCGTATCCGCTCTCACTTTGTCTGTGTTGCCCCCGGCCTAGATTACTGTAATTTCCTTCTCACTGGAGCCGCCAAGCAGTACAATTCGTCCCCTTCAACTTGTCCAGAACTTTGCGGCGCGAGTTTTTCTCTCACAAGAGCGGTTCTCTCGTCACACCCCTGCTCCGTGAACTGCACCGACTGCCCATTAAATTTTTAATTACTTTTAAACTCCTAAACACCGCAACTCCCACTTTCCTATCCTCCACACTAGCTGTGTCCAGACAACGAAGCGGCCTTCACTCCGGAAATGCCCTCTTGCTTTCTGTCACTCGCACACGTATCTGCTGAATGGGTGTTCGTCCCTTCTCTATAGTTGGCCCTAAGCTGTGGAATGGCTTGCATCTTGGCATACGCTCCTCTTCCTTGCCCAAACGGGCTCTGAAAACCCACCTCTTCTGTCAGGCCTTTTCCTAATCGATAGACGGGCGTCATGCGAAGGCCTCAAGGTCTCGAATGACGCCATATAAACTTCTATTATTATTATTCAAATGTAAATATTCCCTAAAAGAAATTGCATAAGAGAACCTCGAATGATCGATCTAAGGGTAGCGCGAAAAATGAGAAACAAATTATACCCACGATCTCTCCATTTTCTGCCATTATATTCCCCCCTTTCACCCTAATCAGATTTCTTGTGGGAAGAGGAGGATCTTTCCTATTATCCCCTATCGTGAAGGCCTCATTCGAGCGAGTATGTTTGACCTTAACTAATTTCGGAAATAAATTATATGAAATTTTGGCACGCAAGATATGTAGCCGGAGTCCTCGCCCTTATCTAAAAAAGGAATAATATTATTGGATCAGTAGTCCTAGACTTACGAGTACATATGTAGCAGTAGCTCTTATATCGAATAGTGCTTACAATTACTCTTTCTAAGATGAAGCATTATACATCAGCGTTTAAATGGAGATTATCAAAATGGGTATATGCTTAATAGAATGAGAGAAAATTATCAGCCTAAATAAAACTCCGCTTGTTGCAAAGTTAGTGATCACACTTAATGGCAATTGCGAATGGATGGAAATTAATGCAATTGAGCTAGCAATTTATCGCACTGGCTATAAAAGTTGATTCGCGAAAGCATTATCGGCACTTGTGGTAGGTGGGGTTGGTTCTAAGTCCCAAACTGAAGCACAACCAAAACCATAATCCAAAATTGAAAGATAAATTTCATATACAATGACGACGGCACAAGATTAAGGAGGTGAGACACTGCCATGGAGTAGTCGTCAGGCGAAGCAGCATATTCACGTTAAAGCTTTAATGACACCAACAGATTGACAGCAGAAAACTAACCAACTAAGATTCTTCCTTTGAATGGTTGTCAAGAGAGAAGCAGTGACATCGATAAACGACAGAAAATAATTGTTTGGAAACTTCGTCGTGAAGAGATCGTCAGCAGAAAGGGAATAGAAAGGCAAAGATGACAAACGAAGCTCGTCATATAAAAGGATATTACAACGACAGAAAAGTCAAATTTCAATTTTTCGCCTTCAAATCGAGGTAAGGAACAGTGGCTACTTCTTTTGTTTGCCATTCGGAAAAAAAGCCGTCATATCAAAACTGTTGTCGAGGTCAGGCAAAGGATGTAATTAATACCCCCTCGTTCGAGGGGGTATTAATTACACTTTATACATATATATATATATATATATATATATATATATAGAGAGAGAGAGAGAGAGAGAGAGAGAGAGAGAGAGAGAGAAAAAAAAACACATGTCTTGTCTCTCACTGGATTAAAAAACCTACACTTCGTTATTCAAAAGGCTTCTTGGATCAACCTTTTGGGGGGTTGAGGATCGTAGCTCTGGCGATGAGCGTCGGGGTCATACGAGAGGCAGTCAAATAAGTTTTGCAATTCGGATATAAGGAAACGAGATATGAGGAAAAGTGTTTTATTATTTTTTCAATATAACTACCCTCGACTTCAATGCACTTGCGCCACTTGTCCCTGAGGCTTCGAATTCCCGACAATCAGAAATCTCCCGCCTGCCTTTCAATCCACTCCTGGACGGCGAGCTGGACATCTTCATCGTCCCCAAACAGGCGTCCACGCAGTGCAGCCCTGAGCTGGCGGAATAAAAAGTAGTCGCTAGGGGCCAGATCTGGTCTGTAGGGGCGATGGTTGAGCTCCTCAAATCCGCACTCGCGCAGGGCAGCTTGTGCAACTCTGGCCTTGTGGACAGGGGCATTGTCGTGAAGGAGCAGGACACCGCGTATCAAATGGCCGCGCCGCTTCTGACGGATGCACTTCTTGAACCCAGCCAGATCCTCGGCGTAATATTGGCCTGTGATGGTCCTTCCACGAGGCGCATAGTCCACCATCAACACTCCCTCAGAATCCCAGAAGATAGTGGCCATGATCTTCCAGGCTGAGGGTTGGGTCCGGGACTTGATGAGGGTCGGAGAGCCCCTGTGCTTCCAGGTCATGCTTTCGAGCTTGGTCTTGGGATCCCAGTGATGGACCCACGTTTCATGACCTGTCACTATGCGTGACTCAAATCCCGCTGGGTCTTGGTTGTACAGGAGCAGCAGCTCCTCCGAACTTTGACGACGTTGAAGTCGATCATGGGGCGTGAGGTTTTTAGGGACCCAACGGGCAGAGACCTTGGTCATGGCCAAATTGTCGTGGATGATGTTGATAACACTTTCATGTGATATTCCAAGTTCTCGCTCTATTTCTTCGACCTTCACCCGTCGATTTTCGAGGATGATCCTCTCCACACGGGCCACATGTCCTCGTTGGTCACGTCTGACAGGCGTCCTGGACGGGGGTCATCTTCAAGGGACTCACGACCATGGCGGAACTCCCTATTCCAGAGAGCAACGGTTGCATAGGAAGGGGCGGTGTTGGTGTACACTGCAACCATGCGTTCATGGATCTCTTTTGCATTCTTGCTTTCCTTGGTCAAATATTTTATCACTGTGCGGTGCTCCATTGTTGAATTATTTGTGACTGACGAGCTGCGATCAGCTACAGCTACTGCTTCTTAAATAGACGAGGCAGGAGCGTGCGGCTGCAGATCCTGACTTGTCATCACTTTTCCTAACACCCCCACAAACAGCCATCCCCCTTCCTCTGTTTTGCCCTACCGATACGCAAAACTTATTGACCACCCCTCGTATATATATATATATATATATATATATATATATATATATATATATATATATATATATATATATATATATATATATATATATATATATATATATATTGTCACATTTATTATATATATTAAAATTATATTTGGGGGTCTTGTTCTTTATATATCCTTTGAACTGCAACTTGGCAAGCCAGTAAGTAGTTAAGTCCCCGTCAACCGTTAATCGCACTCTCTATTAGTTGCCCCAGAGCATATCTAAAGCGAACTTAGGTCAGCTATCTGCCTGTGCTTATGTACGCCCTTGTGCGCCGAGCTAGTCTACACAGGCATACCTCGACAAGGTATTACTGCTTAGTAAGAGTCCAGCCTCGCCTCTGCAGGGTGAGATATATTTGCCTTAGTCCCTGAGTGATGTCTCGGGGGCTGAGTTGTACATCCTATGTCAAAACTATGTTGCACTTAAATGAAAAAAACTATTATTTAACATTAATAAAGTCTAAATTTAAAAGATTTGCCATATATGAAATGTTATTTATGTAAGGTTTCAATATGTCGATTGTTATCAATCGGCACGCAAAACAAAACGATCATAACGATTTAACATCATAAGAAAAAGAGGAAACACTACAGGAACTTACTCGTATAGGCTAACCTTTTCGCCGACTCCTTCTTTTCTTATGTTGTGTTAGGAAATGACAGAAATCCCAAGTACTCCTTGAGCAATGATCCCTCCCCCATGAAGCGGATTTCCAGAATAATTGCGAACAAAAGAGTAGAGTCGCTCGAAAAGATGGTCTTTTATCTCATTTCATAGACATTCACGACGAGATATCCCTCTTTTCCAAAAAGAAAAATCCCCGAACTAGCTCCTTCATAGAATTGGCCTTTGACCTAAATTCAGCACTTCAACCTCAAAGGATTAATACCCCATCCCCTCCTCCTAATCCTGGATTTCTCTCCCTTAAGCTATACTTAAGAATAGTCTCCCTTCATTGACCCAGAAAGGGAGCAACGCTCCCTGATCAATAATCCTTGAAAGACCCCTTTGAACTCCCATTGGAGATCTGTAAGAGCCGAGGCTCCTGCGAAGGAGTCGCTTATCATTAAAGGATCACTTTTTTAATTGACAAATAAACTCGGATAATCAACGAGGGCAGTATCATTTAGAGGAAAAGGAATAGTGAGAAAAAAGATAAAGGGGAAATGTATGAATATAATAGGAATAATGGATAAGGGTAAAAAAGATAGACTGAGCAGCAAACTTCGTCAGCAGCCCCTCTATAGTGAGGAAGGAGGGCGTGTTATTAGCCCCCGAACACAAGTATTCAAGAGTATAAAATAGTTCTATTTACTTAGTGAGAAGGAAAGAAGAAGAAAAGAAAAGGAAAAATGAATAAAAGAAAAGGAAAGAAGAAAATAAAAGAAAGGGAAAGATAAATAAAAGAAAATGAAAAGAGAAGAAAAAAAAACGAAATGAGAATAAAAGAAAAGGAAAGGAAAGCGTAACAAAAGAAAAGGGAAGGAAGAGAAAATAAAAGGAAAGATGAATAAAAGAAAAAGAAAGGAGGAGAAAAGAAAAGGAAAGGAAAAGAAAAGGAAGGAAGAATTAAAAGAAAAGAAAAAGAGAAAAAAAATGGAAATGAGAATAAAAGAGAAGGAAATGAGAAAAGAAAAGGAATGAAGAGAAGAAAAGGAAATGAGAATAAAAGAAAGTCGGGATTTAGTAATATGCACAATGAGTTCAAATTGAGAATAACGGTAAAATCACTTGACTCTCGAATATTTACCTGGAATTCAAAATTAACATTTAAGAGCAAACACAACTTCAAATTAATAAAGCTGTTCGTCTCTTATTCGGGTCTCAAAGGGCATCCCGAATTTATGAGATCGGGGCATCTACTTACGGTCAGAATTTGGGCTGCGATGACGTGTCAGCCAAAGTCTCCTCCTAACGTTATTCGGGAAAATTCACCACACACCGGATGCCCTTCTTGACGACATGCGTGGGAAACCACGGCACACCAGGTGCCCTTCATGGAAACCCACGAAATACCGGATGCCCATTCAGACTACACTCGTGGGAAACCTCGTTACGTTGGGTACCTTTCATGGCCTCCTTCCTGAAAAATCACGGCACACCCAATGGCCTTTCTGACGTCATTCTTGGAGAACCCACCGGATGGCATTCTTTACGACATTCGTGGAGACTATGAGACACCGTCGTTCGTGAAAAATCAAGGCACACCCAATGACCTCTCTGACGTCATTTGTGGCGATCACACCGGATGCCCTTCTTGACGACATTCGTTGGAAACTACGACACACCGGATGCCATTCATTCCGTCGTTCGTGAAAAATCAAAGCACACCCGATGACCTTTTGACGTCATTTGTGGCGATCACACCGGATGCCCTTCTTGACGACATTCGTTGGAAACTACGACACACCGCATGCCATTCATTCCGTCGTTCGTGAAAAATCAAAGCACACCCGATGACCTTTTGACGTCATTTGTGGCGATCACACCGGATGCCCTTCTTGACGACATTCGTTGGAAACTACGACACACCGGATGCCATTCATTCCGTCGTTCGTGAAAAATCAAAGCACACCCGATGACCTTTTGACGTCATTTGTGGCGATCACACCGGATGCCCTTCTTGACGACATTCGTTGGAAACTACGACACACCGGATGCCATTCATTCCGTCGTTCGTGAAAAATCAAAGCACACCCGATGACCTTTTGACGTCATTTGTGGCGATCACACCGGATGCCCTTCTTGACGACATTCGTTGGAAACTACGACACACCGGATGCCATTCATTCCGTCGTTCGTGAAAAATCAAAGCACACCCGATGACCTTTTGACGTCATTTGTGGCGATCACACCGGATGCCCTTCTTGACGACATTCGTTGGAAACTACGACACACCGGATGCCATTCATTCCGTCGTTCGTGAAAAATCAAAGCACACCCGATGACCTTTTGACGTCATTTGTGGCGATCACACCGGATGCCCTTCTTGACGACATTCGTTGGAAACTACGACACACCGGATGCCATTCATTCCGTTGTTCGTGAAAAATCAAAGCATACCCGATGACCTTTTGACGTCATTTGTGGCGATCACACCGGCTGCCCTTCTTGACGACATTCCTTGTAAACCAAGACACACCGAGACAAAGAAGCCGTCATACCCGACGTTGTTGGATTAGAAATCAGTTTTTCGAATAATTCCCCCCCCCAAAAAAAAAGCATCGAGGGCATCTCCACCAATATATTTTGAAAGAGTTCTGTAAAGAAAGTGGTGTAGTTAGGTGTAATAACATCATGACGAAAATAGATTAATAGGTCACATGACGAGATTCCCTTGATCCCTAGTGATCGTTGGGCACACAGCCCTCCTGCACACACCCCTTCTCCACATTCACATCGAGGGCAGATCCCATTGTAAGGTAGAACAGGCAATGCACTCCAACCTCACCCTAAGAGAATGTTGTGACTTTGAATCTTAAGTACAAATTGTCTGCCTCTTCACTTAACCCATTAGTGTACGCTGTCCAATAAATATGACATATAATCGAAAATGCGCATTTTAATCAGCAAAACAAACTAAATCAATTAAAATGACTCGAATAAACATCAATAACTTCAGACTTATTTTTAAGATATTTTTTTAAATATTATCCAAGTCATTAAACTGGAATAATAATATAAAAATTAAGAGTCCAATATTAAGGAATTATTTTGCACAAACAACACATCACTCGTTTACGGAACTCGCCGGAGGGAGTTTTCAATCCACTCTCCCCTTATGTGGATCCGGCTTCTTTTCCTTAATCCACGATCGGTTTCCAACGACCGCCGGCCTTGAGCTTAGGGTTTGCCATTGGTTGTCATAGTGGCCTGGTGATCACTTCACAGAGTCTGTTTATATTTAGGTTCGCCGAGGCTCCGTCGCTGTTTGGTTTGCCAATAAGGAAACGAGTTTGAACACACAATGAATGTTGTAGGCCCGTATGATGGTAACGGTGCAATTAAAGCAGGAGGCCCTCGATCAGCTCTAACAATAAGAGATAAGGGATTAACTGGAGAATCCGCCGCCCAAGACATATGGGCGGATTCTCCAGTTGGAACATTTCTAGCAAATATGGGATCCCATATTTGTCATATCAGTTATATCTTATCAGTTAGTCACTAAGATAAGACAAAAGATATGATTTGAGATCATGAAAGTTGGAAATACAAATATGTATTTGATAATATGCCTAGAAATCTTTATAAATATAAATATAAGGCATTCTCCAGAGCCAAATGAACTGTATTTACTGCAACGAGCAGTTCAATTTGTGTAAGCGTAAATCTTTGAAAGACGGCTATCAGTGGCGTTGTTACAATCGACAGTGCCAAAAGTATAAAGCATGTGTTACTTCAATCAGAAAAGGATCTTTTTTCGAGAAGTCCAATTTGAAATTAAGTGTTTGGTTGCACATAATGCATATGTGGTGCATCCAAGAAAGTGTACAAAATGCAGTTAATATGGTGTCAGTTTGCGAAAAAACTGTCATCGACATTTCAAATTTTTTCGTGGTGTGTCAAAAGTACTTTGAGAGGCATCCAATCACCTGGGAGGACCTGGAATCATTGTTCAAGCCGATGAATCCTGCTTTGCCCATAAAGTAAAGCACCACAGAGGACGAGGAAATGAAAAACCTATTTGGGTTTTTGGACTAGTGGACACTAGTTTCACTCCAGCTGTTGTCTACATGGAAATTATAGAACGCAGAGATTCCATTACGCTTCTTGGAATAATCGATGCTGTTATACGACCCGGTTCTGTTATTCACACGGATGAATCGAAATCTTATCGCCATATTCGACGAGATCTTGAACTTAAGCACAGGACAGTAAATCATAGAATTAACTTTGTAGATCCTCACACGGGTGTGCATACCCAAGCTATTGAGTCATATTGGAATAAACAGAAACGGAAAATTAAACAAATGCGAGGTTGTCGAAGAAATTTATTAGCAACCTATTTAAGTGAAATGATGTGGCGAGATAGGTTTGGAACCAATGCTTTCCACTATTTATGCGAACATATAAACGAGCTATATTCATGATTAGTTTTTACTCTCTAAAAATTTAAAATTATTCAATCTTTTATAATTATTTACTGTTTATTATGTTAGTTTACATATTTAATTTGTGTATAATAAAGATAAACATTATTTGCTTTTTGCTATTTTATGCCTTTAAATTATCTATATAAGCTTGGGTGGCAGATTCTCCAGTCGAGTAATTCTGGGCAGTGGATTCTCCAGTTGAGTAATTCTGGGCGGCGGATTCTTCAGTTGAGTAATTCTGGGCGGCGGATTCTTCAGTTGAGTAATTCTGGGGGGGTGGATTCTCCAGTTGAGTAATTCTGGGCAGTGGATTCTTCAGTTGAGTAATTCTGGGCAGTGGATTCTCCAGTTGAGTAATTCTGGGCAGTGGATTCTTCAGTTGAGTAATTCTGGGCGGCGGATTCTCCAGTTGAGTAATTCTGGGCAGTGGATTCTTCAGTTGAGTAATTCTGGGGGGCGGATTCTCCAGTTGAGTAATTCTGGGCAGTGGATTCTTCAGTTGAGTAATTCTGGGCGGCGGATTCTCCAGTTGAGTAATTCTGGGCAGTGGATTCTTCAGTTGAGTAATTCTGGGGGGTGGATTCTCCAGTTGAGTAATTCTGGGCAGTGGATTCTTCAGTTGAGTAATTCTGGGCGGCGGATTCTCCAGTTGAGTAATTCTGGGCGGCGGATTCTCCAGTTGATCCGAGATAAGTTTACAAAATATTTTCCCAGTGAAGAAGGATCAGTGTCTTGGCAAGAAAGACTGATTGGACACAAAGTGTAGTAGAGTGACAAGTTAAATGTAAACAGCATAATGGGACTTAGTTTTAATTTCTTATCCAATGTTTTTTGTTTCTTTGTGTAAAATATGTATTCGAGATGCATTACCATTCATAGTATTCAATGCATAAATGCAGCGGAGTCGCATTTGGACTTTATTGTAACTAAAATACAGAAACACCTGATTTGGTTTTTGCAGCAGAATCCATCTATCTGAAGCCGGACACGAAGATGTCACACATCTCCTCCCATGCCTTGGCTTTTGCAACTTTATTGCTGTAGTCATTGCAGCGTACGTCCCATATCGCTGGTCGGTCTTCACTCAATAATAAATCTATCTAGATCGAGTGTAGCCATGGTATAGTAAAATGTGTCACTTGTGAACTACTCAGCGTTAGATATGTGACTGCCAGGCAGCACGTGGCTGTCGCTCAGCCACAGTCGTTCGTGTGTGTGGGTCCTTGACATAGAGCCGCGCCACCCTGTGTCGGGAATCAGCGACGGCTTGCCACAGTCGCTCGCCACAGACGCTCGTATGCGCGGCGTGGCTTCTAAACAATGGAAACCTATGGGTATACACATTCCCACCTCACACCGACGCGACGGCGTGGCGCCACAGCGTCGCTCGTGTACTCCCGTCCTAAAGGCGCGCAGGCGATCGTTTGTTTACAATCAACCGCGAAATCTCCCCCTAACACCCCGGTTAATAAACGTAGGGGAACACCGTAGTGGGTCACCTGCCTCCAGATATACAAGGGTTAGTGAGAAGCTCCCCAAATCGTGTGGGATTAATAATTCGAATGACCGCCGGGAAAACTGAAAATAGGATTCTCTCAATGAAGGCATTGTAAACAAGAGCTCCTGCCTACCCTCCACAAAGGGGGTATTTAGCCTCCTTTTTCAGCCATCTTTCTTTTATGGGGAAGAGATCAGCAAGGGCAAAACTCCCTTTGCCCAACAAATGTCAAATTGCCTCTTGAAGCTGCTAAGGTGGAAAGAAGAGGGAACAGATGAATGTGGAAATGTTCCACAGTTTAGCTGTAGAGTGAAAGATCGTTCATGGCGTGTGATTCCTGGTTTGAAAGGTTAACGCAATATCTATTGGAAGCTATTTCTCTACCAGTATGACGAGACAGGTTATAAGAATGGATATATACAGAAGAGCTTCACAATTGCGTGAATCTATTTATTTATTTCAAGATATAAAAACCATACTTTAGTAAATCCGTTTATTACGGGAGTATTTTTGGTATCTCCTACACTCTTCAACTGTACAATGAAAAGAATGGACACAAATGTTTTATATATCGGAGGGGATGGGAGAAGGATCACAGGGAGGGGAAGGGAGAAGAAAGGAAAGTATAGATTAAAGAACAGGTAAATCTGTGACAATTTTCGAAGCAAACGTGGTGGTTGCTATCTATAACATAACATAACATAACATAATTACACGGATGACAAAAGCCACAAGGGCCTATCAAAGGTCATCCGCCTCCGTCAAAACCCACCCACAAAAAGCACCATCACCAGGGGAAGACAAAATCAAAGTCCCCCACAATATAATATAACGGATGACAAAAGCCACAAGGGCTCATCATAGGTCATCCGAGTCAAGCGGCCTCTTTTTCAAGGCACCCAAACTCCCAGGAAAACTACATCCAGAGGATTGCATCCAGAAACAAGGGTATCACCAATCAAGGCTTGTCAAGAACTAAATCATGCAGCTATAGATATATACAAACAATATTAATATATACAAAACTTAGGAACCATCACAACCTTCCCTTCCCATAAACTCATCCAACCTACTCTTAAATACATTTAGATTTGGACTACCTACTACCCTCTGCGGCAATTTGTTCCAGAAGTCTACCACTCTATTGGTGAAAAAATATTTTCTTAAATCCAACCTACACCCTTGCTTTTTAATTTTCAAGTGGTGACCTCTAGTCCGATTTCCATCATCTAACTCAAAAAACTTGCTAACATCCAATTTATCTATCCCGGAAAAAATTTTAAACAGCTCAATCATATCCCCTCTCACACACCTCCTTTCGAACGAGAACATATTTAATACCCTCAGTCTATCTTCATATTCAAGGTGCCTCAGGGAAGGAATAATCTTTGTTGCCCTCCGTTGCACTGACTCAAGAAGGTTAATATCGTGTCTAAAATGTGGGGACCATGCCTGTATACAGTACTCTAGATGTGGCCTAACATAAGAGTTATAGAGTTTAAGAATAACCTCCTTACTTTTGTAACTGACATTTCTCTTAATAAAACCCAGCACTCTATTTGCCCTATTTCTTGCTTCAATACACTGCTTAGAAAACCTTAATGACTTATCTATTACTACTCCTAGATCTTTCTCATCCTCTACTGAGCTCAGCCAATGCCCATCCATTTCATAGTTAAATTCTCTATTATCTTTTCCCATGTTAATAACTTTGCACTTATCAAGGTTGAAAGTCATTTGCCACTTATGTGCCCAGGATAACAATTTATTTAAGTCCCCCTGCACTTTAAAATTATCATCAATATCTTTAACTACAGCTGCTAATTTGGTATCATCCGCAAAAATTGACACTTTATTATTAACTGCCTCCCCAAGATCGTTTATATAGATGACAAATAATAATGGACCGAGAACTGATCCCTGAGGAACCCCACTGATAACATCCCTCCACTCTGACTTTACACCATTTAGCACTACCCTTTGCTTCCTGTCTTTCAGCCACTCAGCTATCCAATTTGAAACACCCCCACATATCCCAATCATTTTTAATTTATGAACTAGTCTCCTGTGTGGTACCTTATCAAATGCTTTACTAAAATCTAAGTAAATTATATCTACATTCTCTCCCTTATCTACTTGATCTGTTACAAACTCCAGAAAGTCTAGTAAGTTAGTCAAACATGATCTACCTGATCTAAACCCATGCTGAGCATCGCTGATTAACCCCTCCCTCTCTAGATGTTGGCAAATCCCTTTTTTAACTATTTTCTCAAGAATTTTACAGACTACAGGAGTTAGGCTAACCGGTCTAAAGTTATTTGGATCCTCTTTACTACCCTTCTTGAAAATGGGGACTACATTCGCTCTCTTCCAATCATCGGGTATTTCTCCATATTCCAATGACCTAGTATATAACTTGTCCAGAGCTATTGAGATACTTTCTACCCCTTCTTTAAGTATCCTAGAATGAATATTATCAGGGCCGGAGGCCTTGGTAGTATCTAAATCACCTATTAGTCCTTTTATCATCCTCCGATCCACACAAATGTTAGTAAACACCTCTTTTCCTGACCTATGAGTACTATACATAGGACTATTTAGTTTCTCTTTTGTAAATACTGATGCAAAATGACCATTTAGTACCTCAACTATTTCCTCATCAGTTTATCTCACAAACCCTTCATATTTGATAGGTCCTATTTTAACTCTGCCACACTTGTTATTAATTTTATAGTAACTAAAGAACTTTCTAGGATCTTTGTTGCTATCCTGAGCTAATTTAATTTCTGACACCCTTTTGTTCTTCTTTATAATCTTATTTAACTCATTCCTAGCCATTCTATAATCACTTAAATTTTGAATATTATTTTCTACCTGTAATTTTTTATATGCCCTTTTCTTCTCTGAAATTTTTCTAGCTATCTCCTGATTCCACCATAATGGTTTCCTACTTTTGTTCCTAATGGCCTTCATTGGGATACATTGTTCTTGGACTACATTTATTATATGCTTGAAAGTATCCCACATCCCATAAGCATTTTTACCTCTGAATTCTATATCCCAGTCTACCAAATTTAGCAAGCTTCGAAGTTTTACATAATCTCCCTTATGAAAATTTGGAACTTTTTCAGCATTCTCAGTTATTTTACCCTTCTCAATTCCCAAGTTAAAACGAACTATCTGATGGTCACTATTTCCCAATGCTTCCCCAACAGTCAATTCTTGAACTAAATGATCACTGTTAGAAAGTACTAAATCTAATATATTGTCCCCCCTCGTTGAATCGTTAACAAATTGATTCAAAAAATTATCCTCAAAGCATTCTATGAACCTGCCACTTGTTCTATCCCTACCTATCATATTTTCCCAGTCCACAGAGTTTAAGTTGAAGTCCCCAATAATAACTGCATCTGTTTCACATCCCTTACTTATTTCCCTTATCATTAGTTCATCTATATCATCAGTCTGCCCAGGTGGCCTGTAAAAAGCTCCCAAATGCACCATTCTATTTTTACTGAACCTAATATCTATCCAAAGTGACTCAACTCCATCCTGCTTTATTGAAGTATTTAAACTTGAAACAATGTTGTTTTTTATATAGATAATTATTCCTCCACCAATCCTACCTGTCCTTTGACTAATGTACATATTATAGCCCTGAAAATCAAATTCACTTATAGTGTCACTAAATTCTATTTCATTAACCCATGATTCAGTAACGCATAATATATCTATATCCTCATTGCTAATATAACTAAATAGCTCATCCTTCTTGTTTCTAAGACTAC
Organism: Ceratothoa steindachneri; assembly: GCA_963969495.1. Classification (NCBI taxonomy): domain Eukaryota; kingdom Metazoa; phylum Arthropoda; class Malacostraca; order Isopoda; family Cymothoidae; genus Ceratothoa; species Ceratothoa steindachneri. Next base: position 21,382,798 of record OZ018335.1, read on the forward strand.
GAGCATTTGTATAGAAACAATTTAACCCCCCTATCCCTGAAGCACCTCTTGAAACTTGAATGACCTCACCTCTATCGCCTTGGAACCTATTTCTGTTATCTGCCAAGTCCATTCTACTTTCAGTACTATAATGTCCTCTCATAATTCCCTGACCACTATTAGTATCTAGTTTCCCGCCCGCAAAGACCTATGTATAGGGTGGACGGAAGGCTTATCACTCCCTACCGAAAAGTAATAAAAGCAATAGAGGAACAATATAATAATATCACACACATGTACTGGTTTTAGTGTATTGATTTTCAATAGAGGAACAATATAATAATATCCAACACATGCTCTTTCCAGAATACACACGATCATGTGCCCATACACTTGTAATCTGCCTCTTCCACGCTGTAGAAGCTCGTGGCAACCATCTGAAATAGAAAATTAAAACACTATTTACATGGGGCGACAAGAATTTTGGACCACCCTGTAGATGTTTCGTACGATAGAGGTTAATGATCTTAGAAACATGATTGAGATAATGCATCAGAGAGAGGATGGTTAGGTAGATAATAGTTATAGTTTAGATAGGAGTGAGGATGAGGACGAGTAGAGTGAATGGCACTGGAATATGGCAATGAATGATAGAATGGATGTTAAGTTAGTTAGTAAAAAGTGCAGATAAAAGGGATTTCTGGCTGAATGTTAATAGTTTAGAAAGGTCATGGCATCAATGAGAGAATGGAATACGAAGCCTATTAGCTTGAATAATAGATTCAGTTCCCTGAGAGAGAAAGTGACTGAAAGTTATTTGACTGATGATTTGAATGTGAGTATGAGTGAGGCACTGGAGCAGCTGATAGTATTAATATGAAGAGGAGGGAGGGAGGATAGAGTTAGGAACAAGGGAGTTAGAAATAGGATGGAGAGTGAAGTGCTTGTGGTGGGTGACTCCAGGATTAGATATTTCGATAGGAAGTTGAGTGTAATTAGGTGAAATTGATTGAGAGTTTGTTTGCAGGATTTTGGAGGAAGTGACTTGTCTGACTGCTACGAGGGTCTGGTGTCTGGTTGTGCAAGGGATACAGTTGTGATCAACATGTAGGAGTAAATGATCGAAAGAGTGAAATATAGTAGAATGAAAGGTATTGTGTTGGGTGTGGTTGCGAGACTGGACGTTAGATTAGAATGGATAACTCATGCAATTGGGCTGAATAAATATGTAAGACGTATGTGTGAGAGGGAAAGTTGAAATGTATGTGACGGGCGGACTGCATTTGAGTAGAGCTGGGGTTGATGTGTTGTGGGAGAAGTATGATCGAGTGATTAGGTCTGTATATGCGGGTAACTAGGTACTGTTAGTGTGAAGGGAACTTTAAGAAGAGGGAACTTGTTGTTGCTCGTGGTAAAAACGGCGCTTCAGAGATAGGAAGGCTAGGTTCTCTCTATGGCAATGCTCGTCATCATCATCATCATCATCATCAATAACTCTATAATTTAAGAAGGGGATTTTTTGAGTATTTGAATAATAATTTCATCTTAGTTTGGTTATGACTTATGTTTTTTTATCAAAGTTATTTCTAATAATTCTTTAATAATATCAAAAAACAAAATGGTGAAGTTCAGAAATAAATATAAGAATCGAAATTTTGTGAATTTTTTAAAACCCAAAGAATTACAAATGGTGAAGTTCAGAAAATTTATTTTTATATATCTTCTTCTATAACTATATTTTAACAACGTGATATTTTGAAAGGGGGGAAATTTAGTTTCGAGTTCCTTTTTAAAATTGTTATAATTGGCGAAGTTCAGAAAATTTATAAAAATTTAACCATGGCTGCTTTTTTTTAGATTTTAAATTTTATTCTTACTAGCGAAGCGCCAGCTCCCCCCGTAGGGAGAAGTGGCGAAGCAATTGCCTGGTAGTCCTAAGAAAAAACAAGGATGAATTATTTAGCTATCTCATTGATGAAGGTATAGATATAGTATGTGTAACAGAATCATCAGTTAGTGAAATTAAATTTAATGACAATGTGGGTTAATTTGATCAAGCTGGTTAAGATTTGTACTTTACTCAAGGGACAAGTAGGACTGGTGTGGAAGTTATTATTTATATAAGAAATAGCATTGTTTCAAATGTAAATAATCACTGTACAACAAATTTCAGTGTCAATAAAATAACATAGATCCCATGTGCATTTCATTATGAAGTTGAGTGTGTTGAATTCGAACGTGATAACATAAATTGCCCATCACGTAACATTTTCTTGTAAATTGCCGATATAATAATTATGCAATTGCTACCGATTTCCACGCTACCATAAATGTATTTTGCTCCCCAAGTCAGATTAAATGTGTCCATTGTAATTAACTTATGAATATATAAAGAATCAGCATGTTTGTTAGCATTATATAATGTTTTAATCTACATTTTAGTATTTACTTCTTCGTTTGTAAGACGTCTCAGGTGTGTCACGTTTCAGGTTCCAGCAGAAGTTAGCCAGTATAGAAAGGCTCCATTTTCCCTTATACCAGTTTTCCATTGACGCTATATTTTAATGGAACCTCTCTCCATGTTCATCACTCACATCTTCTACACTCTCGGAGAAGGACAGATGAGAATGAAGAAAGTGTATCTTCAGTGACATATTGCATCCGAGATCTTGGTAGCACTTGATTAAGCTCTCCACTATACGCTCTCGCTGGGCCCCTTGGTGCTTTCCTAGAAGTCCTTTGCATACATCTTTGAATGCATGACAGGCCGCTAGCTCAGTTTCATCCATTGTCGCCTCAAAGTCCTCATCAGCTATAAATTAGCGAATCTGAGGGGCTACGAATATGCTTTCTCTAATTTTAGCATCACTTATTTTAGGGAAAATCGCTTTGAGGTATTGGAAACATGGCTTGTTATGTTGCAGTGCTTTAGTAAATTGGTTCATTAGGCTTAGTTTTATATGCAGTGCTGGCAAAATGATTTTCTCCTTCTAACTAGTGGTTCAGGCGTCATAGTTTCCCGAGGTGACCATTTTGAGCGTATATAATGTTCTGATCTGGCTCTACTGTCCAACTTGCAAAGGAAGCACATATATTTAGTGTATCCAGTTTGTAGCCCATTAAGTAGGGTTACTGCTTTCAAGTCCGCACAAATTAGCCACTCATGCTCCTCGTAACTTAAGCAGTCTAGAATAAAAGCAAGGTTGTCATATGTCTTTCTTAAAATGAGCGAGCAACTGAAACTGAAAGCATGGTGTTCCCAATGTGCAACAGAGCCTCTTTTATGCTATAAAGGGATGCATCTATGAATAACCTCCAGTCATTTGGTTCATAGGTCAGCTTAAGGGTATTGAATAGGCCTTTGATATCATTACAATATGTCAAGTTATTTTCAAAAGTGAAGAATTGCTGTAGAGCTGCAGAACGCTTCATAAATACTGTAATTCGAGCATGTTCATTCAACAGGTTCCATTGTTGAAGACGTGAGGCCAGGAGTTCACTCTGTTGCTTAGTAAGTGTTAAATCACGAACTAGATCATTGAGTTCCGGTTGGGTGATGAAGTGTGGTTTCTTGTCAGATTCAAGCTGTGCCACATATGGTGGATCTCAGTGGCGGCTCTAGACTCGCTAAAGTGGAAAGGCAGCAGTTTTCAGAAATACCTATGAGGTACAAAAATTTAAGCTAGCTTAATAAAATAATAGCTCAATATATGTAGTATCATCACGCATTAGAGCTAAGTAAGCAGTTTTTTTTTTAATCTCATCCTTGATATTCATTTTGCAAAGAACCAATATAGAATCTAATAATTCGTTTTAAATCGTTTTTGAAGTTCCCTTAAAAGCTGTAGCAGTTCGAAAATGAGATTCTCAACTAGGATTTGATTTACACAAAAAATTAATCACCAACCGCGAAGCACTCCTTGATTTTGGAAGGAGTAACTCTTGCCATGGCCACTTAATGGCAACTCAAATTTGCCGCAGAATAATACGCAATCAATAGTTTTAGATAGCACAGCCCTATTTATTTTCACTAATTCATTATGATGTCTGTCAATCGACTGTCTATATCTTTCACTCAACTGATTTATGATATTCACCTTACCAAGAAAAGATAAATTCACTACGTTATTCAAATGCTTTTGACTATGCTGGTGCTTTATTATCTTTAGAGGCAAGTTTTTCAAAGAGTAGAACTACCATTCGTTGTCCATTCACTTTCTCTTCCAAATAATAAACATGGAAAACAGAACACAAAGATTACTTTGTTCACAGCGACAAATCCAATCATGTTTAACATAAATAGCTGAATTAAATTTTCGACCGTATTCCTTATTTATACTTTTACCTGTCTCTCCTAATCTATATTCAAAGCAGCTTTTGGACGGCCTTTGTTTTTAATTTCAACCTTTTCAAGATAGGTTAGGCTTGAAAATTTAATTGATTTCAAATATGTCACTGTATTTTCCATGCCTTGTATGTAAGGAAGAAATAAGAGTTTTAGTTAGCTAGGCTAATTTAAATAGTAAAATTATGGTTCACATTAATAAATTTAATTGAAAATGCACGATTGTCAACAAAGAAAACAATCACTGACGTCTGACCAAATTTGTTAACCAGCCACCAAACACTGCCGTGAGTCACGTTTATAGTGCATCACCGTGCATGCTGTATGCAAATTTACGGGATCAGTCTGCATTGGCTTCAGACTTAAAAGATCCAGATTTTGTTGCATGTCATATCATTATCTTCTCATTTACCAATAAAGTATTTGAAAATTTAGTTTTTAATAGTTTGATATTAACACACTGAGACAGATGTATAATTTAAATAGGTCAACTTTCAGCAGATATAGCGAATTAATATTATCAATAGCGACATCAAGCGTCTGGCAGGAGTACTTAACCGTATTCATTCCACAGTACTTTGTATAGAATTCAAAGTCTGCACGATTGCAGCCTTAAAAATAAGATCTTTCCGCAGTAAGGCCCAGTATTTATATTACATTTTATTGATTTAAATAACCTTTTATTTATCATTGTTTGGTGGAATTTATCTTTATGTTATCACATTATTAATATATAAAAATCAGTTTAGTTTAGAATCTCATTTTTTATATAATACAACACTTTAAATAAAATAGAAATTGTCGAGACGTATTAATTGACTTTTTATTTTTTTAGATTGGGGGTCTGCAGCCTTGCAGCCTCAAAATCAGAGCCGCCCCTGGTGGATCTTGGGATTCTGAATCGTCTATGTTGCTCGTGTCATCGCTTGGTAGTTCAGAGGGCGGCTGTGGTACAGGAATAGCACTTGAATGTCGAACTGTGCGAATAGTAGACTGAAGATCTGGATACATGATAGATTTCTTGCCTCTTCTGTTGCGACCTGCAGTTAAATAAAATAAAATCAGACTAAAAATGGATATTACTTACTGTGATCACTTGCAGAAATAATGGAAGTACAACATACATGTATTTTGATGTTTTTAATTGATACATCGGTTGAAAAATATATTAAAGACCAGGAAAGAAAACATATTGAATACCCACCTTTAATATCTGTTAAGCAAAAGTAGCAATCCTTTAAATGGTCCTTTGGCTCCTTCCAGACCATTGGTACGTCAAACATGAGGGCAGGCCCTTTGCCTTTCACACAGGCAACTTGTACACCTGACACAACATATGTGAGGTGCCCAGCGTTTTTCCTGGTCACCATCTTTACATCCAAAGTACAGCTCATAAAGTTTCTTCACGTGTTTAGTCAACCGTCTCTTATATTGTCTTAATGTAACTGATCCACATATATAACAGAAACTGTCTGGGGAATTTTTGCATTATCGAGGCGTTTTAGCTGTCTCCTGTAAATAAAAAACACTGCAGTATGTGAAAAATCATATAAATAGTAACAGCAACAAATATTAAATAAATAAGTAAAAATAGGAAGCAATTATAGTAAGTTACAAAATTATCAAGCGTTACGTAAGAGTTACTACGAATTTGGACCCATATAACTAAAACAATATTGAGTATACTTTCATAAATTTCATTGGTTAGGTTGACAAATACCTTAGAAATACCCCATTACAATTATATCAAAATCCGTTTATATCTTTTAGAGTTGTCAGTTTTGGCCCAATCCTGTTTGCATTCAATCCCTACGAAACCATCAGTGTATTTAATATAAGTAAGATTGTCATTTACGAGAAACTTGAGGGTCGCAGAAAGAGACGGATGTTATATTCGTGATTTACACAAAAAATACCCCTAGAAAAAGATTTCTCATTTCCGTATTTTTTATTGTTGTACAGTGAATAAAGCGAGGTGAAGTTGAGTCATTGTGGATAGATATTAAGGGTCGGTAAAAATAGGATTCTACACTTGGGAGCCTTTTACAGACCATCCGTATAGACTGATTATATTGATGAACTAATAAAGGATGTAAAGCAGATACAGTTATTCCTGGCACCCTAGCGGTTTCATCGTCATTCCCCATCACGCACATAGACAATTTAAAAGACGGCTGTCTTTTCGTCGCAGACACACAACGCATCATTCTTCCGTCTCTCAAATTCTCTTAAGTTTCTCTCGAGAATCTGATCTTCAAAGCCTAGATTGAAGGTCTCTTCCTATTCGTCGGAGATTTAAAACATCCCTCTGGACTCCTCGGAAAAGCCTTTCCTTCTCACAAGAGATGGTCGCCGTTGTTTCGTAGTGCGAGATTGTGGTTTGGCTATCTCTTCTTATTCCTTCCAGCCTTGTGATAGCCGCCCAGAAAGACTTCGGATCCCAATCGGTGTCTAACCTTTCGATCGGGTGGTTCCACTTCTCCCTCACTCCATGTGCCAGTTAGGGGGTTCAGCTGTCTACGATGCGGTTGTAAGCTGTGGTGAACCTTTTTTGTACCATCACTCTCTCCTATCTAGGGTTGGTTCGCAGCAGAATTATGTGAGATTTCAGTAGTTTGAGTAAAAATTAAATTCAAATGACATTAATCAGGGTATAAGTAAAGAAGAGGTAGACGCAATAAATACAGCATCAAATATTAACTGATTCTGAAAAAGCTGTGAGATGACTGAATGAAATTTAAAAATTTGTTCCTAGGACAGCTTTGATTTAGTGATAGTTGTTTTTTTATTCTATGTAATTGGTTGTAAATAAAAAATATAGTGTTAGTTAATTTGGTTGTTTTAGAGGTAATTAATTAATGGCAAGTAGTTACAAAAAGGGCCTTGATTTTCAATTAAGAAATATATAACGGTGTGGAAGTAGTCTGTATTTAACTGAGGCTAATTGTGTTTAATTAATAGGGACTTAATTAGGAGAAGGTCAGATTTAGATATTGAAGAAGATAATACTTTAAATTTATTATAATCTATAGGGATTTTTCCTTTAATTAAGAAATAATTTTTTTCCGATGAAAAATTATTTCAGTTTTTTTTCTATTTCTTTGCGGTATGACTCATTATCTCGACTTCGTAATATATATATATATATATATATATATATATATATATATATATATATATATATATATATATATATATATATATATATATATATATATATATATATATATATGCGTGTGTGTACGTGTATATGTGTGTTTACGTGTGTGTGTGTGTGAAAATAATATGCAATACAATATTAATAATAATTTCTCAAAAACTTGAATATCCAGATTCCTGGAAATAATTTCTTCTTTCCTTATAATTGAGTTTGTCTCATCTACGTATCCCTCCCTTTTTTCCAACACTTTTGAACTTTTTTATCCCTGTATTTTTATGTTTTTCATCTACGTTTTTATTTTCATCAAGATGTCAGAAATTTCTATATAGATATTGTATGGGAATTTGGATGTTTTTATTTGGTCTGTTTTATATGATTTCGGGAAAATTTATTAATTTCGATAACTTGTGTATTTGTGCGCCAAACCAAACAGACATAATTATTATATGTAGCAAGGGTGTTCAAAATTGAACACCCTTGAAACATATAATAAACATGTTTTTGAGGATTTTCTTATTTTATTTCAAGTTTAAAGTCACTCGAAATAGCCTAAGTCAAATAATAGGAACAGAATTTTGGAACAAAATCGTTGCATGATGATATTCTTAAAGATTGGCTTATGCTGGTTACCGAAAGTAAGACGAGAGTATATCGTAAGAACTGCAAAGCAGAGTTAGATGCAAATTACCGAGACTTGAAAGACACGAACATAATAAGAACAATATATATGCATTGCAATGCATATTAAATCTTCTTTTTTTTAATCTTTAAAGAATTATGATGCTCTTAATACCATAGTCAAACCTATCAAACATTAAAAATCGAAATTTGAAGGGGTAATTACAATGAGTTATTTTGCCTTTTAGCTCTCAGAAACTGTGTACATTTAGCTGACCTGTACAAGAATAATATTAATGATAGTAAAGCTGTGTCTAAAATGAAAATGCATCGCATTAAGGGCACTTACATAATATCTTAAAAAATATTTTGTGTAGTCAATTGAAACAAGAGTTACAAATGATATAGTTAACAGTCAATCCAGTTTGCCATTTGATGAGTCTAATGTAAAAATCAAAATAAACTTTGGTCAATCATCTTGGGCTATTTAAGCTTGAAAGATGTTATTTTGAAAACATTGTAAAGACAATTAAACAATTATTAATAGATAAAAAGTTAGAGTTAAAGAACCTTGTAGTTGGAACTGAAATGCAATTGTTATGATTGTAATCAATAATGGCGCTTATACAAAGCTAATAGAAACCATCTATTCTCTCATTTTGATTAAATGTGCGTCATTACTTGCATTTAGCAATTTCTCCCGCATCTTCTGAATGACTACCTAGAAACTTGTAGTTTATATTTGCAGAAACTCATAAATGGTTCTCTAATTCATATCTTAAACGAACTGAAGATAATAAAAATTATATGATTCCCTCAAAGTTGGCTCAAGTCCACTAAAAATACCTGGTAGCTATATTACAAGGTTGCGATCTGTTCAACAAGCGCTACAACGAATAATGAGTATTATGGAGGATTAATACAAAGGGGAATCAAGTTCTACGAATCCCCCCAAATTGAGAAAGTTAAGTTCCTTAATGACGTTCTTCTGCTTATTAGATCATTTGTAATCATGATTGTACTTCCTACCTGTAGGGCTCATCTACTTATTCATGAGATTAAAGAATATGCGAATCCAAGACCATATCTAGGATACAGCTAACTAAATATATTCCTTTAGTGCTTCTAAACAATCAATATCAAAGGTAGAATTACACTTGACGAAACCATATTTAGTGAAAATGAATGATCAGACATACAGTGGGTTTCTAGGGAGAAGTAATGCAATTTAAAGATGCCTTCGGTAGCCATACATTGGAAGTACTTAGTAACTGTGCCATCTATGCATTAATATTGCCACATTCAAGTGCTGAAATAGAAAAGAGTGAACAATATTAAACCTAAGTTCAAGAAAAAATAATTATAATTTTTGCGCACTATTTTGATCAAATTTAGTTTACTACGTTATAAAAATGTTTCAGCATTTAACAACATCAACCTCACTCATTCAAAATCATTGGATCAATGGCTGTATGCAACAAAAGGTTATGAAGATATAGCTTCTCACTTATGTCCATCCACTGATAGTGAAGCAGTAATTAAAGAGAGAGAGACGATTTTTTTGGATGCTCTTTATAAAATATTAAAATATCATTATTAAATTAAAACAAATTATGACGTCATTAAATGTTATCATGTAATAATAAAGTATACAATAATTGTAAGGTTAAGAATATTTAATATATGTATTTATTTTATTTCTTAAATATGCATTGGAAAATCTAGATTTTTCTTACTCAATTCTGGTTGTAAATCTGAAAATTGAGTTGGCGACCCTGCTCCAGGATCCGGCAGGCTCATCATATCCAGCTATCATTGATCTCGCATCTGCCGGATGGCTAAGGCGACTCACTAGTAAAGGAGGCAAGGATCAGTTAAACCGTGACCGAAGCCGACAAGATTGACCCGCACCGCGCTATACTGCTTCTACTTTATCAGCATCCACCATCATACACCAATCGAATTCCTTTACAGGGGCTTTAATAAGGATTTTTTTTCCTCTCATACCGAGTCACTGTCACATTGATGATAGCCTAAATCCATCACGCCGTTCTGACGGCTGCGTAATGGATTCTGTCATACATAACCTCGTCCGAACTATGCGCGCATTTGTAAGGGCATAATTGCGGGCATTGGAAGGAGCTTGTTGAAGGAATAGCTCACAGTGAGTTACCAATATTAGAGGCCTCCGGGGCAAAGGATGGGTTGTAGCCCGTATTGAGTTACGAGTACGTAGTTCCGACCGTTATGAGTCCTCCCAGGGTCACAGAGGAACACATAACCGTTTCTGTTCATGAAAGAGGTAGTCACGATATTCAAGCCCTCGAGGAGGCGGCATTGACAAAAAGTCTGCCATGAATAATCTCTTGAGATGAGGCCCCCTTCCCCCATTCTCGAGTTCATTAATCCCTCTCGTCGTCCAAGGTGGACATCATTTCTGCGGCCGGTGATGATGGTGGGGAGCGGAGTTACCTCTCGCTTTACATTTGCTACTCACGCAAGTAGGGTGAAGATACCTCCCCAAATCAAAGGAATACCACCAAAAATGATCGTTCTGAAATATATCAATGGAAGCCTAAGAGTAAATTTTATCAAATTATTGGAAAGCCGTTCAGGCTATGCAGCTCTATGCCACAGCAAGGAAGGTGTGAAGATGGGATGTGAGAGAGCAAAATTGGAATTCCAAAATATCCATCTGGAAATTAGGGTATCCTCGACATCCTAGTCCAAAGAACTAGAAGTATCAAAAGCTTGGATTAAGCATTTACAGAGAATACTGAAGAGGAGATCATGCAAGAATTTGAAAATAAACCAGAATGGGCGAAAGACAAAGTAAAATAGGTGATAAAACTAGGGAACAGTACCACCTTGCTAAAAAATAATTTTCAAGGACTCAGAGGTTGCCTGGAAGATTAAAAAAACAGGAGTATTAGCGTTCTTCCTGAAAGTTAGGCCTCAACTAATGAATATTAATATGTCTCGATATTAATATGTTACAGATGTTACCAATTAGATAACCATACGATCAAAAACTGCTTATCAACATGACTGGTATGCTCGAAAAAAATTCATGAACTGCAGAGAAGACCACCGAGCCATAACGATGAAAAGCACCAAGAGAAAAGAAGCAATACGAATAAGAAAAAAAACTAATCAAGAAGCAGAAAAGAGAAAACAAAACATACGTCAACAATGCCAGCGTGGCAATGCCTCGAGCCAGAACTTACTCGCCCGTCCTAATACCTAAAAGAAAAAATGTTTAAAGTCATACATTATTTACTTCCACGTGATGAACGTCTCAAAACGGACACTTTCGCGCAAATATGGAATATCCTTCTACAGGGTAAAAACACGAAGGGTAAATTGATATTTATTTAATTAGATAATACCTCAACTAAAACAAAAGAAAAGGAAATACTACAAGATAATGTAACTAATATTAATTGGATTGCCTTTTGCGTCGATGACACTATTAAGTTTAAGTATGACCTGAGCGAAAGTGCCATACAGGGTTTCAGCTGACATTTTCTCACAGCATTATTTTAGTTTGCTCTTAAGAACGTCGACCCTTTGATGAGATTTGGTACACGCTTTTGCTTATGCATCGATTGCACTCCAAAGTCCATGGACTTCAAATCTGGCGAACTGGGAGGCCAAAGGTCCAAAAGCCATTCAAATTTGCCTGGGAAAAGTCTTCTTGATTTTTTTGGGGGGTGGAGGGCTGTGTGTGAGGCTGCTTCATCTTTATTAAGGGTTACACCGGCATTTCCTAGGGTAGTATCCACCCAATGGGTGACTTTCTTCTTCAACATGTGCAAATAAACATGATTGATCTTTATTACTCCCTTCTTCAATGACAATGAGAGATGGCTTTTGGCCCGTTGAAGTTACGCTCGCCCACACCATGACTTAAGCTGGGCGCCATCTCCTGAAAGATATCTGCTGTTCAAATGGAATCTTATTTTTTCCATTTTGTGCCCAAACATGATCTTTATGTGTGTTGTGGGTGTAATGGACAGTGAACATCTCCTCCTCTGTCCACAGTACTGGAGACTGTGAGTTATCAAGAAGTTTAGGAGCAGCTTTTCTCTTTCGACTCTTCTTTTTGGTAGGGATAGAAAGCAAATGTCCTTTATCTATCTTGAATGGACCAAGTTTCAGATCATCTTTCAGTATTTATTGCATGGTGACATGGCTGAATTTGGCTTCCAAGCAACTTGTCTTGCACTCCTCCTTAAATTTCGTCTGGTCTTGTTCATCGTTTCTTGATGACAGTTGGAATCTTTACTGATCGGCATGGGAGGGTCCTCACTCTTGGAAGACAACGGCCTGCCTCTTTAAGCTATTTTATAGCTTTATAAAACCTAGTCATGCCCACAGTGAGATCCATCATCTTTACATTATTGCTCTCTGTCTCCCTGCTTCTATACAGTTACTTGATTGCTCCAAATATTACTCATATTTGTAAACGGATTTTTTTTTAGCAATTTACAATTTGATTTATAAAATCAATAAATCCTGAAAGAACCTGCAAGAAAGTAATTAATTAATGGTATGTAACCATATTTAAAATTCGTAAAAAGCAGTTTACACTTCGCGTATTCACCCTGTAACTAACAACGGGCTAAACAAAATCTGATGGTTTCCTCTCAACTCTCTTCCAGCAGAAATCCTACGGGTCAAATAAAAGATTATCAACAGCAACAGAAGGAGTAACAAAGGAAACGCAAGAGGGGAGAGCTCACCCTTGGCAAAAACAGAGACTAACCGACGGACTTCCTCTGAATGAACAAGAAAAGAAAGGAAGAAAAAAGGCCCCCGAAACGATATTCAGGACTAGCGAAAAGGACGGCTAAAAATATTAACCTACCACCCGACAAGGATCTAAGAGCAAAGAAACAAGGAATGAAATGCGATGGAAAAGCTCGTGTACTGTTTTTTTACGACACTGAACAACAAATTCCGCATAATGACCAAACATGGTAACTAAAGGTCTAAAGAACAATATGCGTAAATGGACACACGACCCAGCTACCTAAAAGGAGGAAATAGAAAATGAAATGCTTAAGGACACGATCACAATTCCCCATAACAATTTCCATATATTTAAAACTCACACATTCTACTGCCATGTAAACGGAACGAAGCTACCAATCCCACACCAAAATAGAGAACAAGGTCAAAAATTAAAATAATTTAAATCCATCTTGACGGGTGGAACAAAGAAGCGCGAATTTCTATATTATTATATACGAAGACTCGGAAATAATAATAATATGGAACACGGAAAAACCCTACACGAATATATTAAAATAACAGGATAATACACACACTATAAATATCTCAGGCGAAAGAGACGAAGGCATATAATTTGCCATAAGGAAGAATATACCCATGTAGGCCACGAAGACGGCAAGGTTCTGGACGAATCTAATGTAGCTTTTGAAATAGCTAGGCTAGGCGAAAAATTAACAATGGTGGGTGGATACCAACTGCCAAGACGGAGCTTTTTACGCATAAATAATTTCATGCAACATTTTAGCTGACACGCCATCAAATTTCCTGGGTAATCAAAATGCCAGACCAAGCCAACCAGGATACACCTCTGTCATTCGAACCAAATCGGGAAGAACATGAAACATTTATTCATAGCGGGTGTTGAAGGAATTAGCCCTAATTTCCGAACCATATCTCCGCTAGAGCAATTACGAAACAAGACAATCCTTGTATGTAACGGTTTTATTTGGAACAGCGCGATACCTCCCGGATCACCAGATCTATCAGACAACAATAGTATAATGTTAAGAATTCCAATCATTTCAATACAGATAAAAGCGAAAATAGTACAAAACTACAAAAATGCAAACTGGACAAAATACCAAGATGACGTAAGATCCAATATATCAATTAATTGCGAAAGAAAAAAACTAAAGATATAGAGGAAGGAATTAGCGAGATAAGAAACATATAAGAGCGGATGAGAAATGGGTTCCAAGTCAATACCGCGCTCTTCAATGTCGCAAACCTTCACAAAGTGCCTGTCCACCGGCATAATAGGGTAAGGCTATAAAGAGATGCGTCTTTAAAGCACTCCTGAAAGCAGCGAGGAGCTGGAACGAATAGCAGGGGAGGGGGAGCTGGGTGTTCCACACTCTCGGGGCTCAGAACGAGAAGGCGCGGCCCCATATTAAATCGAGACAGCTACGAGGAGCTTGCAGCTAGGACCAGCACTAGATCGCAGTGTTTTCACGTGTTGAACCAGGGAGAGAAAGAGAGGTAAAGGCAAGCTGCAGCATTCAAGGCCTTATAAGCAAAAAAGGAGAATCTTGAAGGTAATGCGGGAAATGATGGAGAGGCAATGCATACGTCGAAGCATCGGTGTTACAGGGAAAAGTGACCCTGGTGGAGAAGAACGCGAGCTGCAAAGTTCTGGCACTAGTTAAAGAGTAAGAAGAGTATAGGCACGGGCACCGGCAGGAATGGAGTTGCAATAGTCGATGAGGGAGAGATAAATCCATGAATGGTTATCCAAAAACAAATATTATCGAAGTAGGAAAGAATCCCTCTGAGCTTAGGGAGGAATTGGATAGCGAACCGATAGACAAGGGGAGTGTGTGTATTGAAGGATAATTGACTATCAAGTGTGCAGGGCAACCAAATGAGCAGGACAACGATCCTAAGTACACGGCTAATATTAACTCAAGAATGGTTTATGAACAGAAAAATAGGCCTTATTCCATGCCAAAGTCAATCGACAGACCTCATTCGTATTTATCATTTGTAGCAAATATTGAAGGCTGGAAACCAAAAGAGAACCACACAGCACCATGCCTCTTTGGGGAAGATTTGCTTAGAAAAGTGAAGCAAAATATCAAGAAATGATTGCAAAAGGTTAATATTAACCTATGTGAATAACCTTCGTGCTGTTATTACTAGCAAAGGTTTGCCACAAAATATTAAACGACTGAAATTATTATTGGTTGAATACTTGTTCTCACTTAAATAATGATATTATTGATGGGAGGTTCATCCATGAACAGGGAACAATATGATTAATACCATTTAATGCACCTAAAAGGACTAGAATTAGAATAAACAACCGTTTACACTTGGTATATAACAGAGAAAGACACTTAGGCACAATAAGACATGCTACGATAAAAATTCACGCGTTACCACAAGTGTAGCAAAACAGCTATCGAAATAATACGTAACCTTTCTTATCTTCTTTGCAATGCAATGCAATTCGCACTAAACTTTGGCCGTTGTGTTGACGGGACTCAGCGCCCCGTCAGAGCCTGTTCTTTTTCTTTCACTAATATCAAATTTATGATTTCTGTACCAACTCCCCTTCACTCCTTCACCCCCAAAGAGATACCCTGTGAAGGCTGTTATACTTGGTACCTGGGTTTAAATTAGGTAAGCCCCGGCAATAAATTTCCTTGAACTCTCTGATTGAGTAGTGTGAAGTTGTTGTGCCTACTCCTCATTCCCTCTCAGCTTTCCTTTTTTTCTCTGGCTATTCCCTCAACCCGGGAGGGTGTGTAGGCCATCGGAGTGCCATGCTCGGTTCGCTAAATATGGTGCTTAGGTTAATTGCACCCCATCCCGGGATAACCTAACGCCGGGGTATGATAATAATAGGTGATCACCCAATATACTCGTTAGTGGACCGTCCTTTCTCAACTTCTCTTTATTACCTACCCGACTATCCCCTTCAAGATTTGCTCTTTTATCCACAGAGAGTTTGGCTCCTCGGCGCACTTTCGTCCTCTTCTCAGACCTTAGTCGAGTGGTTGTGTATACTGTGAGGTGCCTATCTGCTGCGTGGGCGGAAAACCCGCTGGACTAGGGAGGTATTAGGTACGAGATGTGTTGGGCCGTCGACTCTGCTCACCGCCTTCCAGTACAGACATAACGTGGCAAAATAGGAAACATCTTTTATGGTCAAAGCTCCAAGACAAATTCGACTAAATGGCGAGCTGAGTTGACAAGGACCACTTAGCTCAAACCCATAGGCCGAATATTTGTAATTGATCACATTCTGGATTTTATGATCTTATGAAAACTTTTATTAAGCCTCTCGAAGTATTGGGAGGTCATGCAACTCTGTCCTTTTTTATAAATCATGGCTACAATGGAAAGGAATAGTAAGCTACCGCAGGTGCATGGCGATCTGCCTCCAAACGTGACATTGCCCTCCCTAGGTACTGGGGATGACGAGGTAAGACAAGACACCCCTTCGCCCGGATATGGGTCCCACTTATCATCATTTTTATGCGGCAAGGGGGCTTCTTCTTTGCCATCTTTACAGCCATACTCGGGTAGATCCACCTCCATAAAAGGAGGTGCCCATCCCCTATAATATGTGTCGGGAGCCGCTCCAGCCTATTTCTAGCGGAGAAAAGGTTTGCCCCCTCTCCTGTATTTATGGGTGAGATGATTTTCCACTCACCCCTTCTTTGGAGTAGCCCTTGGACATCTACATCTCTACACCAGCAGAG
This sequence comes from Ceratothoa steindachneri, assembly GCA_963969495.1. Lineage (NCBI taxonomy): Eukaryota > Metazoa > Arthropoda > Malacostraca > Isopoda > Cymothoidae > Ceratothoa > Ceratothoa steindachneri. The sequence continues at coordinate 21,399,404 of OZ018335.1, forward strand.
GTGTGAGCTGCTCGATAGGGCTAATCCCCTTAGAGGGGCAATGGTTGGCGGAGACCGTCGAGCCTCTCCCCTTACTATCCTGTAGTCATGCATCTTGAGCTTTCTGCGGGCCAGTGGTCCTGCCCCACTTTGTCCTTGATGGAGATCGGATTGCAGGCTCAAATGACTGCATACCACAGAATTGAAGATTGTGATCCGTGACACCTAACACCGAGCCTAAGTCCACTCCTGTGCAAGATTCAGTTAGGGCGACTTGGGCCCCGAGGACTCACAAGGAGGGTAGACATCTGCTCCCAAGACTGGTGACTCGTTGACAGCCAAACCTTTCTTCATTTCGCGGAAGAATCTTGTTGAAGCCGGTCTGTCCGGGCTTGGGACCGTTCTGGAGGTGAATGGAAACGGGTTCGTTTCCCGCCTTCCAATCTAAAGAAGAAGAAGAAAAGAAAGAGGAAATCAAAGAAGATAATGGATTACTCTGGCTCGGCGAGTAATTTATATGTGCTCTCCGAATGAACAACCTAATTTTGGGTGGAAAGTCGTGGATGACCGCCATGGTAGTTTCCATTTTCTCATTCAAATATCATTTTCTAGGTTACTGTAACCTGAAAGACAGCTCTGATGGTCTTTCTTTTAGGAAATTACTGATTTTTAATCCCAATCAAAGAGTTTGGATCAGCGGGTGAGGCCGTTGAGTTCTTCTCTGGCAACCTCATCGCCATGGGCCAAACTATTATTTAAAGAACCTCTGGTCCGCTTCCTTGGTGGTCGGCCAAATGTGAAAAGGCTCTGAGACAGAAGCATTTTGCCTATATGCGTTATAAGAGCCACCAGGGCGATTTCATTCTTAATGTATTTCATCGAGCTAGCGCTAGGTTGCCATATATTTCGTATCGCGCCCGCTCTCTTCCTGGCGGGCGTACGTTTCTTCACTTAACGGGCAGAGCCCTCTTGCATAGCGGTGGAAAAGAGGCAAAAGGATTGGTGGCAATTTCTTGCAGGAACTTTCTCCCGTTTTCCAAGAGAAAGGGACTGCAATCTCGGACCCCGCGTCCCTGGCGGAGTCTTTCGCGACCGATTTTTCTACATTCTTTGGCCTAGATGCTGCTCCGCCAGCATTCAAAGCACCAACTGATGTTGCTGAAGGCCGCTGAGTGGACTTTACATCCAGAGGCAGATAACCCTTCAACATGTTTACAGTGCGTGAGTTATGTCCAGCTCTCGCTTCATGGGGAGGGGGAAGGGGAACCTCACCACTGGTCCAAACGATGTGCCCTATGCCAAGCTTCGACATTTAGGTGGGAAAAGCATTACATTTCCGTTAGATCTGTACAACAAGATCTGGACAAAGGGTATCCTACCAGACTCCTGGCGAATAGCTACTGTGCTTGCTTTTTGCATACCGTGTAGATACTACTCTACCCCGGTAAGGTTCTTGCGTCTGCAAGTTGATGTAAAAATTTATAAATGATAAAATAGCTTTTTTTTCCTGGACAGGCGAGGCCTCTTGTATTCTGCAAAGTGAGGCTTTCGCAAGTTCCCTTCCAAGTCGGATGCTCTGCTCCGGCTGGAAAGTGCTATCTACAAGATCTTTCCTCGTAGACAGCACTATATTACAGTGGTATTTTTCGATCTAAAGAAGGCCTATGATACCGCATGGCGATACGATATCGTGGGAACCCTCTACACGATTCGGGGCTAGGAGACACTTCCCAATTTTTATCTCTGAATTTCTGCTAGATCGTCGAATCCGCGTACGTGTGAGGGGAGCCCTTTCCGGATAACGTGGCAGAAAGAGGGCGTCCCGCAGGGAAGTGTCCTTAGTGTCACACCCTTTGCCCTGATAATCAACAGTATCCCTTTGCTGCTAGCGGAAGATGCTCCCAATACGCTGTACGTATATGACCTTTCGATCTCCTTTGGTGCGTCACATAGTCCAACTCTGGAGCATCGATTCTACTAGGCATTAAACCGCATCTCTCGCTTTCCGGAAGCGCACAGGTTTCGATTTTCTTTAAGCAAGACTAAGGTCGTGCCTTCCTGCGGCCACTAAAGGCTCTACCATGACTCGGTCTTCCTCTTAAACGGGGCTCACCTAGGAGTTGTGAATTCGCATCGTTTCCTTGGTCTTGTTTACGACCCTCGTCTTACCTGGGAGGCTCATATTAGCATCCTTAGGGTCCTTTTATCCACGCCATGTACAGGGAGTTTTTTTTACATGTCCTACTTTTGAAGTTTAATAAATTAAAGAATAATTTTGTGATCATTATGAAACTTTAAGAGGCTGTTGGGAATAGTTGTAGGTTTTAGTTCTAAAAGGGCTAATGGATTCATTTATTTTTTATAGAAGTTATGCGAGTTTTAGTGAAGCATTGCTTTTTAACAAATTTTCGCTGAACTTTCAGATATTTATCGACTATTAAAACGAATTTTATTTGCTTAAAACTAATAATCAGTTTGCATAATTAACATAATAACTTAATATATTTGAAGATTCTTCTTTTCAAATGCTGAGATTATTCTCAACATTCGTTTACTCGTGACGAAGTTGCTTTCATCACTTTTTTCAAAAGTTCTTCATCGATGTAATTAATTTTTTGAGCGATATTATTTTTTTTAGTTTTTGGATACTTCTAGGATTATTACGGTAAACGAGATCTTTTAAATCTCCCCATAAAAAAATCCAAAGAGGCTACTTAAATTCACTTTTTCGAGAAATAATTTTTTCTCTGAAGTTTCGTCTTAACAACTGCATTCCTTCATTCGATGTATGTGACGTTGCGCCATCTTCCTGGAAATGCAGTTTTCGTCTATTTAGAAGCCTTCGAAAGTTAGGTAAAAAATAGTCCTAAAGCATGTGTCGGTATCTTTCACCATTCACAGTGACTAAATTTCCATTTCCATTTTCATTTGCAGGATGCAGCTCTTTCTGGTGTATAGCTTCTGGGTTGTGGTCCGACCATATTCTGTTGTTCGGCTTATAATTGTATCCACTGAGATGAAAGTGTGCTTCGTCAGACATTATCACGGGCGGTACATCAACTTTCCCAAATTTTCGTCTAAATTCTTATGCATGCGATTTTCTTTTCGCGAAATCGATGTCTTCTAATTTTTGCACAACCTGAATCTTGTATGGTTTAAGTTTCAGTTTTTTCTTCATTAAATTGTATGTTGCATTTTTTGACAATACCACTTCTGATCTTCTTTTCTATGATTTCTGCGTCGACCGTTCGACGTTTTGACGCAACTTTTCAATTTTATGTTGTTCTACGCTTTTTCTCGGCCAACCGCCCTTTTCGTCCATCTTGTACACTACCGGTGTCTCAAATTTCTTTTAATTATACTTCATAGCGCTCATCGTGATGGTACATCTTGAGTTCTTTCGCGTCTCATCCGTCGTTGTGTTGAAACCACTGAGCAGTTGCATCTAAAGCAACATTTTTACTTTTTTCGTCCAACCATTTACAGGAGCTTCCATGTTTTCAGTTTGAAAAATTTCTTAATAATGATTTTTAGTAAAAAAAATTATACTTTTCTAGTCTACGAATGATTATGATGCTAGTAAATTTGTTACTTCAGAATTTTCGCGAAATTTTGCTAAGAATCGAGCATTTCAAAAATCACTTTTCCGTTTCTAGCAAAAAATGACCGATTTACTAAAGCTGGTGTAACTTTTAAATAATAAATAAATCAATTAGCCATTTTAGGTAAAGGAACTTACAACTATTATCAATAACCTTTGAAAGTTTCATTATGATCACAAAATTATTCTTGATTTTATTAAACTTAAAATGTAGGACATGAAAAAAAAACTCCCTGTACATTCTTCAGTTCGTGATGTTCAGCACTTGAGGTGATGATAAGGCTAATGACTTACTTTTCTACAGATTCGTTGGTCGAGCGAAGCTTGACTACGGATGAGAGTTTTACATATCCACAACTGAGCGTGTATTGCGGAAGGTGAGCTTGATCCACCACACCTGTTTCCGTTTGGCGATCTGTGCCTCACGCACGTCTCACATTGAGGGCCTTTTTTTCGGTGATCCCAGGGAGATACCACTCGCTCTTCACCGTGCTGAGTACATTATAGGCTTGTACCCGCAGACTCCACATCTCTCTCAATCGCCAACGGATTTCACGGCGTCTGTGAGTGACTTTGATGGTGCCTATGCTGGCGAGAGACGCCCGTCATACCCAAAGCCCTTTGAGTTTAGGGCTAGGACACTCCTTCGAGAGCTTGACGTAACTCTCGTGCCACTATTGCCTCTGACTCTGGCCAGGACGCCACTATGGAGTGGAGAGTACCGTCTTTGACTGTTTGTCGCCATGGTACTACTCTGAAAGCTTCCAGAGCGCCAGGAGTATTGCGTCCAAACTTTTTGGAGTGGACATCGTGCCACGCTGGATTCGGGGCTTCAAGTCCCAGGAGAGGTTGGTTTTCACGCCGTATTCCCTTTGTTTGAAGCCAGCAGGGCTCTACCAAGCGCTGCGCTTGTCTTCACGGCTGAGCTGGTATCAATACGCTGCATAGTAGGAGAGATAAGGCATAGTGCCAGGTTTGGAGACGGGATTGTGATCTGTAGTGATTCTCTCAAAGTGCCCTGAGTGCTCTCGGAGCATTCGAATTTCCTAACCCGCTTGTTCAGAACATCCGTGACGCTACGGTTCATGGACATGTGTGAAATGCAGAGAATGAGCGAGCCGATTTTGTAGCCATAGAGTCCGCGAGGACTCGGCGACCAGACCAGCGTTTCGCTCTTTCTCACACTTACTATATGGTAGGGATTAGGTCATATCCCTGGGCTGCCTGGCAAAGAAGATGGGAGATGTCTGACGTGAACTTAAAGTTGTGTGCCATTGCACCTCGACAGTTGCCGCGGACGTCCCCTGCAGTACCGTGACGGCTTCAGGTCTCTTTCAGCCGTCTTAGAATTGTACACCCCCCGCGACGCACTGTCATTTGGTGAGCGCTTCGCTGCACCTTACTGCGATGATTGCGTTGAACCCCAAACTTTTCGGTACATCCTTGTTATATGACTGCGACTGGGTGATCTGTGCGCATGTTACCTGTTCCGGTACCGGGACAAGTGGAGTCGCTACTGCTTGTCCATTTTACTCGAGAAAGGTTCATTTATGCAGACTTGTTGACTCTCTGCTTTCTTAGAGGAGGTTTGCCTCCACCATTTTATTTGACTCTTTTTAGTACTAGTCGCATGCTTCTGCGCCGAGAGGGCGGGCTTCTCTCCAACGCTGGAACTTCTTCTTCTTGCCTTTGCCTTGTGTTTCTTGTTTGTGTGTGTTCTTTGTTTTTCGTTTTTTGTTTGCTTTTTGTATCTGTATTACTTTGTACTGTTTTAATTTTGTTGTTTTTTTGTTTTAATATAGCCTTACAATAGGCTAAAAATTAACTAAGGCGACTTATGTACTCGGTGACAGTCGCAAGGTGGGATGCTTTAAAAAAAAATTTTAAAAATTTTTACTTTTTAAATTTTGTTTATTAGCAATTGTTTTTATATACAAATAAAATCTTTCCTCTGTGTATTTATTCTGTCAAATATATGTTTACTAAGTTTCCTGTTAAATTTATAACCAGACGAAAATGCGAAATATTTCAGGAATATTACAAATTTAAGTGTGCAAATACTTGTCACCTCACTATATTATATTTATATATATAATGTAGCAATTTTCGAATAATTCCATTTCTGGTCATTTCCTGAAGATGACCTAACATGGTCGAAAGACGTCTAGGAATAAAGAATGTTATTCGCGGATGTTTTTTCTCGCCTCGAAGACCCGCTGCCACAGCTGTGGACATCATAGAACCTGCATACAACATGGCCTTTTACCTAATTATATATATATATATATATATATATATATATATATATATATATATATATGTAATACTTATAATTGATTTGTTCCTTGGGAATCTGATACGTAGTAGGAATATGAAGACCCAGGGGATTAGATCTATGGTTTAATTTTAATTTTAATATTTCTAGAGATGAAGTCATTTTTAACTTTTCCGATAAAGTGTTGTCTCCATTAAAAAGCGCTTTATATCTTTGGGATTAGATTTCAGGATTCCTGTTTCAAATTTAACTTCTATCGATATTTCTTTGCCTTTAAAAGACTTTGTCACCAGCTCAACACTCTTCCATCATTTAAATTCACTCTCAATTTTATTAATGAGATCAAAGGCTTAGTTAATAAGTTATACTACAAGTGGGACAGTTTCAAAGTTTCCAATCCTGTTTTCAACTTTAAACTTTTCAGTGTCATCTCCGCCTTAGGCAAAGATCAATCTATCATAGTTTGTAAACCTGATAAAGGCAAAGTGGTAGTCATCTTAAATCGTATTGATTATATGCGCAAAATGTCTACCATTCTATCAGATTTGTCCAAACTTTTCAAAGTGAATACAGATCCCTTTAAGTATATTCTGAAAATTGAAAATAGAATTAATAATTTTCTACGTTCTCTTACTAAACGAAAAATTTTAATTGATATTTATCATAAGCTTTTTGTTTCTAGTTCATCCCCTGGACTCATCTATGGTTTACCTAAAACTGATAAAAATGGAATACCTCTCCGCCCTATCTTATCTTATCAAGCTACAACTTAGATAAATTTTTTGTTCCGCTTATTGATCGTTTGACACATAATCACTTCACCTTACGTGACTCTTTCGATTTTTCAAAATATATTGGTGATCTCCGTCTCGGGAATTCTTCTTTTATAGCCACAATCGATGTGGATTTATTATTATTTACTAATGTTCCGTTACAAGAAACCATTAATATTATTTCAGATACTCTTTTTCAAAATACGGGTGAAATTTGGGGTTTAACTAGACAACTTTTCCTCAAGCTTTTAAAGCTATCTGTGGGTGATACCATTTTTCTTTTTAACAACTAACTCTATTTACAACACGAAGGCATGGCTATGGGTTCCCCACTGGGTCCCTCCTTTGCCAACAGCTTTTTGTGTCACCACGAAACTCGGTGTCTGGACAACTGTGCTCTAGAATTCAAGCCTATTGTCTTCAAAAGATTTATAGATGACTTTTTTCTAATTTTTAACCAAATCTTCGAGGTAACCGCAACGCGCAACTCTCCTGAGCAAGTGCTCGCTCTGCACCCCCACCCTGCCCACAAACCCACAGTGTAAGCCTCATCATCGGCTTAGTTTACGCTCAAGGTCGTTCGAGCTTCTTTCGGTCAATATTGTTCGTTTGTTTGTATGGTGACCGTCCTCACCACGCCGCCTCCCTTAGCTGCAGAGACTCGTGTAAATCTAGTATGTGTATAGCTCATTCTAAAACTCCTTTTAATCTTGTAAAATAATATTTGTTTGCATATTAGTAAATTTATTTTTATACCCGTTTTTCTGTTATCCCGGAACTCCAAGATGTCGACTATTGGCCAACCTACTTTCAGTTAATTTGCACTCTGCTTATATTGTAAACTTCCCACGCACTCGGAAAGCAAAAAGGTTGAACTTGACACTATTCTACGACATAACCTACGACATCTTATTAATCTGGTGTAGGGTGTGCGGGGTTAACCTAAGACAACTATACGAGGGGGAGTCAAAAAGTTCTCAGATAAATGGCATAAAATTTTTATTTGTAATAATACTGTAATCATTTTTCTACATAAGCTCCATTAACATCTATACACTTTCTTAATCTATGAATCCAACGGTAAAGACCATCTTTGTAGAATTCACGGGGTTGTCTCTGGCACCAAGTAATGACCTGCTTTTTTGCTTCATCTAATGATTGAAACCGGGTTCCTTTTAGGTGTCCCTTTAAATTTGGAAACAGAAAAAAGTCAGAGGGTGCTAAATCAGGGCTATAAGGGGGATGAGCAAGAGTTTCCCATCGAAATTCTCGTAGCTGAGATCTCACAGCTTTGGACGAATGTGCAGGGGCATTGTCATGGTGGAACAAGATTTGCTTGTGGAGCTTTCCTCGTCGTTTTTTGGCTATTGAAGTTTTCAGCTTCCTTAAAACTCCTTCGTAATAGCTGGATGTAACAGTTTTTTGTCCTTCTAAGAAGTCTATTAAAATAATTCCCTCCGAATCCCAAAAAACTGTAGCCATTATCTTCTTAACGGACCTCTCTGTCTTGAACTTGATAGGCACTGCTGCCCCCCTTGGGTGCCACTCTTTTGATTGATTTTTACTTTCAGGATCAAACTGATACACCCAAGTTTCATCTCCCGTTACGAGGCGCTCAAAAAAACTATCCTCGTTTGCTTCAATCTTGGTCAAAATAGCCAAAGAAAGGTTGGCCCTATGATTCAGCTGGTCTTCTCGCAACGCTTTTGGGACCCAACGTGCTGAAAGCTTGCTCAGGCCAAGATTTTCAGTTAGAATTCCAAATGCTGCGCCATGAGAGATTTCACATGCATTGGCAACTTCATCAATAGTAATACGGCGATCTTTATCCACTAGATTCCTCACAAGCTCGACATTTTCTGGGTTAATGGAGGTGGAGGGTCTCCCTTCACGTGGATCATCTTCAACTTCTTCTCTGCCCCCCTTGAAGCGCTTAATCCAGTCGTAAACTACCGCTCTACATGGCGAAGAGTCACCATAAACCTGTTGTAGAGCGTCAATAATCTTAACAGGCTTCCAATCAAGTTTAGTCAGGAATTTAATGTTCGCTCTTATCTCAAAATTTGCCATTTTATGGGTTCAAAAAAGTAACCTTTTTGAAGCACATCTAATACAAAGAGTCTCGACAAATTGAATGACGAATTTTGTAGGAATTGTTCAGAAAACATGAAAGTCGTGTTTGACCCTGTATTTACTTGTACAAAATCGAACATTTCAATAATCTGCCATTTGTCTGAGAACTTTTTGACTCACCTACGTATATGCTCTAATTGGTTATCTTTTCATGAAGAAATGACTTATTTAAGAGATTTCTTCAAATTTAATTATTACCCCGATTTCATCTTTGATCAGTTAGTATCCAAATTTATCTCCAAAATATATTATCATCGCCTCATTTTTACTACAGTTTCTAAGTAGAAGGTTTTCCTTAGACTACCATAGCTCGAGCATTTGACATTTAAGGTTAACCAACTCCTTCTCTCTACCTTCAACAATCATTTTCTTCAATGCCAATTCATTTGTATAATTTCCAACCCTGTATCGTTGAACTCCTTTTTCCGCTATATAACCAACTAACAATTCAATATATTAACTAGCCAACCGACTAACCGAGCGAGTCTCGTTAGTAGTTTTTCTATCATTAGTTAGTTGATTTCACAACTCCTACGATAAAGGTTAGTCCCTCTGTTTAATTCGTTCACATTTTTTTCGGTTTTTTGTTTATAATTTAATATAATAGGTTATTTTGTTGTTTTTTTCCAGTTACTTTTAATTTTTCATATTCAAGTGAGTGTATGTTAAAACTTCACTGTTTGCTATTATTTTTCAAAATTACACTGGATAGCATCAATTAATTCTATATATCGTCATTTGTGTTTTTACTTTTATCTCATTAATTGTCAATTTTATTGATTTACATTGCCTACCCCATCTTTTTTAGCCATTATATAATGCATGTTTCTAACTGTTTAACTGTTATCGTTAATATTTCTTCCCATTCTCATTAGTCGATACAGTCACTGACGATGGTCCTAGCGTAGGTCCGAAACCGGCCAATAAATGATTAGTGTAATCTCCTGGGTCTTCATATTCCCACTATATATATATATATATATATATATATATATATATATATATATATATATATATATATATATATATATATATATATATATATATTCAATATGCCGCAAGAAAGAGGAAATGGAATCATTTTTTATTCGGAAATAGTTATTTCCTACGAGAACTTCGATAAAATCCTTGCTGGAGTTGGATTCGAATCAAGCACACTGAGGCAGCGAGCAACCACTTTGATCTCAATTGTTGAATTTATTTCATCATTCTGTCGCGCTCATGAAAGATATACATTATATATATATATATATATATATATATATATATGGATATGAGAAACTCACATGGTAGCGATTGAGTAGAGCAATAATTGCAGAAAATCCCACAGGAAAAATGAAAAATAGATTCCAAGTCCTTTCGAACTTTTTGTTCAGTTCATTCTCAAGAAATATATAAGGAAATACTTTACAAGTTGGAAAGTACTTTGAATCTGCTTTTCATTTTTCCTGTGTGATTTTCTGCAATATTATATATATATATATATATATATATATATATATATATATATATATATATATATATATATATATATATATATATATATATAGTAGCAGCCATAATATAAGGGTCAGTAAGAACAACTGTATTTGTAGGGGAATCGATATCCCTCCCTCACAACTGAGGCCCTGTTCCTTAACCATAACGCCCTTACATTTTTGGCGGCGTAGCCCGATTACTTAACCTCTCCCCCTCTCTCCCCTCCCTCGAGGAGAACCAGAAAGGCCGCCCCAAACCACATAATGCACTAATCATCACATGTTGGACCCCGGTGACCCTAACATTGGTTAAACTGGCAATATTTCCCCTAAGAGTTGATATTTAATTTCACTTCATACGCGAAATTAGAGGAGTTGACCAAAATCCAGAAGGTCCCTTTAAGGCTAGCTGAAAGACGCTCTGAGAAACACCGTTAGAGGAGGAGACTTAATGCCGCCGTCCTCACCCCCCTTCCTCTTCCCATACCCCCAGTAGGGTGGCGAAGTATATAATCAAATAACTGCAGAAGAATGAGGTAGGTCGTGTTAGTCCCCGAGACAACTAAGCCTGGCTAGAGGCCCGGTAACCAACCAAAGGGACACAGAAGAAGCTCATCCTGAGCCAGTTCCTGGTGGACACACCGAATTTAGCATCCTGTCAGGGGTAGATCGTGAGAGTCATCGAGACAGCGAAGTCCGGCGAGTGCCCGGCAACCCTACGAAAGGAACTTAGAAGCAGCTTATGCTCGAGCCAATTCCTGGTAGTCACACCGAACTTTAAGTTAACTAGATTTGAGAAACAAGTTTAACTATTTCGTCAGAAGCCCCTATCCTGGTGTCCTGCAAAACCCAAAGATAGTCCTCGCCATTGATGAATACCCCAAAGTGAACTCCCCCAAGCACTTCCCCTCGTCAAAGGATTCACTCGTTTGTTCATCGCTCGTCAGTGCGAATTATTCCCAGATTAACCCGAAGAGTGGAAGAAGCATACTTTCCCCGTCCCTTTGCTGAAATCATCTCTCCAAGAATACGTGCTTAACTCCATCCGCCACACGCTCCGAATTTCTCTGCGGCGGAAGAAATTATCTATTTTTAAATTGTTAATGAAGGTTATTCGGAAATGTATTTGCGGAAAAAAACCCTGAAGAACTTTTCGGTACCGTCTTGAAGCTTCTTGATTCAGAGGATCGAGATCAGGTAGGAGAAAATATCGCAAGTCCTTAGGGACATCGATCTTTGCAACCTTTGGATGGAAGGATTCATTTAATATTTTGCCTATGACTCATTAACCAAATCTAGGAGCAATGAGTTGGACACGAAAAAACTTCTTAGAACGTCAAATTCAAGGTGCATTAAAGCGTAGGAGGAGCAAAGCCGTATAGCTCTTTGTATCAAAATATACAAACTGTTCATTTTAAACTTTTTGTCACAAAAACTAAAGAAATTTAGACCTAATCCAGAATATGTTGGTTTTCTAAAGATGGACGTGCAGAAACCAGTAGGTGTTTTTTTAATTACAATGTCCAGAGAAGAAATAGAGTTTTCATGATTAGGTCTAATTTTCTTTAGCTTTTGTGACCAAGGATTTAACCCCGGCTTATTTGCGCAGTAGTATTGTATACAAATTTTCTTGCCCTGGATGTTCCCAGGGAACATATATTGGTAGTACTATTCGCTCGTTACACTCGAGGGTTTGCGCACACCTCGGCATTAGTTGCCAAACAGGAAAGTCTCTCGCTAGTAAGGAAGTCTCGCCAATCAGAGATCACATTATAAAGTGTAAGGTTGATGAAAATATCAATAATTTTGAAATTCTGGGCTCTAATCCTAACATCACCCAGCTCAGAATTCTAGAATCTCTCTTCATAAAAACATATTCGCCCAGGTTAAATTCAGACTTGACCTGCCACCCATTATCGGTAATAGCCACAACCAACCCGCTTCAGACCTGTTAATATTCTACTGACAACAAACTACCCATAGTCGTGTCCGATTTGGGGTAAATTCCTTAGTCATTCCCCTGACTCGCTGACAGCAGGTATGAATTTGTTCGTCTCCTTATCTGTATATGTACTTGCAATTATTAATACTTTTATAGGTTCATTATCTAAAATATTTTGCTTTGGATTTGTATCTAGTTTATGTTAATATTTTTTCGCCCCACAAATTGTGTTTATCCCTTAGGCCTGATGATGGATTGGGTAATCCGAAACGTTGCTTGGAATAAATAAGAATGTCACTGATGGTCGTATCCTTCCTAATGCAATTATATATATATATATATATATATATATATATATATATATATATATATATATATATATATGGCGATGGGTAATTTGTCGCCGTTGGCAACTCTGAATTCCGCACATGCCTGTTGTCTAGCGTCTCTCTACCTCCTATCATAGTAAACTGAGTTGTGCATCGTCCTTGAAGGAAGCAATACCATGACTGAATTTAACCAGAGTGCTTGGTTGTCAATATGAGGACAGTGTAGCTGATCAAGAAAGATTTGCAAAAAGTCAGGCTGTGATTACAAGGGTACGGCGGCACATGTAACTTTAGTAAATATATCTTTTATAAATAAACTCTGTTTATTTTCTTTTATGTTAAAGTTAGCCGGCAAATATTTATCCATATATATATATATATATATATATATATATATATATATATATATATATATATGGATATGAGAAACTAACAAAGTAGCGTGTGAGTAGAGCAATAAATGCAAAAAATACCACAGGAAAATGAAAGGCGGATTCCAAGTACTTTCGAACTCGTTCAGTTCATTATCAAGGAATAACGAAATATTTTTACAAAGTTGGTATATATATATATATATATATATATATATATATATATATGAGAAACAACAGAGTACTGCCTCACCCATGTACAACGAAAGGAGCCAAAATATAAAAATATTATCAAAGACGGATTGAAGTATAAACCAAAAAAAGAATAAATAACAAAATAAAATGTGTGATTTTCCCCCAAAACAAACCGCCAATAAATAAATTAGCAAGTTAAGTTAAAGAAGAGGAGGCTAATAATTATTAGTACTCTATCTCAATCGCTTTTATCTCTTGTATGAATTGGAAGATAATCGTTATCGCATTATTTTACGTAGTCTAACGGAAGTAAGGGAAAATCCTTATATATATATTAACGGGGGTAGTGGATTCAAATCCCCTTAAATTCATTTTCCCTTTCCCCGTCTCCCTACAGTAAGAGCAACATCTACAGATGCCCGGAAATTCCAACTGTGAGCACAGAATGTAGACATTTAGGTCACTAAACTACATAAATAGATACACACCTAATTATGAATACATAAAAATAAACGAGAGAAACATAGATAAATTAATAAATCAAAGGGATAATATTTAAAATGGTGAATTTCATTATAAAAAGGCCTTTTAATAACAGGGTTCAGTTTAAAGAGACCGAGGGACATATTAAAATTAGGCGAGGAATTAATGAATGATCATTCGATAATAATAAATTTTGAATTTTTTGAAACTTCTTTACTCTCCATCATTATCGATTTTCCCCTTGTTTGGTTTTACCCTTAAGGTTTTGAATACGATCACTTGGATTATCTTTGAGAGGCTCTTGGTGACTTTCTTTATCCTGAGCATGAAATTTTAAAATTATATATGATGATTTATAACCAAAAATATGTTTCCAAAACATACATGCTGATAGTACACCACACATACATATGCACACAAAACTCCTTTCTTTCCGACTTTTATCAATTATGGTTTCATTTTTATGTTGCCGCAGTATTTGTGAAGGCCGAGGGTTGGAAGAATTTCTTGCTTCTGCACTCGTGCTTTTCAGTCATCATTCATTAGCGCACACCTATTTCCCGAACTTCAGATGTGACTGAGGGGTGCCTAAGGCTTGTAAACTTACACGTTGTTCATGCCATTATGAGCTTTACACTTTAATTTTAATTTTCCTCTATCTAGCCGCTATTTTCACCTTCCCTAATTTCACCGCTCTTTGTCAATCTCTTTTCTGGAACTTTCATTAATTCGTTTTATATTTTTTATAAATAAAAAATCCCTGCCGTCCCTTGCGAAGGAACAGATTAGCCGCCAATTTCGGGTTCATTTTCCAGCGCTAAAAATGTCCGCCACAAGAAGATAGAAGGAAATGAAATCAATTACACGCACGAAACATATTTAACCTGGTAAATCACAAGCAACCAAGTAGCACGATTGCTCGGTGAGGTTACCAGGCCTGAGGTGATGAGTGACATCCAACGTTCTCTAATCTCAACCCAAACAACCAAATAGAAAATAAATTCCCTTTACGTGTCATAATTAAGTCAACATTCCCTTGACGGAGACACGAACTTATTTAATCTCAAGATTTAAGATCATCAAAATACTTCCTTGACGTCATATGCTGACATCAGGATTAGTTCCTTGTCGTGCTAACTTCAGAATTAAGGACTAGAGTCCAAGATATCCCCCGAAACATAGGTTCTCTAATCGGTCAACCAAACATAACAAAATTTATACCGAAACTTGTGACAAATACAGGCTACCCTTCATTCAGAAGTGGTACTAAATCGATACCCTGAGGTAATCCTTTTCAAGGCAATAGGTTTATTCTGAATAGGTTCCTGCAGTTATTACGTAATTCAACTTAAACATAACCGTATGCCCGTATATTAAAAATTTAATATTTCATGTCAATTTAAAAGTTTTGAGCGGGACCGAAAAATATCAAAATTACGAGATTTAAAGATTGGGATGAGATGAGCATTTTTAATTAAGTGGATATTTGCCTGATCCTTTGATCGAACCTGGTGGTTGGAGTATTGGCTGAATCCTCATGGCCTAATATAGGTTTTGGTTTTGTTTTTTAAGGTAATTATTACTACTTGCTACTATTAGCCATCGGATATAGCGAATATTGCTACTTGCCACTGAGCGGTAGCAAATATGTTTAGAAGAATGATATTGCAGGAACTTGCAATATGCGAAACAAACATGAAAAGGAATTACGAGTTTGTGCGGGGTGGAGTGGCTGGAGTGCGATCTGGTGTGAATCATAGCAGTAAGGGTAAAGATGATTTGAGAGTAGGCGTGCTTTTGAGTGATTGATATAATGCAATGGTTGCGTATGAATATGTGAACTGGAGAACTATGTTGATGAAATTAAGATGTGTAAGGGTGAAATTTCACGTGGTTGTCTTCTATGAACCCTTATATCGATAGAAGTGAGGCAGAGAAAAGGGGGTTATGAAATGACAAGACGAACAGTGGATGGAATTTGGGAAGGGTATTATTTAAAGGTTGTAAGAGCTATGAATGGAAGTTTGGGTGACAGAAATGGAATAAAAAGAAGGGGGTAGGTTTCTGTACTGAAAGAAACTTGTACACGGCAAACATGTTCTTTCAACACATGAATGAAAATATTACACTATGGATAGGTCTAGAAGAAGTGTTGGAGGCATTATTTTATAAAGAACGAACGAACTAATATGATACTCGTATGAAAGACTCCACATTACGTCGGCGATTTTAGCTATCGAGCTTGTGATAAATTGTAATAAATTTCGTCGTGGCATAGAGGCCACCAAACGCAAATATAAGAGTGCGATATTATTCTTTTTTAAGTGGTTTAGGACTTGATTAAACAAAAAGTAATGTTATATAGAGTGACTTAAATTTTTCGAACAATGCAGGAAATCGACTTCTAGAATTTATGAATTTATGCTAGATCAAAAAGTAGAGTTAATTTTGATAAATGGAGATAAATAGGTGAGAATATCCACGTTGAGGAAACAGTTGGAAACAGTGATCATAATATAATTCAATTCATTTCAATCAAGATATCCATAAAACAAAGCTCATCTCATCCCTAACTTTAAATCTCGTAATTTTGATATTTTTCGCTCCCACTAAAAAAAATTTCAATTGACATGAAATAGTGCAAGCAATGCTTTTTATTGCTAATTCTTTACTATAAATAACGAAATAGTGCGCTATAAACCTAGAACTTCGAATAGACCAAATCAAGTGCCGTAGATAAATCCTGAGATTAAAAAAGTGCATAAGGGAACGAAACCGATTGTATAAAAAAACGAAACCAAAAATAGTGTCGAGAATGGAGACCGATACATTTAATACCGTCATTTTCAAAAGACGAGCCAAAGCGTTTTTAATGATATGCAAATAATCGTAAGCCGATTAGAGAGTGATTTGAGCGAGGTCAGGAAGCCGAGGGTGTCCGTAGTAACGATCCGAACTATGTGGAGACAACATTAAATAAACATTTTCCAATATATTTCCTATAGAAGATACAAATAACTTATTAATTTCATTTTCGGTTTTGTGTATTGACATAACCAAAAATGAAATTAATTTTTCTATTAAGAAAATGAAGATTTCCAAATCGCATGTGCCCGACAAAAATTTTCGAATCACCTTTAAGAATTAGGAAGCGAACTGTTAAACCCCCTCTGTACAATTTTCACAAAGTCTATTTATAGCAAGGGAATGGTTCTTAAGGAGTTTAACGAAGCAAATGTAAAACAAATTTAAAAACTATACATATCAAAAGTGATCCTGGATATGATCGGTCAATCTCCCTTCTTACTTCGGTCGTTGGTAAATTCTTGGAGTACATTTTAGAGATTGGATCTTTGAGCATCTGGAGATGAATAACTTAATAAATAACACAACAAACTTGGTGGAACTAGGGATAAATATCATGGTGATTGAAAACTTGTCAAATATTGGAGAGAAAAGGTCGGAAAGATGGTAGATAAACTTGAAGGTTGATAAATGTAAGGAAATGCACAGAGGTGATGATAATCTTAGAAGAGATTATATAATATGTGTGGTCAAATTTTAAAAGTAAAGGATTTAGGTGTCTTAATCTCAAAGGATCTAAAATTTTACAAACAATCCATTGTAGCTCCACAACGCTTATAAGACCTCATTTGGAGTATGCTGTGCAATTCTGGTATCCTGCCTGCAAAAGGACCTTGTAATATTGGAACACGCCCAGCGTCGAGCGACAAATTTTATTCCTGAACTTAAAAATAGATCGTACGAAGACAGACGGAGGCACCTCGATTTGTTTTCACAGGAAGATCGGCATCTGCTCGGCTAACTTATTGAGGTATTTAAACTATTAAACTGGTTCACTAATAACAGTTATGGCTCAATTTTTGAACTAGATAACTTCGATGCAACTAGAAATAAAGATTTCCAAATAGTAAACAAAATATTTAATCCTGCGATAGCGCAAAGTTTCTTTTCTTATAAAATAACACAGACTTGGAATAACTTGCCTAGAAATGTTATCGAAAGCATAGGGTAAATATGTCGAGAAAGAGAATCGATAAATATTACTTTAAAATATGACCATACAGAAATATGAGTCGTGAAACTCATTCATTATCACTATCCTCTCTTCCTTTTACATGTCTTTCATCTCTGATTCCCATCATTTCCTCTCATTTTTTGAGCTAGCCTCAAGTGGACTTTAGGCTCTTCGGTGGTTCGTATTTCTGTAGTTCTGTAAAAGTTCTTTCCTCTGTTTCGGCCGTAATTTTAGCCGTTTCCGCTTACACTTTGACCACAGCGGGCGCGCTCACGTTCCACCCCTCGCTGCTATTACTGCACTTTCACTCCTCGAATTTAAAGCGCAATAACAACGAGGCCGTCTCATGCGGAATGTTTGTAAGGGAAGATCCGTAGTGAAAGTGGGGACGCTAAAGAAAGTGAACATGTGCGGAAGTTATATATAGCCCCATATCCCCTTGCAAGGTATTAGAGACGTGAAGGTACACAATCTTCCAGATGTCAGCCGCAGCGAGGTTGTCATTGGTACACATAGCACCATTCCGTTGCGGATTTGACTACTATAGCTTTCTCTTTGCATCCCATATTTCCACTGTTTGAACCCTTGTCCAAAACTTTGAAGTTTGCGTTCTTTTGCTCCCCCCCCCCCTACTGCGAACTGCAGGGGTTCACCATCCGACCCTGCATCGCGTTTATGGTCTCCCTTCTTACCTTAAAAACCGAAACATCTTCCTATCTGTCGTCATAACTGAAACTATCCCACCCTTGAGAGGCTTATATTCCGTCTCCCCCTTTATTGTTTAGACCAGGGGTGGGCAAACTGCGGCCCTCGAAGCCTTTTCATGAGACTCGCGTTTCATTTCAGAATTCGACAAAATAGTGAAAATTAATTCTTAAACATTTTGCAAAAATCTCATCTCATTATTTATTTTTATGCAAGTGCTGGATTCTTAAATCAGTCATTTTCAAATATATTCCATTCGTAGATAAAAATGTTCTTCTTAGAAAATACGATAATTTATAAATACTTATTTTCACCCTTATCTACACGCTCTCTTTCGCTTGCGGAAGCTAAGCTTCTGTGACTTGGATGGGAGATCCCGGCTCCTGGATAATTATTACATGATGTAGAATTGTAAATCGTGGTTCGGATTCCACGTTAAGCTGTAGGTCCCCACTCTGATATAAGTCTGGAAACAGTTTAAAAAGGGTTGCTAAACTATGCAAAAATTACCCTTGGTTATTAATGCGTAGTTATATCTATGACTCTGTAGTATATGCAAGCAAATGCACAAAGGTAATTGCAATTAACTTATCTGTATTCAAAATTTGCATCGAACTGTTTAAGTGCGGCCCGCAAAGCGTTACATAAGCTTCAATGTGGCCCGCTGCTTGAAATTATTGCCCATTCCTGATTTATACCTTGTAGGTGTCTTTGTTGGATGGATGATCGTGTTTCTCGATATTTGCTCCTAAGATGTGGAATGATCTGCCTGTTTTATACGCCGCGCCTCTACCCTCGGTGCCTTCATGCGTGCGTTGAAGACCCCACCCTTCTCCAAAGCCTTCCATTAGTTAGTAGACTTACGCTCTATGAAGGTCTATGGTCTTAAAAAGCGCTATTAACGGCGGAGGGATCACGAGAGAAAGCGCAAATGAGAACGAATGGGAGCTAAGAGAGAGACTGAGGATGACTGTGATTCTTCCAGTGAATCTCGTCAACGCTAAAAGCCGAGGCTGGAAAAGGGCATTTAAAAGCCAAGAAAAATGTTCGTACCCAGCGACATAAAAGCTCGGAGATATGAACGTAATTTATAGTCGGGATGTGGATTGCCAGGCTATGGAGGACAGCCATTATTATAGGTCTCGCGAATGGAAAAAATCGCTCGGTAGCTGGAGAACAGCTGCGAGGGGCAATAATACAAAAGTGTGTATCCGATATAGCAGTGGAAAGTGGCAATGACCATTAGTTATTCGGGATAAAAGTGGTAATAAGCGCTGGGTATCTGAAGTGGCAAGTAGCAATAATCGTTGTATACTCTGGATAACCATGAAAACAAGTAATAATTGCCCATTACCCTGGGTAGCAGTGGTAAGAGGCAATATTTGCTGGATACAAGGGAAAACAATGGCGAGTGCTATATTTATTGGATGCCTGATAAAACAGTAGGAATGATGCTTGATAACAGGGAAACTCACCAATATTGTGGATACCAGTAACAAGTGGCAATCGTAACCGGATACCAACAAAAACAATGGCAAGTGGCAAAAATCGTTGAGTATCTGGGATAAAAATGACAAGTTGTAATAATCATGTGTAGGCGGAATACCAATTGAAAGTGGCCATAATTGCCACATAAGCGAGATAACATTTGCAAGTGGCAATTTTTCGCTGAAATATCCTTTGGGTAACAGTTGGAAAAAGGCACCTTCTGGAGACGTTCTTAGAATTATGAGCCTTGGCTTGAACTCAAAGTTTCTCTTGCCCTACAAGGGTGGCTACAGTTTAAAAAAACAGACTTGCCTGCTGGGCATATATATATATATATATATATATATATATATATATATATATATATATATATATATATATATTCGTATAGTTTGGCATTATATTTTCTTCGTAACGTATTTTATTGAATGTTTCTAATAGATATAGAAACAAAAGAAGAAATGCAGAGGAACTACTTGAAACATTCAAAAACTGCTCTTCTTTTAACTGTACAATCGAAAATAACCAAAATAATCAAATCTCATTCCTTACCACTAAACATAACGATAAAATTTCTAGCAGCGTTTACATCAAAAATACAAATCCAGTTCTGTGCATGAATGCAAAGAGCGAATGTCCAGAAGGCTACAAAAAAAAAGTGTAATATCTTCATACATCAACCGTGCGTTCACCCATTTTGCTCAACATGGAAAGATACACACGAAGAACTCGAGCGTGCTACACAAGTATTCGTAAACAATGGGTACACAAACGGAGACATACACTCCGCTAAAAAAAAAATGGAAAGATGGTATATGTCACCTAAAGACAGTACCAATCAACAAGCAGAAAAGAACATCATTAAACTCTATTACAAGAACATGATGAGCCCAGCCTACAAAACAGATGAAAGAGTTATAAAAGAAACCATAAACAGAAGAGTTAAAGCAACACAAAATGAGAATAATTAATGTATCCCTCCTAATTTACTACAATAACATACGCACCTCCAATCTCATAATGAGAAACAACTCGGGACTTTACCTAAGACCCAAGCAGAGAAGTCACCTGATATATGAATATACTTGTAAAATGGCAGACTGTTAACTTCAACCTCATTCATATATCGGAATGACCGAAACAAAGCTAACACTTAAGCACGGTGCCTCCAGAATACATACGTTGGAAAAATATGAAGAACAACTGGACTGGAAGTCACTTGAAGAGAACACGCTCCAAACAGACGACAGTTGCTTATAAGAGGCCATATACATCAAGGAAAAACAGCTGAAATTAAATATTCAAACAAATGCCCAATTCATCTTGCCTTCCTCCCGCCCACCTGCCCCTTATAATAATCCCTCCCCATCTTGATCCTGTGACCATTGCAGTCTCAACCATTTGTATGTACCTTCACGTGTTTAAAGAAATTCCATTTCCTATAAATATGTTCGTATACATGTTAAAACAACTAATAACATATATAAAGCTCTGTATCTTATTCCCTAGTCACAACTGTTTACCCTTTGAAAATTATATTTCTATATATCGAAACGCGTCAGGCCAATATAGAATTTCGTTTTGCTCAGTGAGAGAGTTTTCTGCCCTCGTGCGTCACGACTTTCTAGTGAATTTTGGGAAACTAATCCAGGGCTTAAGCCAAGACCAAAAGCGGAATATAAGACAAATCAAGAGACTCTAAAAGAAAACAATTAGTTAGCAGTCGCCTTCAATATATATATATATATATATATATATATATATATATATATATATATATATATATGATAGCTGTCAAGTACTAATTGCATTGAACAACATATATTGATCAAAATAGCAGAAAGAATTACGAGTAATAATCGAATTCTAAATAAAATTGAATCAATTCAACGAATTTAAACACTTTTTTCCCCACATTCTTTCATAAGAATTCAGAAAATCCCAACACACGACGTGGCGTCCCGGACGACTATCCGGCACCTTTAGCCGATCCTGGCCCCCACCTATATCAAAGAATTACACTTCACCATCTTTCACTCGAACGTACGCCCCACTACCAACATGAAGACTTTCACTTCATCTAACAGTTTACTCCTTCTTAAATGCTTCTATAATAACGCGACCCTACGCTTTCCCCAGATCCAGCAAACCCGTCCTTTGCTTCATCATATGACGCAATACCTTCTCTTTAGCTAGTTTATTGTACCCCTACCCCCAGGCCGGAAAATGACATTTATATAAAGGTCAGAATGACAATCGCTGGCAAGCCCGAGGAAACCAACGACCGATCGTCGTTGGTGCTTTCTTGCGCTGGTTTATCAATCATTTCATTTTTCTCTTCGTTTTTTTGTATGCATTTATCCACGTCTCACAGACATTAAGCACTACTAAGCTCTTCACTCTACATTTCATATCGTAATTCCACCATTCAACGTTCCACATTCTCTTTTCAACTCTAGCACATTTACATGCAGCTCTTGCACTACTCAATAACACTTTCCTTAAATTTGCTATCTATTAGCTCGATCCCCATTTCATGCTTACTTACTCACTCATACTCTCAAACCTTCACACATACTCTTCAGTCTTTATCTGATTCTAAAGCCTCACAGATTTGATTCTCCATTCCGATCCACCTTCCTCACGTCTCATTCACACCCCAACCAATTCAACCACTTCAAAAAAGACGGGAAAAGATTGAAGTCAGAGGTGTAGTGTAGGTTAAGAAAAAGAGGATATAATAAAAATTATTTTCACAACTCGACTTTCTGCAAGGTCATATTTTAAACTCATATTTATCGATTCAATTCTTAGTGCTTTCAACTACACTCCATGGCAAGCAATTCCAAGTCTGTGTTATTTAATAATAAGAGAAACTTTGTACTATTGAAGTGTTAATTCTTTCGTTTACTACTTTGAAACCGTTATTTTTTGTTGCCTCTAGGTTTCATAGCTCAAATATTGTCATATTTATATAAACCTCTTTAGTATTTTTAAAATTTAATTAGTTGGCATAGCAGATGCCGAACTTCCAGTGAAAGTAAGTTGAGTCTATCTCCGTACAATCTATTTTTAAGTTCAGAAATAAATTTCGTTGCACGACGATGGATGAGTTCCAATATTACAATGTCCTTTGGGAGACCAGAATTGCACCGCATACTCAAAATGAGGTCTTAAAAGCGCTTTATATAAGGAAAGAATCGTGTGTTTTAATTTAAATGCAAAATATCTTTCTATTTATCGCTTTTTTGATGCTACAATGTATTATTTCTTAAATTTGAGATCATTCGAAATTAAAAAATGAAATCCTTTTCTATTTTAAAAATTTGATTAACCATATTGTAATCTCTACTGAAATTATCATGACCTATGTGTAATATTACCTTACACTTGTCCACATTGAATTGCCTCTGCCATCTTTCAAACCATTTGACTACTCTTGCCTTGCCTAAACAAGAGGGAAAGTCCCTCCAAAGACCTGCGGCGTTTTTTGATAAGATGCCAAATGGTTATTGCATTGATGGTTTCCCATGGTTCAAATCACTTACAAGTGCATTTGAATGGCTAAATGAGGCTTCTGCCACGAGATGGCGCCACCCAGCGTCAAATCTGATGGCAGATTTGAAATCTCCAGGGTGAATAACCATATATCCCGCGGTCATATGGGTCATCTCATGGCTCTAAATGGGTAAAATTCAACTTTACTCCTTTTGAAAATAAAGCGACGCCTTGACCTGGCGCTTCGCCGCAGCTAAAAAGAGGATTGCAACCATGGATTACCATTCATTTCTGTTTCTTCTGAGCTGTAATAATATGTTCACCTCATTTTCTCCCTAGCACATCCATCAATTTTTCTCTTTGTCTCCTCCTTGCTCCTGTACGAGCTATTTTAACTGTCAGCTTAGTATTTTCCATTTCCTTCCTTATCATCATATTATCGAAGAACCTCAAGCTGTGCTCTTCGGATTCGTCTCATTAGCTCCCGTTTGTTCCTATCATCTCCAAGAATCTTTGATTAGTTATTATTTCCATTCATGATACTTTTGTTGCTCCTTTCCAGCACCACAGTTCCATTGCTTCTAGTCTTTATTGCATTTTTTTTTATTATCCAGAATTCGCACCCGCATATCAATACTGCACATGCGTACACCTTCACCAATCTACTTCTATTTTCTATCGATAAATTTCTGTTTGTTTGTAAGAACGTTTTACTTTTTTAAAAAAAGCCTCTTTTGGCAGTAAATTTTCATTTTCTTAATATAAAAACATTTTATTTTTGATTATGTCAATAGATGAAGAAGTAGTGTCTACGTCAAAAATTTATTACAACTTACATTGTATATAAGTTATTTGTATCATCTATGATAAATACATTGAAAAATGTTTATTTAATGTCGTCTCCAGATAGTTCGGATCGTCACTATGGACACCCTCGGCTTCCTGACCTCGCCCGAATCACTCTCTAATCGGCTTACGATTATTTACATACGAGGGGTGGTCAATAAGTTTTGCAATTCGGATATAAGAAAACGAAATATGAGGAAAAATGTTTTATTATTTTTCAATATAACTACCCTCGACTTCAATACGCTTGCGCCACTTGTCCCTGAGGCTTCGAATTCCCGACAACCAGAAATCTCCCGACTGCTCTTCAATCCACTCCTGGACGGCGAGCTGGACATCTTCATCGTCCCCAAACCAGCTTCTACGCAGTGCAGCCTTGACCTGGTGGAATAAAGAGTAGTCGCTGGGGGCCAGATCTGGACTGTAGGGGGGATGGTTGAGCTCCTCTAATCCACACTCGCGCAGGGCAGCTTGTGCAACTCTGGCCTTGTGGACAGGGGCATTGTCGTGGAGGAGCAGGACCCTGCGTGTCAACTTGCCGCACCGCTTCTGACGGATGCACTTCTTGAACCCAGCCAGTTCCTCTGCATAATATTGGCCTGTGATGGTCCTTCCACGAGGCGCATAGTCCACCATCAACACTCCCTCAGAATCCCAGAAGATGGTGGCCATGATCTTCCCGGCTGAGGATTGGGTTCGGAACTTGATGGGGGTCAGAGAGCCCCTGTGCTTCTAGGCCATGCTTTCGAGCTCGGTCTCGGGATCCCAGTGATGGACACACGTTTCATCACCTGTCACTATGCGTGACTCGAATCCCGCCGGGTCTTGGTTGTACAGGAGCAGCAGCTCCTCCGAATTTTGACGACGTTGAAGTCGATCATGGGGCATGAGGTTTTTAGGGACCCAACGGGCAGAGATCTTGGTCATGGCCAAATTGTCATGGATGATGTTGATAACACTTCCAAGTGATATTCCAAGTTCTCGCTCAATTTCTTCGACCTTCACCCGTCGATTTTCGAGGATGATCCTCTCCACACGGGCCACATTGTCCTCGTTGGTCACGTCTGACGGGCGTCCTGGACGGGGCTCATCTCTAAGGGACTTACGACCATGGCAGAACTCACTATTCCAGCGAGCAATGGTTGCATAGGAAGGGGCGGTGACGGTGTATACTGCAACCATGCGTTCATGGATCTCTTTTGCATTCTTGCCTTCCTGGGTAAAATTTTTTATCACTGCGCGGTGCTCAACCTTCTCCAATGTTGAAAAATTTGTGATTAACGATCTGCGATCAGCTACTGCTTCTTAAATAGACGAGGCAGGAGCGTGCGGCTGCAGTTCCTGACTTGTCATAACTTGTCCTAACAACCCGAGAGACAGCCATCTCCCTTCCTCTGTTTTCCCCTACCGATTCGCAAAACTTATTGACCGCCTCTCGTATCATTAAAAACGCTTTGACTCGTGTTTTCAAAACGACGCTATTTTTAACTGCCGCGAATCAAGCAGGTCTATGAGTCATGCAATTCTCGTGTTGTGTTCATCTTCTGTTCGCAACGAGTCACTGGCTCAATGTAGCCAGCTAAAACCAATACTACCAAAGGTAATTCAGGTCACTGAGTTCAAATACGATGCAAGTTGACTACCAGGTGGCGCAACCTATGGCTAAATGTGCCAAGTCGGCTATTTTTGCCTCAAGTCGACTAGATCATGTCCCTCTAGTTTTCATAGTTCTTTTCGGCTGTTCTTATTTCGCGTTTCATAAGGTAAAGAAATTAAATGTATCGTTCTCCATTCTCGACACTATTTCTGGTTTCGTTTTTTTATACAATCGGTTTCGTTCCCTTATGCACTTTTTAATCTCAGGATTTATCTACGGCACTTGATTTGGTCTATTCGAAGTTCTAGGTTTATAGCGCACTATTTCATTATTTATAGTGAAATATTAGCAATGAAACCATTGCTGTAACTATTCCATGTGAATTTAATTTTTTTAGTGGGGGCGAAAAATATCGAAATTATGGGATTTAAAGTTTAGGATTAGATGAGTTTTTTAATGAAATTTTTGAGTGAATTGAATCTAATTATATTATGATCGCTGTTCCCAAGTGTTTCTCCAAGTGAATATTCTGAACTATTTTACTCCTTTTGTCAAAATTAACTCTACTTTTTGTCTAGGGAGTTACATTTATAAATTCTAGAAATAAATTTCCTGTATTGTTCGAAAAATTTAAGTCATCTATATAACATTAATTTTTGTCTAATTAAGTGCGAAATTTATTTTATTCCTATTTATCAGATGCTCGTAGCTAAAATTTCATGCGTAAAATCTATATTGATGTCTTCCATTATCGCGACTTGTTCGTTTACATCATCATCATCATCACTAACTCTATAATTTAAGAAGGGGATTTTTTTTTAGTATTTGAATAATAATTTCATCTTAGTTTGGTTATGACTTATGTTTTTTATCAAAGTTATTTATAATAATTATTTTATAATATCAAAAAACAAAATAGTGAAGTTCAGAAATAAATATAAATATCGAAATTTTGCGAAATTTTTCAAAACCCAAAGAATTGCAAAATGGTGAAGTTCAGAAAATTTATAAAAATTTAACCATGGCTTCTTTTTTTTATTCTTAATTTTAATCTTAGTAGCAAAGCGCAAACAGTGTTTCCCAACCCCTTTACTCCCAGGCCACACTATAACTTTCCAGAAAAAACGTCCCTCCACCGTTGCTTTGTCTATCCCAATTCTGTCCTTTCCTCTCGCTGCGCTGTGATATCGGCCTATTCTTCTCTACTTTATGCCCAAATAACTAAACACAAATTCTCCTATCGGCCTATTTGGCCGCTCAAACATTGCAATATAAACAGAAAATACGGTGTCACTCACAACTTACCACAGATGCCAACAACAAATAGGTTGAAGCGAATGGGCTAAATCAGCTAATGAATCAATTTTTATCTCACTTGTTAGATGCCCCTCTTAGTTGTCAAGAGACCACTTGGCAAAATTATAAAAACAGATGGATGTTAATTGTCAAAAAAATATTCTTGGTCCCACACCCTTGCCCCACCAAAGTTTTCCCAAGCCTCCCCGGTGGGGCATACGACCCACTGGTTTAGACATATCCTTATTAAAATTCTTCTCCATAGTAGGTTAAATTCTACAATAAAATCCCTTTTATAAGCTTTTAGCCATGTCTCCGTAACCTAGATAATAATAGCCTACTGTAGCAACTAAGCCTTTTATTTCTTCGATCATGTTTCTCAAACTGAGCGCGTTTGTGTAAAAACATACAAATTTCTTGCCAGATTTCTAGAGCTTTTGTTGGGTGCATGATTATTATGTTGTTGCGAACATCACTTTAGTATGTGCTCTCCATATTCTGATGCAGACCTCTCTGAAAATAATTATTGAAAATTTTTCCCATTCTCGCCGTTCAGGTACAGCTGGTATCTCTAAAATAGCTCACCGCCCTCGGAAAACTCGTCCCATAGATGATGAATGCTCCCGTTTTTCCTGGGAAAGAATGCTAAGAGAGTTCTTAATACAAAGAGACTTTTCCATGGAATACATTCGCCGTACCTATTCTCGGAAGAATATGTGTAAACGTTACGTTCCTATTCTTCTCTCTCTACTTTCTCATCATTTGGCGATTCCTAACCAGGAGTACTTCGAACATGGTAGATAAGACATTATTAGAACCTAAATAAATAATATAAACTGTCTCTCAAGTAGATCTCTATTCATGAAATTGTCCACTGAATCGACCTAATTTTCAACTTTGCCTCCCGGAAAGCAATATTTCCTCCGTCAGGTTTGTTTCCTTCCGCAGAATTCTTTCAATTGACCTCTAGTAATAGATTCAGTTACCAAACTAACCTCGAAATCATTTTCATAGTGGTTAGAACTTATAATTAAAAACTTGTTAGTCATTATCCCTAGCTACCTCGTCTTTGGCTGTCTCGGTGAAGCTCCCCAGCCAACCGGAGTGAAGGCGCCTCCCTCGGCTGCAGAATGCCTGACTAGCAGGCTCCCTCGAAGGACAGGATCAGCGGCGGCTGAAGTTCATCGTTCATCCTCGCGGTCACACCCAAGTGCGTTCCCTGCAACCTGAGTGCCGAACTCGCTCCCCAAAGCCCCCATGCATTTTTTTGCTGGGTGGAAAAAACTTTAACTCCCAACTCTTCGCGTCACGCACCCCTTGCAGCTATCAACCGATCTATCGATTTGGACTAGCAGAAAACAGTCACTACAGACGAGACAGACCTTCAGATATTAACGATATGAGCTTTGAAAGAGAGTTGACTAACAAATGTGACACCCATATTTTGACCAGGGGCGAACTACATCCCAAGGAGTACCCACCAGAAACGACTTAGTTCTGTAATGATCGAATTTCAGAGTTTTCCGACAGCCATTCAGTACTGATCACGTTGTACGCAAATATAAGATTTCTAATTGTCTCAGCAAACAAAACTGAGGAGAAAAATAAGTAGATTTACGTAATATAGGCATAAAAAGTGAAACGATCGAGTAGGGGGAGGGGGGCATAAAATCCCAAGGGTAAAAAATTGATACCCAAAATGAGCGGAACAAGCAATGAGCCTTGCGGAACACCAGCAAGCACATCGCCGGCCTAGATATATCACTCTCATATGAAGAAACTGAGTATGGGATAATAGGCATGAACGGAGTGAGTCTAGTGTAGGTCCACAGGTTACCAGGTATTCATGAACATGATGAAAAAAACAATATGATGGTGCGGTTCCACAAACTCGCAGGTATTCATGAACTCAATGAAAAAGAACAGTATGATGACAGTATCGAAGGCTATCGATAGATAAAGGAGTAGAAGGGAAGATGTCAGTCGCTCTGTGAAGGCGGTCAGTTTCATTTAGGGGAATAGATTCAGTGGTGTCTATGAGATCACACAATTATTTTTCCTACGCAATAATGAAAAATAATCATCTTCTTTTTTATTGCCTTCATGGATTTCCGTAGACCTAGAATAAAAAAAAAATAGGAACGGAGAAGGAATACAAACGCTAACAAATCAAAGTCTAACAAAAATTCAAAGAAAGGATTAAAATTGCTCTCTCTTGGTGGAGGGAGGGGGGATTATAGCTCCTCACGCTCATTAACTTGTCCAGGAGTCTCTGTGAATTAAGTTTATTTCAGTATATGGCACCCCTACGAACTCAGTTGTTATTTTGTCACGAAGAAAAATCGAACGCAATTGAAATTTAATTTTAGCCATTCGGAATTCAAGGTTTCATTCTTGCGCTACTCCCTTTGCCCTGACCCCCAAATAAATTCCCATCTTTCCCGTGACCTCGGAGTGAAGCCTAGCATTATAATTATTATTATTCCGCAAAAATTCCTAGTGGCGCGCATCAACATTACAAACTTTGAATCAGTCACTGACGCGCCCTTATCTGCCAGTACCACAAACAGGTTATTTATGTAGTATTATTAGTAGAGAAACATTTCCAACTCCTTATTCATCTCTGCTCTGTCCTTCCATTTATCTTTATAGCCTCTTCCCAAGGGACTTATATCCGTATCACTTAACAATTTCACGGATAACATCCGATTAAATCAACTAGCTAGTGTACCCAGAGCCCCCAACATCCTTATATAGCCTGTATACGCTGGATTATAACAAGAATACCACCCGAAAGTCATCAGTATTCAAAGCTTGTCAAAATCTTAATAATGCATCTAATATATATATATATATATATATATATATATATATATATATATATATATATATATATATATATATATATATATATATATATATATATATATATATATATATATATATATATATATATATATATATATATATATATATATATATATATATATATATATATATATATATTACAATAATATGTATAATTAATGCCCCAACTGAAACTCAAAAACAACAGTAATCTTTCCCTTACTCATATTCTCGACTGTTTGGACTATTTATGACTTTTTCCTTGAAGTCTGCCACTCTATTATTACCCCCCAAGTCAAAGAACTTACTAATATCTAAATTACTTAGAAAAAAAATAGCTTATTCATATATCCTCTCACTAGCCTTATTTCAAATGTGAAGATATTTTTCCTCTCAAGTATAATCTGGATATTTAGGCTCTTCATGGAAGGTATCATCTTTGTTGCCCTGATTTACACGGACTCTAGAAGGTTAATATCATGTTTATAATGTGGGGTCCATGCCTGTATACATTACTCTAAATGTACTCTGTCATGCGAGATGGGTTTTTTTTGGGGGGGGAATAAACGGCGCTACTAGGGTGACTATTAATATCCTCTCCATTAACCCAGAATGGTTTTTTAGATAATCTATATTTTTGTTTGACCCCATTGCTTCGCCATTTTTGATAAGGTCGGCAATGTATTTGATATCTTAATCTGATTTAGATATTAATGACCTATCTATTCCCCTTCTTATCTTTTAATAAATCCTCATAAATATCAATCTATTTCATAGTTAAATTCTTTATTCTTCATTTCCATGTGGAAAGCTTTCTGACATCTACTAGTTTATATAAATCACTCTGTTCTAAAGATACCACCAATTTCTTTTACATCTTCCAATTTGGCACCATTAGCAAAAGTCGACACTTTGCTATTAACTGCCTCCTCAAGATCACTTATATAAACTAGAAATAATAATGTTCCCATAACAGACTTTACATGATTTAGGAGTACCGTCTTCTTTTTGGCTTTCAGCTATCCATTTCCAAATTTCCCCACATATCCTATGTGTTATAAAATATATGTATAAAGAAGTTTCCTATGTGGAGCCTTAACACAGGCTTGGTTAAATCAAAGTAAATTTCATTTAATTTCTCCACTTTATCTAATTGTTTTGTTACATAATCCATAAATTCCAGTATATAAGGATCTTGTGTTTCTTTTTAGAATTTGGGGATTTTTTTTTTAATTCAAGAATTTGAATACAAACTAAGTGATTTTTTTTAATAAGGCAAAAAGCCCACCAAGGATGTCCGTCCGAAAGCTTTCTGAAGAGAGGGTCATACATGAACTGGTGTAGGTTAGTAAAATGTGTGGTTCATCATCCCAAAGACTAGCGGAAGTGTTAGGGATTTAGAAGGACGCGACTTTCCTGAAGCTGCCCACGTTCCGCAACGATAGACAGGTCCTTTTGCGAGGTAGACTAACGAGAAATGGTGTTCAGGTAGAGACAGACAGACAAACATAATCATCTTTTTGGATTCGTTTTAGGTAGGTGAAGTGTGAAAAAGTGAAAATGTATGCACTGTATGACCCTAGTGTCCAAAAGAGGAGAATTTCTCACACCTGTGTTAGAAAGAGCACACAACTGTCCTAAGGCTTCGCTTCCACCATTTATTTCCCAACGAAGTATGTGTGTGACCTTGCGGTCCGCATACTTCGCTATATATTAGTTCTCCTCTACCATATAATCAATTAGAGTGTTTTACTGACATCGTGTGGCGGTTATTTTTAGATCAAAGCGACGCGGATTCTCTTCCATCAGGTTTCAGATTAGCAGCCATGTGTGTTTTGAAATACAGCCATCGATGAAAGATACATAAACAAAGGAGGGATAGAGGGAGGACACGCAGTGTAAATAGCCCTTTGTCACAAAGACGCAGGTACTAACTACCAAGATAAAATTTCGAAACTGAGCTTGTTTATAAACCAGCGACATGATAAGACTTCTGGGAAACAGGTCGAGATAGGCCTAAATAAAGGCCCTATGAAAATCGTGTGATTAAAATGTATGTGTTATTTTCCTCCCTTTCCCCCAACTCCCATTATAACTTTCCAGAAAAATGTATGTCCCACCGATGTTTGAAAAACCTATTTTTGATATTGTAATCTTAATTATTGAGTACAAAAGAATCTAATATATTTATTGACCACATAAGAATAAGTGAATCACTTTAGTGAGAAACCTGCAACTAAAACAAAATACGGCGTCAATCACAATTTACCACACATGCTAAATCAACTAATGAGCCAATTTTTATTTCACTTCATATACCTGTCAGTTGCCAAATTACAATTTAACGAAACAAAAAGAGGATGTTCATTGTCCCAAAAAATATTCTTGGATCCGACGCCCCACCGATGGAAATCACATATCTGTGAATTCCTCACAAACCAAAGAAAAAAAGTGATGTCAATAGTCTCCGTTTTTATCTCTCAGAGTGAAAACTGTTTGGTCGTGAACTCTTTGATGGACAGTTTAATTAGTTGATGCATAAAAAGATTTAGATTTTTACATATCAAAGTAAAAATGCGATGAAACAAAATAGTCTGTCACATTCCAAAGGATGAAAATTATGTCACGAAAATAATTTAATTACTAAGAATCGCTTTCCAGAACACAATTTTTTTAACTTGGGAGGGGGGGGGGGAAGTTTCAGGCGATTTCCTAACATTTGGGGGGGAGTTTGAAAATGACCATGTTTATTAATTTAATTTAAGTATTCAAAATTTTTAAGAAAATGAAACTTTTTAAAAATAAATATACTAATCGATTTTTTTTCAACAAAAGTTTTGAAGTTCTAAATTTTTTTTAGAAAATTTAAGGCAATGGCTGTTTTTGTGTTTTTTTGTATATTGGAAGGTTTTATCTTTAGCTCGAGGAAATAGCTACTAGCCCCTAAAACCCAGTAAAGCAAAATTAAATTATCAGAGTAAATTTAGATCGGAAAATACAGGCCTGCGGATTGTTTCTTCCATATTTAGAAAGAATTCCGATAAAAGTTTTTTTCTTGCCTTTAGTCCTAGAAAATAAGCATGGATCTTAAAAACATCAACCAACAGTAAATTATTAGGAAATACAAGCCGCTGTTCTCTTCCGTAACAGGAAGAGCTTGGTTACACAGGCACCTTGCGGGGTGTGGCCTACGGCCTTATTTGCTAATCTTAACCGCCTTTTTTAATCCCCTTTATAGACTCTTTATTTTAAAACCCTGAACACCCTTTTCTTCATCTTCATCTTCTTCATCTTCTTCTTCTTCTCCTTCTTCTTCACCACTAGCAGTCAAGGGCTGCGGAAGTTGAGAAGAAAAACTTTCTATCACCCCCCCCCACACACACACACCCCTAGGTTGAAGTAGTTAATATGCATGACAATGTACACATGTAGATAAGTGTGTACAGTAGATTATATATTTAAAAAAAAATAATAAAAAATAAAAAAATAAATAAATATATAGCATGTTAGAGATACACTCGTAGATAAGTGTGTATCGTAGTTATGGATTTAGTGTAGCGGACTAGCCTCGAGCGGACCTTAGGGTCTTTGCTGGTCCTAGATTCTGTAGTTCTGTAGTTCTTCTTCGGTCTGTGTCCTACGGCCTATCATGATTCTTTTTTCTTTTCTCCATCTAAATTTGCAATAATAATTTCCATGCAAAAATTTTAATAAATCTTCTGAACTTCACCATTTGTAATTCTTTTAGTTTTAAAAAAAGTCACAAAAATTCGATACTTATATTTATTTCTGAACTTTACCATTTTTTTTTCTATTATAAAGGAATTATTAGAAATAACTGATAAAAAAATTAAATCTACTTAAGTGACAACCGAACTAAAAGAAAAAAATCTTATTCAAACCTTCAAAAAATCTCGTTCTTAAAATATAGGGTTATGGATATCTACTAGAAACCTTTTAAATTTGTTTTAGACAAATAATAGCCCGTTGTCAGAGCTGGGCTATGCCGTATGCGGCATGCCACAGATCGATGGTCTGCCTGCGAAATCAAGCACCTAGTACGGTAGGTTAGGCTTGTTCTCTATATTTCCAAGACCTCCTCGATGAATAATAAAATATGAAACAAAATAATGAAAGGGACGTCGAATCAGGATTTAGGAAGTGCGTCATGTCCCGTAACTCTACCCGGATAATATACCCAAGAAAAACCTCTTTCGTACCTAGATATCTTTAGAGACCACATATTTAAATCAATTACCTATGCGACAAAACGCTGATACAAATGCATATTTCTTCCTTTAAAGTCCTATTAACAGTCCATTTTAAGAACTCATTTATTACCGAGCCAGATTTTCGCAGCAAATGTTGTTCCAATCAATATTTATTGTTCGCATCCGTATTAATTTCTAAGTATATTTTCTTGATATACATGGTTGTTAACCTTGAAGGTTACGAGAAAATATGTCAAGGTTATCTTAGGTGAGTAGGATGACCATAATATATGTAATCGATTATATATTCCTCTCGGGAGGATGTCAGAGAATGTGCAGGCCTAACGCTTTCGTCAGTGAGTAGTTTCTCATCCCAGTAAAAAGAAATCCATTGCGAACTCTTTCAAGTTTCATTTAATTTAATATTTGTTATGCTTGTAAAATAAGGGCAAAAAGGTTGTTTATTGTGCTTAGTCTTTGAGACAATTTTGTCTTTTATATAATTCTTTTTCCTTTTATCATCTGACTTTTCATCTCTTCATAAAAGCAAACATACCCTCCTTTCAAACAACAGCTAGCTGTATTCCTTCCATTGCTTAAATTCTTATTGTATCTCTAAACTTCAAAAACTTTATATGTACATTTTAAGTTTGCAAGAAAATGCTATTTGGCCTAATTACGCTTATGATAGTACCATGTAATTTATAAATTTCCGTTCCTAACATTCGTATGACGTCAGTAAATGTTGACAGATACTTCTTTACAGCCTGCCACAAAATTTTGAAAGAGTGTACAATTGTTTCCTAAAAATAAATATATTTCTTAATTTCCTATTTATACCCTTATATAATCCTTTGAAAATGTTAAAAAACTTCAAATTTTTACAGTTTCAGCAACTTAGAGAAGTAATAAATGTGTTATGAATGCAAAAAAGTGTCATATGTTTTCCTAGTTGCCAAGTTTAACATAAACTGTGTTTTCCATGGATAATTTGTAATTAGTAATCTAGGCATGTATTTTGTATTCATTTTAATAATCTCGATACAATACAGATTAGGGAGAAGATTTTAATATAAAACAATCTTAAGTTCTTAAATAAAAATATTTTGCTAAACCGCAAAATAACAAAATCCGACTATTCGAGAAGTGTTCTCTTAATTTCTAATTCATACAATTTCACACTAGCTAGTTTTTCTCATATTTCATCAGCATTACATTGGAAAAGTAATAAGTGTTGAAATAAATCCTAAATCTAGATTCCACTCATAATGGATTTGCTTTCTATTTGTGGAATATATCATAGATTATTGCCATTGCAGCTTTGCGAGAACGTAGGGGTTAATTTAGTGTTGCCAATTTAGCGCGAAACGCGCTAGATTTGACGCGTTTTAGCATTGCTAAGCGCGAATTATTTTTATTTGACGCGGCCGCGCTATTTTAGCGCTTTCGCATTTTATTTTAGGGCGTTTTTGCAGTTTTAGATTTTATATCACTTGATAATCCATTTTCCATCTAGGCCAAATCTGTTTCAGGGCTGCCAAGGTTTGTACGTTCGTACAAAATTGCTATTACCTCCCACGCCCACCACACTCTCCACAACACTCCGCATAACAAAAAACTCCACCACGACCCCCCCCCCCGCCACACAACCACGCGCAAAGTCGACCAACCCCCTCCCTGCTGTTCCCCCCTCTCCTCTTTTCCTCTTTCCATCCCTCCTTCCTCGCCATCCCAACCTCTTCCCTCTCCCGACATTCGCCCCCTCTCATAATCTGCACCTCCCCTACTATTTCTAGACCCCATCTACTAGCTCTACTCCCTCCTCCTTTGCTTCTACCCCCCCCCCTCCTAGACTCCTTCCACGACCACCACCCACTCCCCCACTATCTCTAACCCTCCTTCCACAGAACATACTCTCCCCTCTACCACGGCCTACCCACCCAATAACACCATTGACAACCGCTCCACTCCCATGAAATCACAGCCGACACGTGTGAAGGTACTCGCTCCCCACGCCTCCTGGGAAAGAACCAAGGAGAGGTGAACGGTCCCGGCTAAATCAGCCCCACGCGCACTTCGCCCACGTCAATAGGTCGCCTCAACATAACACAATTAAACGTACGCAGCTGGCACGGTATTCGCCATACTGTTGCCAACTGGGTCCTGACAACACAAAGACCTGACATAATACTCTTGAACTCGCCAAGTCTACACCCTCCCAACAACAGACTCCGCATTGCAGGCTACCACACATATCTAACTCCACAAGCGCTGAACCTAGGATCAGTGATCCTAATAAAGCTCTCTATACACCACTCCCTCATTCAAACGCACGATGACTTTTCTAGCCTGCAAGGTACAGACAAGCTCCGGCCCCATCCTAATGGCCACGCACTACAGACCACCACGCCGACAATTAAACATAGAAGTCCCACTCCGTGCTCTATCAAACCACAACCTACCTATCTTCTTTGCGGGGGACCTCAACGCTTTCCACTCAACACTCCTTTCTAATACCACGAATGATTCAGGAATGTACCTGGCCGGTGCCCTGCCGCGTTATCGCTGCAAGCACTTCGGCCCGGCCTTCCTTACATTCTTCGGTACTCGCGGAGGAACCACGTCGCCTGACGTGGTCTTCCGCAACGACCACGCTACACGCTTCTACACTTATATCTCACCAGGTCCTCACGTACTCTCTGACCACATACCGATATTCCTTATCATATCCATATCTCCCATACTGATACCCGCACCACCTCTCTTCGACTTCAAAAACACGAACTGGGAAGAGTTCAAGAGACACATAACAGAAAACACGTTACCAAACCTCGACCTTGATCACACCAATCCAAATCTGTTAGACGACCACTGGTGCTTAATCTTGACCACTATAACCGCAGCACGCGACTTATACACACCACACAAAACCTACACATGTATAAAACACTTCACATATTATATACACACTCAGAGACTCATCACACAGTACAACAATCACTACACTAGAGGCCCACGACAACGCAATATCACTCACCTACGTGCCCGCATCCTACAATGCGTGTAACTATGAAGATAGGAACCGACAGTGGCGAGAGGTCGTCCGCATCGCGGACGACACCCGTTGCACTAACCCCTCCTTCTTCTGGCGGCGCGTAAAAAGGATGCTTGGTACTGATCCACCCAAACCCATCACCCTCCAAGTAAATAACCAAACACTCACAGACACTAACGTCATCATCGACGCATTTAGGTCCCACTGGGACACACTACACACACAACCCACCCAAACCACACGCGCAAGAGCACTTCCAGGAAGTCCAGGAGTAGTGTCGTGCCCGCGCTTACGAGCTAGGGCCCGCCCCCCTAGATACGAATGGAGCTGTTCGACAGCATATTTACACTGACCACTCCCATCACCGTCGAGGAAACAAAACACTACATTAAAATAACACCAAAACGCGCACCTGGCCCCTCCGGACTACCAACCGCATTAATACACAACCTCCCCGCAAACATATACCCTACACTTACACACCTATTCAACGCCTCACTAGCCTCAGGCCACTTCCCCAAAATATTCAAAGTCTCTCACAACATACTTCTACACAAAATGAACAAAGACCCTCAACACTCAAACAATTACAGGTATATTGCTCTATTAGAGCACCTAGCAAAATACTCGGACGTATGATCAACTGCCGCCTACGGGAATACCTGGAAGAGAGGGATTGGTTCTCCCCCCACCAATATGGGTTCAGGAGGGACCGGTCCACTCAGGCAGTTGTGACCATCGTTCACGACAGAATACCAAAAAAAAAACGCCAGGTACGACAAAAGACACTCTTCATCAGCAAGGACGTGGAGAAGTCCCTTGATAAGGTGTGGCACAAGGGACTCCGTTGGAAACTCACCAACAATACGGAGTTACCTCTCTGCACCAGAAGACTCCTCTCGCACTGCCTCACTAAACGGAGATGCCACATAAAATACAACAATACCCTATCACAACCTTTCACACCACGCTCAGGCGTTCCTCAATGAAGCGTACTGGCACCCACACTTTACATCATATACACAAACGACACCCCACCCCCACCCGAAAACTTCGTCATACCTACACAGTGTCTTATGCCGATGACGAGACCATCCTCGTTAGCGGCCGCGGACCAGACGAGATCGCACACCACGCACAAATAATACTAGACGAAAAGATAGAATACGATGATAAATGGCTGATTGCCACGAATCCTCAGAATACACAGATGACACTCTTCAGCGCAAGAGATCACTACATGTATAACCTACAAATTTTTTCACACACAACAGACAGGAACTACCTAACCCAACAAGGCTCGACTACACACAACAGACAAAAATCCTTGGGTAAGTTTTGACAAGTCCCTTAGGTTCAATATACACCAGCAGATGATACAAGCCAGAGCCGCACGCACAAACAAAATGCTGCGCAGGTTCTACCCTGCGGGCAAGAAACTACAGTTACACCTATATAAAACACTCGTGCGACCTCTTCTCAGATACGCCCCACTGTCACTCGTAGCTGCGAGTGTCACGTGGCAGAAGAAGGCTCAGCGCATTCAGAACTCTGCTCTGAAGCGCACTTGCCGCTCTCCCATGTACGCGAGAATGTCCGCACTACATGACAACAACAAATTAGTACCCCCTCAACACGTACGCTCACACTAGACTCACAAAACAACTCGGGAAACTCGCCAGAGACCCCATATACACCGCACCAAACGCAAGAGTGTATGTTGCGATGGCACTGCGATAGCCCGCAGCCCATGACCACCCGCAACCCATACCGTTCTACGCATAAGTTAAGAGCATCATGAATAACGCGTCTGATTATGCAGACACGATCTCCTTCCTGACCGCACCCCAACTGTCGTCCAGCCACGAACACCCCGATACACCCTCAACTACATCACGCATCGGTGTCTAGCCACCGACCTATCAACTCTTCTTATCCCCTTTCAAGTTATTTCCGTACCTTTTTCCTCTACGACTACCTGATCGCCTGTGTTACACAGTGATCCCTTTCTGTTCCTTCTATATACATCATCATCATCATTACAGTATATTACGAAACCTGATATTTTTGGTACGTTTAAAAATGTTTTTGAACTGGCTGAGAACGCCATCAATGAGCATGTAAAACACTACTCCTTTAAAACGCTGCATTTATTAACTGTTTCTTATGATTTTAGTTCATACAAATATTAAAACGATAAATATATAATAAAATTCAAGAAAAAATAATAAAGTGATCTACTTTAGTCACATCAGGTATTACTCTCAAACTAGAATACAAATTATTGTATCCTTCTTGGATTTGATTTGATTGCAGGAATGCAATGCTGAAGAAATTTGCAGTGTAATTAAGGAAAGCTTAAAAGAACATTGCCTTGATTTGAAGAACTTGGTAGGATTTTGTACAGACGACGCCTCCGTCATGACGGGAATTAACAATGGCGTCTATGCATTCTTAAAAAGAGAAGTTCCTCATTTGACTCGTAATCAAATGCATTTGTCATTCTCTTCAACTTGCAGTGGCACATGCTGCAGCCGAATGCTTACCTAGGCATTTAGACTTCATGATTAAGGAAACTTATAACTGGTTTTCACATTTCTCTGTCCGTTAAGCAAAATATAACGTGCTATTCGCCTCAATAAACGACGGTAATTTACCGTTAAAGCTTGTCTCGCCTAGTCCGACCAGATGGCTCTCAAGAGAAGTTGCCGTTTCAAAGATTTTGGAACAGTGGGTTGAATTGCGTCGTGATTTCAGTATCGCAAGGAATGAAGAAAGATGCTTTAGAGCTGAAACTCTATATTCTTTGTTCAATGACAAGAAAAACTTTGTTTTTCTGGTGTTTCTGAAACAAATACTTCCTCAAGTTCAAAGGGTTAATAAAACTTTTGAGGCGCAAATACAAGATCCGACAAAATTATTGAGGGATTTCCAATTTCTGATAAATTCTATTACTTCAATGATTTTAATACCAGGAAAAAAACTGCAGCAAGATGAGTGAGGGGGTCGGTTTCCACGCCTATCACCTCTTGTTATCTTTTCCCTCTCTTTTCTTCGAATTTTTTTCCTCATTATCTTTTTCTACCTCTTCCTCTTATGCTTCCTTTTGCACAGATTTTCAAACTTATCAAATTATTGTTTTCTATTATAAGCAAAAGGAGAGAGAGGAGGAATCCCCCTCCCCCAGTAATTTTGAATTATTGCTTCAGGGCTCGATAAATCAAAAGTTAAGAGCGGTGCTTATCGCCCGTGTCTTTGGGATTTTATAGACCCGAAACCCTATCTCTGTTATCAGTTTGGAAATGAAACCTCGCCCAGCAATTTTCCTCAACAAGCATAAAACGAAATACTTGAAAGGTGCATTAAATTCGTTATTGAGGTTGTGCATCAAATTAAGCAGCGACTACCAGATAATGTAAAAGTTCTAGAATCCATAAAAATTTTAGTACTACTGACTCAGTAGTACTGAGTGCCTTAAATCCATCAAACCGCCAAATGTAGACCTTGCGAAACCTTTTTATAAAAATTATAAGAACATAACTAAATATATTTTCAATGTAACCAGCTACGGAATGAATCCTGGGTTGAAGTTTTAAACACCATTTCATTCTGGAGAGAAGTTTCTTTGTATAGGAATTCTGTGGGAGAAAATCAGTTCAAAGAACTCTCTGATATAGCATTAAGATTCCTTTTTTTCCCCGCATTCCAATGCCGATGTGAAAAGACTTTAGTGTCATGAACATTGTTCATTCAAAATTGCGCAACTGCATGAATTTGAAAACATTGAGAGAAATTTTAGCCGTTAAATATGGTCTAAAGCGTAGGGATAAATGTTGCTTCAATTATAAATTGCCAAATGACATCTTGCGGAAAATTGGAACGATGAATGCATATGACGCCTCGACCTCAGAAGAAAAAGTTGACGAAAGCCATGAGGATTTGGAAGAGAGCAGTGATTTAGAAATCTTGGAGTAGGAGTAAATTAAACTTAAATTGCTTTACATTCATTTGTTTAAAATTGAATCTAGATTTTAACGTATATCTTTAACTTTCCTATTTTAGCGCGTTTTAACCCCAGTTTGGCGCCTTTTAGAGCGTTTTAACCCAAGTTTGGCGCTTTTTAGCGCGTTTTGGACCACGATCTAGGGGGCGTTTACCTTTGAAACATTTGGCAACATTGGGGGTTATAGACGCCGCTATTTAAATAAATCATATGAAGGGGGAACGATCGCTGTTATATAATCAAGCCATTTAAAGCAGGAAATATGAATACATAAGGGCTTATGTCAAGGCAGTTATTTCTCAAGGTTAGATTTAAGAACAGTGAACTTTATTCAATTACATAATTATAATTGGTATTTAGATTTATTGTAGGGAGAGGCAGAATATTGAAGAAAACTCATCCTCAGCCGATTCATTCATCCGAAGCAACGGTGATCTTTTTCCTCAAAATTTAAAATGGTGAAGTTAGAAGAAATGAAAATGTTTGGAAGATATATAGCCGCAGATGATCTTGCGGGCGTTGGGTTCCGGGGGCACGGAATCCTCCATACTATACTGAACACCCCTTTGCGCGGTGATAGTAATATAAAAGAAAAAGTCTAGGTAGATTCAATCTAGTTTCAGACTACCGTGGCCACTGGATCAGAAGGTAGGCACGCTGAGTGAATCTTTAAATCTCCTTAGGAAAATATATCGTATTTATTCTCAGTTTTAATCTATTGTGCATTAAAATAAAATACTGAATTTCTAGTGAAGAAATTCAGGCTATAGAGGTTAACGTCTTCCCCTTTGAGCATTGACCCCAGGAGAGACTGCGAATATTCCTTAATTGGCAGATTTTGTATGAAAGCGATAAGCCTGATCACCGGGCGCCCTACTTCCCTTTGCAAATATCCTACACTAACTTCTCTTCACCACTTTTATTTCGTTCTATCTATACCACACATGCTTTGTCCTCCTCTATATACACACACACACACACACACACACATTAATTGGTAGATCTTGCATTGACCAGTTTACCTGAGAATAGGAATAAAGAGTTTGATCGAGGTTTTCGCACCGATCTGCAGTCGACTGAGGCCTTCATTGAGGACCTACCGTTAACGTGGACGGGTATCTACAGTGTCTGTCTGGCAACCACCCTGAAGTTTACCCTAATCTTAACTTCCGGCGACTTATCATACCCGAAGTTGCTTAACTTTGCTAAAAATCGGAAGCTATTTCAATTTCGCTGTTGGAATAAAATTGGGGGAAATTAAAATGAACACATTTGATGTATGACAGTATGAACCAGAAGTAAAACAAGTCTAGATTTCCTCTAATTAGTTGTTTCCTGTCAGTTTTATGGAATTGTTTTTATAGGCAAAGGAAATTATATTTCACTCTTTTTATATAATTGAGAAGAAATAGAATTTTTTGTAATCGAACGTGGGCCTATTCAAAAGAATAAGCAGAATCATGGGTGACAGATAAACAGCAAACTTCGTCAACTTAAAATGTTTATTGCGGGATGACACTTAACTAGTTAATTTTCTCGTGTTCTATCCAATCCGTACGCGCTATATCTGGTATACAGGTGTTAATATCAATGAATGACTATAAACTATCTTGAAAAGATGGAAATCAAACAAGAATGGTATATCTGAAACCAAAAAATTGGAACTGGAGTTCAAGCTTATAAGCCACGGTCTTCATTATTTGCCATGTCTGTGAGGATAAGCCTTGAACAAGTACGCAACGCAGGGAAAACATGTTTGAACCTCACGACAATTTTATCTAAACTTGAAAGCCACTTTGGTCCCCGATGAACTACTATATGCGTTGCCGAGCGAGAGAGAGAGATGGAGATAAATAAGTTGATATGTTTTGTGCCTTAACAAAGAAAGTAACTGTAGCATAGTTAGATGAAATGGGAAGCCCGCCTCTCGCTTTCATACTTAAGGAATAACATTTACTATAATTAGATTATTAAATAGATCGATAGATAATAGATAGACAGATACGAATTAAACGCTTAGCAGTTTACAAAGTTTGCATTTTATTTTCATCGCTCAGCTGTTCTTTGTATCCCACTCTCTCACATGTGCCAAAACTAGGTAATTGATTTTTTGACCGTAAATGATACAACAGAATTTCCCCATCTAAGCATCCAAAACCAAAACACTACCGAAAAAGCTCAGCTGTTCTTTATATCTATTTCTCTCATGTTTATCAAATTATATAATTGATTTTTCCACTCTCGATGATATTGCTACAAAAAACTGCTATGTAAGCAATAGAACCAAATCAATTTCTGTTCACCGGCGCCACTCACTTCTAAGATAGGTTAGGAAAAAGTGCATGCCCGCCCACTGGTCGTAAAAGTAGCAAATAAACAGGCAGTGTTGGAAAGTGACCTGCCCTTCTTAGGTTAGTATTGGTAGACCCACTTAAAAAACCTGTGACAACTCCTCCCATGAAATATAGGATTGGGAGACTTCCAGTAAATTAGTCAATAGCTCCTCCTAAGTAGTATCATATTGGTAAACCCCCTTGGAAATTAGCCCTACCTACTCTATGTAAACCTTATATTTGCTCAGCAGACATTCTGAGCAAATCTTGTATTTGAATAAAGCTAAAGCCATACAGCTCCTTTTGCTCACCGCCACTGCGTCGTACTGGGTCTTCAAAGACGGGCAAGCAAAACACTCGAGGTGTGTCGCCACTTAAGGCCACACAAGCATTGCGTCGAGTTGCTGTGACCACTTAGGGTCACACGGTCTTCTAATACGATCGAACCCCCTGCAGGTTGCACCGTGTACCAAACTACCAGGCAAAACGGTTTGTACACGAATCAGAGGGAAATGTCCAACTTGCTGTTGAATACCAACCTAGTTTTAAAAATACCACAAGATGGCATGCTTTTAAAGAGGCACTCTGCCATTATTACAAAGAAATTAGTGAAGAACAGTCCTTGACTGGATTAGCTGCGGTATTCGCTCTGACGTGGAATAAAGACAAGAAAGAGGATATACACAATTTTACATGCAGAGTACATAAAACTGTCGGGGAAGCTCTTAAAACCGTAGAAATCTCATTAAACTTTCGGTGTAGTAATATGAAGGAGCTATGGAATTTATTAGATGCAACTGCAAT
Organism: Ceratothoa steindachneri; assembly: GCA_963969495.1. Classification (NCBI taxonomy): domain Eukaryota; kingdom Metazoa; phylum Arthropoda; class Malacostraca; order Isopoda; family Cymothoidae; genus Ceratothoa; species Ceratothoa steindachneri. Next base: position 21,443,685 of record OZ018335.1, read on the forward strand.
GTACGCAAACATTTCACCTGCTCACAAAAGAAATTCCAGAATGAAATCAAGTTAAATGAGGAAGTTAACATTGCCTTAGGCAAAACGAGAGAGGATAAACCAGAGGCCTTTGGCCAACGGCCACAGGAACCAAACAACTCTATCTACCTAGCTCCAAGTACTCAGTATATACATGCACAAGCTCATACTACCGCTCAACGAACCCGGGTATGCGACCGTTAGAAATGATAAGCGGAGGGATATTTTACCTAGGAATGAGAAATGTGCAAACACTCCTAGGGCAGAGAGGTGTTTTAACTGTGATCGAGGATGATACAATGCAGAGAAAGTCCTAGGTGCCATAATTGTGAGGTCAAAGGACAGTATGCTGCTGAATGTAGGGATCCCCCATACTGGGCTGTATGCCGTGAGAATGGACACGAGAGATGAAACCCCAAAATGTAAAAGTTACAGCCGATCACCTGTAGCACTGAGGAATGCAAGGTGAGTCCATTGAAACCACCACAACGAACCCGTAGCAATCGAACAGGGAAGCAATTTGTAGGGTCAAGTACAAAGAACATTCGTGTAGTTTGGTAAGAACAAGACAATATTCCCACTGCTTATGACGAAGAATTGGGGTATTCTGAGCTTTACCCGGAGGTTGAGAGCCCGTACTACACGGAACCTTTTGGGGGGGACAGACCCTCCGTTAGAGGAAGGACCTCCTCAGTATTAAGTAAATCCCTTCCCATTAGGCTGATACCAATAAACCCATTGCAAGAACTACTAGTAAGAGGACGAGTAAGGCAACTGCCGGCTACCGCTATGTTGGGTACCGGAGAGACAAGTTCCTTAGTAAAACACGCGTTTGTGAATAAATTGCTAACCTGGTACCCAGCCAGATATCATATCACCAAAACTCGTGTTAAATTCCCCGACGCACAAGGTAGCGACATCCCTACTTTGGTGAACTATAGCTTTATTTATGTGTGGATGATGATGATAATTGTAGATAATTGGGTTCCCTTTTCAACTGATTTTCTATTAAGGATGGACTTTATGAACCAAAATGCTTGGGAAATATACCCAGCCAGTAAGCGAGCTCGAGGTAGAAGAAATACATATGTGTTGACCGACGGTGATGGTCAAGCACAATATTTACGCGAGTCAAGTGCATCGAACCCCGAGGAGTAGGGTGCGCCTAGAGAGCTATTTGAGGTCACAGAAGCACCCGAGTTGAGTGATGCCTTTTCGGATAGTTTGGCGGATGTAGAGGTCCCGAAAATGTCTACGGATGAAACTAACAGTCGTGTACGACGACTAAGCGAGTTGAATGTGTTGCATGATGAGCTAAAAGAGACATCACCCTGTTCTATAAACAATGGGCTACGAGAGTCATCAACGAGCCGTGGTAAGTCTACGGAACAAATTGGGGTTCATGAGCTGAGTCACAGTGGGAATAAACTGTCCCATTCTTCAGATGTAGAGTTGAATCAAGGGAGTCTTGGGGTGACCCCTGTTAATAAGAGTATAATAAATTACGGTCGCGTAACGAGCTTTGACAAAGTAGATACTGTGTTTAAAAATAATTTAGCTTGTAGTTGGGTGCAAGAATCAATAGAGCTCACAGTGAAAACTAAAAACCGAGTAGAATTGTGTGTCCCGGAAAATGTAGAAATACAGCCCCAAGAAAGTATTCGTTTTAGTGTAAAAATAAACCTAGTAAATGGAGGAAATACTGAACCTGAGGGTGGGTTATATGTTATAGAAAAGGGATGCATAAACAGACTACCAGTCATAGCGAAGATGGGTCAATTCTTGCTAAGGTTTTGAACAGTGGCTCACGTGTAGTTAAGTTAGTTAAAGGTCAGAGGCTAGGCACCGCTACCCAAGTAAAAGTCACAAAAGAAAATGAAACCCCAATATGACTGGTACAGTCCTCGGTCAAGCAAGATAGTGGGAATAAAAGTGAATTGTGGGCAAAATACAGATTCTGTCTAAGGAATAACTTATAATCTTCGCTTGCATTATCAGAGACGAGCACGCAGAATAGACTACTCGATCTTTTATTGTCAAATCAAGATGTTATTGCTTTATCCGGAAATAGATTCGGTTGAACAAAATTAGTGCCTTTTGAACTCAAATTAAAACCCGGAACAACGCCTATATATATACACATCCATATAGGCTACCCCATTCACGGTTAGAAATTGTAAAAGAGCAAGTACAATACATGCTACACCACGGCATCATTGAGACTTCGGCAAGTCCGCGGTCTTCCCCCATGATTTTGGTGTCAAAAAGGACGGAGGAACGAGACCATTTATAGATTTTGGACGCTTAAAAAGTATTCTGATTCCGGATTAATTTCCTAAACCAAACATGATCGAAAGGATTCAGAATGTAGGAGACTCGAAGTACTTCTCCTCATTAGACTTGGCCAGTGGATATTGGCAAATGGAGATCATTCCAGAGTGCAGGCCTTATGCAGCTTTTACCTCGAATTTCGGTCACTACCATTTCAACGTTCTACCATTTGGTGTCCTAAATGGACCTGCTAATTTCTCCAGGTTAAGGAATCTAGTTCTTTCTGACCTACTAGGTGTAGAGGCCTTAGCTTATCTAAACGACATCATAATTTTTGGTAAGGATCTACCAACCCACTTTACCAGGCTCCAGCATGTATTCGATAGGTTGCGAAAGACAAACTTAAAAGTAAAACTAGCAAAATGCGAATTCCTCCAAGAACTGATTGTATACCTTGGATTCTTACTTTCCTCGCAAGAAACCAAACCTGACCCACCGAAGACGGACGGACTCCAAAAATATCCGCCACCGAAATCGGTCAAAGAAGCCCAAGTCTTTCTTGGCTTAGTAGGGTTCTACCGTAGCTTCATTCCCAAATTCTCTGATATTACCAAACCCCTCACCGACCTATTCGCAAAGCATCCTACCTTCACGTGGGATCCTCAACAATAACAATCATTTAAATGTCTTATAGACCATTTAACCCATGAACTAATTTTGCAGTACCTCGACTATAAGCAACCCTTCATTCTAGTCACTGACGCAAGTTCTTTGGGCATGAGTGTTGTTTTGCTGCGATTAAAAAATAGAAAAGAAATACCGATTACATATGCTAGTAAACTATTGAATGGAGCATAAAATAATTACAGCACAACGGACCGCGAAGCGCTAGCTGTAGTCTGGGCTTTAAAAAAGTTCAGAAACATAATATACGGGTATGATATTATCCTGAGAACTGATCACCAACCCCTTGTGTATCTTTTTAAAGAAAAATTACGAGAAGGTAGATTTAACCGTTGGGCATTATAAATACAAGACTACTACCCAAAAGTAGAATATAGACCAGGGAAACTACAAACCATCTCAGATGGCTGATCAATAGTAGAAATCTCATCCCATTGGGACGAATGTCCCTCGCCCAGACTGCCGCCATCAACGGAGCTTATCATGTAGGAATTGGAGATACCCTCCAATTTGCATTATTTCACTATGACAAAAGTTTCCCTTACGATATAATTGACTCGTAGATCTCTTTGAACCCTGGCTATGATGGACAATCCTACAACATAGACGTCGCAATGGAATTAACAGAACGTGCTTTTAAAATATTTTATCTTGTTCGAAGGGAACTAAACCAACAGAATACCCAAATGGAGCAGCAACAACACCGAAGGACTTCACTCCCACATGCCATCTTCGCCTGGATGCGATGCTATATTAAAAGCATCGTACCCCTAAACATTAATGCGAAACAATACCCCAGATAGGATGGACCCTATATAATAATGAAAGCCTTCAGCAGAAACAGGTTCGACATCTCCGATATTTGGGATCTAAAACGCACAAAACTAGTGCATGGAGATCATCTAAAAATAGCCCTTCGAGCCCTTCGAGCCCTTTTGAACCGGCTCCGTGAGCATGGACTCACCCTTGGCCCCAGTAAGTGCCTCTCGCTAATATACCATCAAGTACATCGGCTTCCATACTGGGAAGAACCGAATGCAGAGGAAGAAAACGTTCGGGCCATAGTAGAAATGCCCCCTCTCACACACTAAAAAGCAGCTCCGATATTTATGCGATCGGCCTCGTTCTACCGGAGGTTCATCCCCAATTTTGCATCCACTTCTGCCCTATTGTGTGCAATGTTGCAGAAAAGGTCCCAAGGTCCCCTAGTCTGGAACCCCAAGGCCACTTCCAGCTTCCAACAACTAAAGGACAAACACGTCCGCCCCCATCTTGAGGCTCCCAAATCTACTAAGCCCTTCGGCATCCGGACGGATGCCAGCGACGAAGGCCTCGGATGAGTACTCCTCCAGTACGCTGATAGCGGAGAAAGCAACCTTGTGGCATACGTGAGTCGAAGGCTATTACCGCGTAAGAAAAACTACTAGGTAATAGAACGAGAGGCTTTAGCAATTATATGAGCAATTTCAAAATTGAAAATGTATCTAATTGGTAAAGAATTCGTCATAGAGACAGACCACCGCCCATTGTCATACTTAAAAAATGCTAAGAGTCAAAACGGGCAAATAATGCGGTGGATTTTAATTTTGCAACAGTTTCAATTTAAAATTTTGTATATTCGCCGCTCAGACAACTGCGTGGCCGATAACCTCAGTCGCAATCCCTTAACAGACAATAGCACCTAAACCCGCTCTTCTAGAGTAGGATGTTTATAGTAATTTTAAATAGTTTGTATTATGCGCCTAGCACAGATCGGTCCCTTAGATATGTACACCTGTTGATACAGGTCAGGTTTCTCTTCGACCCTTTTATAATCCTCGTCAAATTTTGGGATGTCCCTTTTCTTTCCCTTCGTCGGAAAAGTGCCATCTTTCGGAAGAGGGGGGCAGATGTAAAAGGATACCCTTTCCCCCCCTTCTTTGCAATGCTTAGCACGTTGCTGTAAGCCACGTGGTTAGCCAGACCCCACGCGGCCAAAGAGTCACATGGCGAAGCAATCCCAGATGCCCCCACCACACCCACACCCCGATCGTACGATCCAAGTAGGGTGTAGAGAACATCGCTTACGCGGCCGTAAATTACACCAGTTTCCCCCGCGGAGGTAGAGAGAGAGAGAGAGAGAGAGAGAGAGAGAGAGAGAGGCGATAAAATAACTATTTATCGCTGACAGTTTGGCACCTCAGCTGACCCCTAGGAATTCCCCAAAGTGGGGGTTATTCTCCATATCACGCATGAGGAGATTCTCCATATTTAAATCCCTTAGCCGCTTTGGAATGGTAGTAAAGAACAAAGCTCGCTCGCAAGAAGACATCCCTCGTCCCAAGTCGGTGTTTTTGTGTGTAACCAACCGAAGGCTGGACACTCTCCCCCTGGTAAGGCATCCACGGTCAAACGGAAGCCTCTGCCACCGCTGTCTTTTGAAGCAGCTGCGCCGGATTACTCCTTCGAGTCCTCGAAGCACCCATCCCCATCGAAGTTACCCTGAGGTAGCCATACCTGTCCCGAGAATCGCCAAGGATTCCAGCTCCCCCCTCCAGCCCAAGCTAAGGTTAGATCTTACACCTTCACAGGCTCGGAAGTAAGGTGCCGACCATACCCTTCCTTCTCACTCTTCTCCTAACGAAAATCCCTCTTTTGAAGAAGCCGATAAGGTCGTCTCGCCGAGCCACTACTTTCCCTCAAGCTTCCTTGATGTTGCTGGAGCCCTCCGATCCGTAAGCCTCCTTTTCCCTCCTTTAATCATGTGAGCCAATTTGGATCTGAGCAGGTAGCTCTAAACTAATTAATAGAAATTTGACTTTCCCACCAGTAACGATAAATCATTATCTAACCTTTAATTTTCCTCTATATCATTTTGATCATTTTTATTTTGTAATTAAAATTTATATTTTCTTATGTTTATCTTTAATTAACCTGAACGTCACTCTCGGCATCGTTATTCAAATCTCGCCAACTTCCGACTCGACCTAATTAGTCAAGCGTATTGACCCCGCGCCTCAACCTGACCTTTCTAATCCGCGCATCAACGTAACGTTGTCATTGGACGGTTCGCTTGAATAGCCTGAGCTCTTCCCCTTCATACTAATAATAGATATTACGTTATATAGTCGGCTATACCACGACATAAACTTTTTTAATGACACTACAGCTATATTTATCAGGTATTGCAATGTCTATATAGATCATGCAGGAAGTAATATATCGTCTGCATATGCAAAGATGTTAAAATGGTATATGCCCAGATGGCAGTATACTTCGAGGTAAAAAGACGGTTTCCAGAACCGGAGCTGCCTCGTATATTCTTGTTGATTAGCCTTTTTCAGACTCCTTCTTTTCTCATGTTCTTTAAGATTGACGCTTAAGAGGAGGGAGTGATTATCCCTCCCTGAGTGACTCCAATGTCAACTTTCCAGAGAAATAGATAATGACTGTATAGATAGATTTTAAATATAGCATTCGGAACTTTTTCGAAACAGGCCCCGCAGCGAATTAGTCTTTCGAGGATATCATGAGGTTGAGGTTAGGATAGCTTTTGAGGCTGGTAGTGTGAGTACATCAGGCTAGGTTTGGCTTTAGAGCAAGAAATGGCGCAAACGTCTTGCAGAAAGTTTATCCAATCACTTATTGCTTCTGTTGACATTTTGAGCTTTATATCACAAAAAGAACAGTAGTTTTCAACCTTCTGTACCATGCATGAATGGAATAAAGGATTCTCTCAAAAGATCATTTTAATTCTTCTAACCAAGTGTCTTTTCGCAATCCAAAACTGAAATTGAATTCACGCTTATTACAGCTCTAACGACAATGCAAAGATTCTAATGTAAGTTTCATAATATGTCCATTTTGCAAAGTCGCTGTCCTAACCTAACCTTGCCTAGCATTCGTTGGGTTGGTAGTTCGAATCTCCGTCCAGATTCTTTTAACGCTGACACTATTTACTAGGGTTCCACTTCGAAAAGATCCTATGTAGCTATTTAACCAATAGGCGAGTGGTGATTGCCATCGAGGGGCATATAGGGGTAGCCTTCCACCTCGCTTCCAGTGTTCCACAAGGAAGATGCCTGAGCCCTACTCTCTTCACGATCTTCACGATCTTCACGAGAGACATCCCTAAACCAATTGACGAAAAACACTTAATATCCAATACGCAAACGATGTCACCTAAGTTGTAGTGCGGAGGACGAAGTCGGCAAGGATGATGGCCAGAGCCACGTTAGCAGAAGGCCGAAAAGATCGCCAACTTCGAAACACGCTTGAAAATCCAAACTAACGTTCTCTGCAACTGCAATAGGAAGACAGCGCACCATCCCTTTCAACCTAGGAAACACCGATATTGAATACTCTCCGCACGCGTCAGTTCTCCGCTACAGACTCTCTAGTACTGGAATGCACAGACACGTGTGCTCTAGAACCGGACTTGCAAGAGTTGAACTCGACAAACTCCACCGATTTAGAAACCTCACAGTAGCAAAGAAGAAAAAGTTATACATCAGTTTGGTTAGATCGAAACTGGTGTGCCCCAGTATACCTCTCAATGCATCATCGAACAAAAACATGTCGAAACTTCAAAGAGTGCAGAACCAAGGCCTCCGTTTCATCACTGGCTCTAAGTGGTACGACTTCCGGACCTCGAGGAGCCTCTACGAAGAAATAGGTCTGGATCCTTTGAACATGTATCTCTACAAAAGAGAAAGAGACATTTGGGAGAAGTTGGAAACATTCTCTCCAATGATATACTAGGCACCCTCGATCCAGAGGAGGGAGAGTATAAAAGATACCTCCCAAATACCAAAAGTGCCGAGCCAATCCCAAGATTCAATTGAATGAACTAGAAAAAAATTTATATATATATATATATATATATATATATATATATTAATAATAATAATGATAAAATAAATAAATAAAAAGTGAAAAGAATAAGAAAGAGTTAATGAAATAATAAAAGAAAAGAAACCAATGGAGATGGCCCGTTCACTGGGCACCCAAACTATTATCTAATACTTCCTTCCTTTCCGCACTAATTTCCCTCCCCCCCTATATTTTAGCTAATCACTTCCCCTTTTCCCACTTTCTCTAGAAAATAAAGAAAAGAAAAGAAAAGGGACGGTAAGTGGAGCTCGTAGCCATGACGACGGGCAGTCCACCTAAGAGAAGGATAACTGATTTCAAAACTCTGGGCCACAGGCCTAATTTGCCTCTTCCAGAAGATCCTCCTTGAGTATAACCTCGAACGCTAAGATTTGTTGCAGGACCTGTTCCGAAAAAGACCCTAGAATTCTTTTTATCTCGATATCGTACAATTTTTCCACATTAGGATTTTACGAGTACATCAATATTAAAATCAAAGCTAGCTGTATTTTTACTGATGTAAAATAATCCTTCAAAACCTACACTATCCCCTCATCCTTTTCTATAGTTTCCATTATGACTAAGTGGCCCTAACATATCTTACATCTTAATATTATATCCTAAAGTAATTATAGATCATTGGTAGCATTTGCTATTCTCGCTAGGCATATTTTTTTTTTCTAGCAACTTATTTCGTGAATTCCTCCTCCTCCTACATATGCTCCTCTAATGCAAACTGTAAAGTCATTCCTTTACTCAGTAATGGATTATCTTAATTTTAGAATATTAATTACGCAAAGTTTACCGCGTAATTAATATTCTAAAATTACTATTACTTTGGTTTCACAAATCAATATAATAATTGTAACTCATATGTTGCTCAAAATAAAAACTCAGTACGTACGTTTCGTTGGACATTTTTTAAGTGAACCTGGAAAATATCGAAAAATGTCCTGTGGTTCGCTAGGCCAAAGGTTGCTCGTTGTCTACAGTACAAGTTCTTTCATTATACAGTTAAAACGCACACAAGCACTCATGGCGAAGTAGAATTGACCAATGTGTATGCTATATTGACCCACGCGGCCAGGGAATGTCTTCAGATGTTGTTTTTCTCAGCGTAAACTTTAAGATCGTTGCCCTCTCGCCATTAGTTACACAGACCGAAATCGGCAGTGGGCGAGTTAGGCTAAATGCGTCGTATCGGCTTCTGTGTGCATGTAAGCGTAAGGTAATGGTGGGTGGGCTGTTGGTCGTCTTCACTTTAAGTGCAGGGGTGGGGAAACTTTTTTTGAGCCGTAGTCGGAAATTTGCTATGAAGAAGTCGGGCGATAAATAAAATTTGACTCTTGTATCTTTGTAAATGTTGTTTAAATTTATTACATGGTGCGATGTCCTCATGCATTAATATCTAAAAAAATAAATTAATACGCAACATTTTTATTGACTGCCACAACGGAAATCGGACATACAAATATTATTTAAATTCCAGTAGTGAAAATTTGTGCATACAAAATTGGGCTCGCGGGCGAAATTTCGCCCGTGGGTGAGGGTTTCTCCACCCTCGCTTTAGTGGAAAGAGGTAGCAAAGGCAGATAAATAACCGCCCCCATCCCCTCCTTTTCGATTGTTGTTGAGTGGATTCGTAATCACGCGTCAAATTGAGATGACGTCACGAGAATTTGTTGGTTCTTATCTCTCTCGACGAAGAGAATTCCTATGCGACGCTTATAATAATTCCGCGAAATCATCTCTCTAAGGGCCCTTTGTTAATTCTCCATAAGTTTTTTTTCGAGAAAGGATAAATAAGTGCGTTCGAATGTGCACGTGCGCCGTGCAGTGAACTACGGAGAAATGACCGCGCTCGCAATGAAGTTCCGAGAAAATCCTGTCTCGAGGTTTCGCCCTGCACGCTGGCTGGCTATTGTGTCTTTCGTTCGTTCGTGCGCTGCCTACTCCCCTCCCCCCTCCATTTCCCTCCACCACCAAAACTCATTATCACTTTTTTTCTTTTCTGAGGGGAGTTGGTATATAAAGCATATAAAATAAACTAAAGGATTTGGGAGTAGTGGGAATTGGGAAAGATGGCACTAGGCGATTAGTTGGTCTAGAGATGATCCCCCGCCCTCTACCCACAGGTGGTAGAGACATGACTCCCTTCCAGCCCCAGTGACCCGGGCAGTCTGCCTCGGATTTATTAATTCTAGACGTTTCTATTTTGCTCCTTAGCACCTTTCTCAACACTTGTCAGCATCTAATATATATATTTCCTTTCTTTGTCCTTTCGTTCTTACCTCGATCTCTCTTCTTTTAATTATTTCCTTTCTTTTTGGACATGACATAGCCACAGTCCGGTGTGGTCCTCCGCAGTTAATGCATTTTCTGTCTGTGTTCTGGCAGTTTCGATATGAGTGCCCCTCTGTCCCGCACTCAGGGCAAATCAGAAGGTCCTTTGGGGGGCAGTCTGTGGTTGTGTTCTTCCATTGCGGAGCGACGGAAGCAGATTTATATATTTCCAAACGTGTCTCGTTGAATGTTGGCTTGTGGGATCCCGGTACAGAATGCTGTAATCCCCTTTTCCACAATTTGGGAAGCCATTTCCGTATTTTCGCATACTATTTCGAACACATGGGTATATTCTTTGAATTTAATAATTTCATGGACCTTTAGCCATTGTTGTCTTGTTTCGAGTTCTTCCTTAATGTCCTGTGGGATATTCATTCCAACCCATGGTTCCACCTTTCTACAGATCACACTTCTATTGGCCGTGATCTGTGGAGGGTTTTTTGCTTCGAGGTCAAGCTTCTTCAATATAATGCTGCCAACCGAGGACGAGTTCTTGCACGCCCTCGTTCTCGAGACATATCACAACGAATCCCGTCGGGACTTCGATGCATTTTATGAGAGGGATTTGTAGGTCCTGGAATATCCGTTGTGCAACTTCCTGCGGTGTTCTCTTGTTTCCATTTGGTGTAAGTCTCAAGGGGAGTCGTTTAATTAAACCCATTTCCATGATCCTTAGTGGGGGGGGCACCCCCCCGTTCCTACTCTGAAAGAAAAGACAGATTCTAGAGATCTAGTCCCTATTCTGAGTGTACCTAGTGATGTCTAAAATACCTTCCTACTAGCTCACTCCGTAACCCTCATACCTTAATAAGCCTTCTCTATCAGAGACCCCTCCAAGGTCTCTGGCTCGTGTCCTTAAGAAACCCCCTTCTTCACGCCCCCTAACAGGGCTCCTTCCGGGATTCACTATACCGTACTACCAAGTAGGTCTGGGCGCAGTGAGGGCTGCGTTATGTTGCGTAAGTGATAGAAAAAGGGTGAGAGCTAAATAGCGCGAAGTGTGGATAATCCCGCTTTGGGGGAAAATCCCGTACTTAGCAACAGGAGATCTCTCCACTCAGACTAAGTACGCATGTATCTTGGATGCAGTTTACGAAGAGAAATATTTCTCGTGCAGAAATCACGTTTTTAGAACTACGCTAGACTTTGCCTCCTTTATCTGGGAATACTTTACCAGAGCGTAGAGTAAATAAAGTATCAGACAATCTGAGACTTTTATAGGTCTCAAAAACAGTCCTCCCGAAGTCTACAAGCGAATAATTCTCAGACGGATCTCAAAGGTCATTTTCACGCATTGTGGCATCTCTGCAGACTGAGTACGACAAAAATGGCGGTTGTACAGTTCTTACCTACTGAACAAAATTGTTGCGAGGTGATTTTAAGAAACTTCTAGAATGTTTCTGAAAAAAATCATTCTTTTATTTTATGTGTCAATATTTTATTTTAATGGTTTATTTAGTACAATTTATTGAATATACGATTGTATCATATGAAATCTTCATTAAATATATTAAATGCTGCTTTATGTTCCATGGCAATTTCATTTACCATCTAATATTTTTTTAAATATTTTACTAAAGAAAAATCGTTCTCTTATTTTGCTTGGTAGTACATGCATGTATACCCCAAATGTCCACGAACATTTGATGAAAACGTGAAGCAATCAACAAGGAAACTGGAATTTATAAGGCATTTCACCCCTCAACAAGACAACGATACCATGAACACCAGCAAATATACTTTGAAATACCCAGCACAACACTATATTACTCCTCTCAGTGACCTTCTTAAAGACCAGATTTGAAACCCATCAAACTTCTGTGGAAGAAGCTGAAGAACCGTGTGCTCAAGAGAGGCCCTCGTAACATTGTTGAGTTGGAAAAGTTTGCTGCAGAAGAGTGGAATAAAAACCGCCTAGAAACGTGCACGAATCTTGTACATTCTTATAAGAAAAGCCTTACGGATGTTAGAGAGGCTAAAGAGGGCCATGCCAGATTGTAAACCTCGAAGGAGGCCCAAACATGTTCTTAATTGTGAAGAATTTTCTGTTACAGGGGCCAATAAGGGACGACCAACAGTTTAATGACTTAGTGAAGACTTTAGGACTTCAACAATCACCATATCATGTCATCTCAAGGCAATATGGATTTTTTTTAATGGAAAAAATGGGGTCCATATATATCGAATGAAACTCAAAGGTTGTGACGTCTTGCATAGCATGGCGTGAGACAGAATAGGGATACATTTTTTTAAGACAATTATGACCTGTGATGAAAAAAGATTTTATCTGATAACAGGACTTGGTCTGGGAGATGGCTAAATAAGAATGAAAAAACAAATCACTAAAGCTAATGTTGCACCTCGAAAAGGTTATGATTGCAGTTTTGTGCAATAATGAAGGAATCTTGCATTTCTGATTTTTGGAACCAGAGCAAATGACAATAGCACAATTCTATTGTCAGCAGATTGCTGGAAGGCGTTGAAGGTTGGTTATCAAACAGCCTGCATTGGTCAATAGAATTGGACCAATACTGCCTCATAATAATGAAAAAACTCACACATATACACTTGGCATTTTCCCATCTGATTACCATCTTTTCAAGCACTATAAAGCCTATTTTCGCAATAAAACGTTCAATAATAGGGAAGACATGAATCATATTTTTACTGAATTTGTGACAAATAAATCTAAAATAATTGGATCATGTCAAGAATAACGAATCGATTTTTACCATGTCATGAATAGCGAAAACCACAAATTAGTCGTGTCGAGAAGTAGGGAACCCAAAGTGAATGAATACCATGGTAAGAAAAAAGTAAAACGATACAATGTCAAGAATAACCAATGCATTGTAAATACCAGGAAAATAAAAAAATATATGCAATGTTCAATTTATTGATGAAAGAATAATGTCGAGAATAAAGGCTCCTTGCTGCCAGTGGCCCATCGAAACCACGAGGTCAGTCCACGTGAGCGAGGACCGTGAGAACAGTCAGAATATCGAACTGCTTTCTGCGATAAGCGAGGGATTGGAATCTAAAACGCGCGCTTTTGCCGTCTCCCAGGGTGTTATCAAGAACCACCCCCACCCCCACCCCCACCACCCCTGAGTACTTACCATCCCTCAAGCGCCGTGTTGGTTCGTGGAGATATTCAACCACGCCCTCCCCTTGGCAGAGGCAGTTATGGTTCCGGCTGGTCCCTATATATTGTTTGTCCCAATCGGGCATCTATATTATATGCCTGCCTTTTTACAACGAAACACGTCATTCTCGATCGCGTTCCCTTTTCTCGATGGGCCGAAGGCTAAAATTATACCGAAGGATCTGAGCCCCAGTCAATTGGCTCATCCTTGGTTTCGGTACATTTCGCTTGGCATGAATACTCCCTCTAGTTTGTGTAACTACTAGAGGTTAAACTCCCCATAGTTAACGTCCCTCAAATAACCATCCGATCCCCTGAGCTCGCATTGAGTAGTTCTGTTAAGTTCGGTTTTATATTCATTGAGTATCTATTGTCATTATTTTATTTAATCTATTTATTGTGTATCACTGTGTAAATATTAAAGTATATATTTTTCATAAGCCTCATAGCCCGCAGCCTTCATTAGTTTAATCTCGGCCAACTGCACTCACTCCTTTGAATTTAAATCCTTCGCACTCGTGCCCCCCCACCTACTTTTATCCCCCATCTTTGTCGTGACGAGAGTTGAGTCAAGGTCACCCGTTTAACTGTGAGCTTCCACGAATATTGGGTAGAAGTGAGGTATAGGTCGGGGTCATTCTACAACAAATAGGTTAGGTTAAAGGAATCACTTTAACATGGTTCCACCTTATGTGGCCATTTTAACCTACTCCCCCCCTCCAAGTTTTGCCAATTGAACATCCCCCCAAAGCTTTGAGTTAGGCTAGGCTAGGTATCATAACATTACCGAAAGTACTGCTCTGCCGACTTGAAGCTCTCAATCCAATCCTTTCACCCAAGCAATACATACGGTGAATCCAATGCTTCATTTGAAATTTGAAGTCTGTATTTTACCCCCAAAAAATTCAAATCAAAAAGAGGTTGTGTTCTTAAAGCGTTTGCATTTTTCTTTTTTAGCATTTACGAGAACACCATTGGACTTTTTTTGTGTATATTTTGGACCTGTTCATTAATTAGCACAACTGAGAGTGGGTCCTCGACAAGCAGATGCATCACGGCTGGAACGTGCTGTCACCCATTGTTATCCTGTCAAGAAATCCTACTCCCTAAATGACTCATGTCAAGAATAGCAAACTTAATATAATCGAATAATTTATTTTATATATAAATCAGATATTATTATTTGTATAGTCGTGCTAAAACCCTAATGATGTAAATGTATAATATTTCCATTAGATATTCACCCTTTTTCATATATATATATATATATATATAAAGGGTGTTCCATTAAGACGGATCGAAGTTAGCAGTAAATAAAACAGTGTTATTGGTGAAAATTTATTGATTTCACTATTGGATCATGTTATTTGAGTCATGGTAATTATGTGTAAAAAATAATATCGCCTAAATGTCCGTCAAGGCTTCGGCGGCACAACTCCACTCGATGGTCACAATTTTTTATGACGTCTCTGCATAGCTGCTTCTCGATCTCACCAATATGCCTTATTATCTCATCCTTCAGCTGTTGAATTTTTGTTGGCTTGTTGGCATAGACCTTACTTTTGAGATGACCCCAAAGGAAGAAATCTAAAGGCGTAAAGTCACACGATCGTGGTGGCCCATTGACCTCGCTGTTTCGAGAGATGATGCGACCTGGGAACTTCTCATTCAATAAAGCCATTGTTGCATTGGCTGTGTGGTATGTGGCGCCGTCGTGTTGAAACCACAAATCTTCGACATTTATAGAATTCAATTCAGGCCATAAAAAGTTGGTTATCATGGCACGGTATCGCTCGCTGGTCACCGTAACAGAAATCCCGGCATCATTTTCGAAGAAATACGGCCCAATGATTCCACTAGCAAAAATGCACACCAAACAGTGACCTTTTGTGGATGCAGTGACTTTTCAGCAATCTTCCTGGGATTTTCATCAGCCCAAATGCAAACAATTCTGCTTATTAACGAATCCACCAAGATGAAAATGGGCTTCATCTCTAAAGATGACTTTTTGCGAAAAATCATCATCGGCTTGTCTTTGCTCGTGCACCCAATTGACGAATGTACGGCGCTTCAAATGGTCAGCAGTCTTCAGTTCTTGTGTCAATTGAATTTTGTAAGCGTGTAGAGACAATTTTTTTGTCAAAATTAGATGTAACGTTGTTGTGGAGAGGTTCAATTCCTGCGCGCGATGACGAATAGATGTGTCTGGATCTTCGGCCACATTCTCACGCAGTGCAGCAATGTTTTCAGCTGAACGGCGTAAACGAGCACGCAATGGCGTTTTCATATCTGCCACCGACCCCGTTTGTTTGAATTTACGAACAATTTTTCCAATTGCACTCTCGGTTGGTTGATTATGTTGACCCCCAAAATCGCGAAGTTACCGAAATGCGTTTCTGTTTGAACGTCCATTTTCGTAATAGGCTTCGATAACTTTAACACGTTGTTCGATTGTTAATCTTTCCATGGTTGAAATTGGCCAAAGACTGAAGTTGTTAAATCTGAAAGAAAAAGAAAAAAATCATTAGACGCTTAAACTTAACTCACATTTAAAATCGGTTCAAGTTATTGGAACACCCTTTATATATATGAAAACACTTTCACTCAATAACGAGTAAATAAATATACAAGAAAACCACTGTTATTGGAGCATAAAGTTTATTATTATTATTAGAACGGTTATTAAAATGGGACTAATTTCGATATGTAGATTACCATATCGAAACTAGTCCCGTTTTAATAACCGTTTTAATAATAATAATATACTTTATGCTCCAATAACAGTGTTTTTCTTCTATATATATATATATATATATATATATATATATATATATATATATATATATATATATATATATATATATATATATATATATATATATATATATATATATATATATATATATATATATATATATCAAGCCCTTGTTTAGTTAACACGCATGGTAAGCAATGCTTACCTTGGTAATATATCAAACATCAAGCTACAATATTATGACAGTAAAAGAAATTGCATTCTGAATAATTTCTTAAACATTTTCAAGTATATTGGGAAATGCTTTTTTATCATTGTTTGGCGCCTGTCGGTACCCTCCCCCTTTCCCCTCCGCATATCCCGATTTTGCGTCTTCCTCCCGTTTATACTGTTCTAAGAAAATAGTGTCTTAGAAACGACTTACTATTATATCTATTGTAGTTATTTATTTTCTAAAATCTTTTGCGTTATTACCCCAAAAGCAATCAAAGTGTAAATTATTGTTCGTATATCATCATCATCATCATCTTCATCATCATCATCATCATCATCACTAACTCTATAATTTAAGAAGGTTTTTTTTTTAGTATTTGAATCATAATTTCATCTTATTTTGGTTATGACTTATGGGGTTTTTTTCAAAGTTATTTCTAATAATTCTTTTATAATATCAAAAACAAAATGGTGAAGTTCAGAAATAAATGTAAGTATCGGAATTTTGTGAATTTTTAAAACCCAAAGAATTACAAATGGTGAAGTTCAGAAAATTTATTTTTATATATCTTCTATAACTATATTTTATCAACGTGATATTTTGAAAGGGGGGAAATTTAGTTTAGAGTTCCTTTTTAAAATTATTATAATTGGCGAAGTTCAGAAAATTTATAAAAATTTAACCATGGCTGTTTTTTTTTAGATTTTAAATTTTAATCTTAGTAGAGAAGCGCAAGCTCCCCCCGAGGGGGGAGTGGCGAAGCCATTGCCTGGTTTTATTTATAACAATTTTCATAAATTTATTTAATTTTGAAGAAAGAATAATCCTATTTATTTAAAACAAAAAATAAGCAGATTTCGCAGGTGCTTATTAGACATTTGGCAAAGTAACTCATCTTTCCTCTAGAATAATAACGTAGTTTTTGCATTGCATTGTCATTTGTGTGAATGGGTGAAATTTGTTTTCGTGTTAATTATTTAGCCATCCTTAAAAATAGAATACCAAAATAGTGAAAGACAATTAGTATGCTCATGCATAATTTGTGATGTTTTGAAAAATGGTCTTGCATCTTGTGATTTTAATAGAAAGAAAAATATTTTAAACGCTCGAAGGCCTACACCTGCAGTGGATATTATTGTGACTGGAAAAAGTTGTAATAGAAAATTTAATAATAAACTACAGGAACAGGACCTGAGAGCCATTTTGGATTCGGCGAAAGAATCCTTTTTTTTTAATGCTGACCTATTAATAAACCAGCAATAACTTAAATATTAGAATTATTATTCCTATCATGTAATTTAAAAAAAACGTAGGACAAAAATAAAATTATATATTTGGCTCAAAACCTTTGCCCATGACTGCTATTAATGGTATTCGACACCTCCTAATCTCCTAACTTAGTAGTGATGTACTGATCGATCGACATCGGCATCGGCATAATCGGCCTATATTTTTCTGATCGGTAGCCTTATCGGCATTGGCATATTTTTGTGTGATTTGCCGAGCCTTTTTGCCGATTAACATTTTACGTGATTTTATCATCACTTGCCTACATTTATTTTCATATTACTATAAAAGTTTCATCAACTTTCACTTACTATTTTTTCTATTAAATTTTTTTTATAATGGTTGGTGAAAAAAGTTTTAAAAGAATTTCCAGCGATTAAAGTGAATGTTATGAGTGTGATTAGGATAAAAGCTTGAGAAAACTCGATCAACTGGAATACAGAAAGGTACTGGACTTCCTAAGTTCGTGACCATTCCAGAAAATGTTGAGAGTCACTAAAATGAGTACAAGTAAAACGATGGGTACGTTTATCCCTTCCTACAATTAGTATATAAATAAAAAGTTGTCACACACTTTTTTCACCAATTATTTTTAAAATATTTGTATTAGAAAAACGGTGGTCAGTGGCACTTGCTTGTATCGTAAATTGAACGAGTTCTATGTTTGACATTGAGGTTATTATCGCAAAATTTATGACTTTTTATCATCTTTTACATTCCTGAAGTAGTAGAAAAGATTTTTTTTTATATTATATAGCGTTCAAAAAACATAATAATTTATAAATATTTTCTGCTAATTTGCTTGATCAATCTAAATGAACATCATTTGGTCGATGCATCATCCACACTGATAGACAGGCAAGGCTGGAATCATATTGCAAAGTGAGGTGATTAGCCTTATAGTCTTGAAGCCTTAAGTCCTAAAAGCATTATAATTGACTATAATAGTTGAGCTTTACCTAATGATTTGAAAATTTACCAAAGCTCGGCATCGCCATCGGCCAAAATGTCTAATCGGTACATCACTACTTAGAAGTATCATAAATTAAACTGTTCGGATTTTCTCCTGGAAATACTGAAGCAAAATTATCATTAAGTAACCTCTTTCCGACTACCATATTTTATAGTCCCTATTTTATTATCTTGGCTAAATTTGGTATTGATTTTAAAATATTTTTTTTATTATTATTTTGAGCTAAATTAATTTCTGCTGCACTGTTGCTCTTCTTAATTATCTTATTTAGCTTATTCCTACTCAACTTACAGTATAATGATTTAGATTTTAAGCACTACCTGTAATCTTTGGTATGCCCTTTTTTTCCTCAGAAATTTTCCTAGTTATCTCCTGATTCCACTACAACGTCCTCCTACATTTCTTCCTAGTGACAGATCGTTGGGATACACTGATCATAGACTACGTTTAATATAGTCTTAAAACTACTCCACATCTCGCACGTATTCTTGACGCATAATTCTACATCCCAGTTAACCTGATTCAGTAAGTTTCTAAGTTTTTTAATAATTCTCCCCCCCTCCCCCCCCTACGAAATTTGAAATATTTTTGGAGCTCATTTTTTATTAGAATTTTGTAATTATTTTTCCTTTGATGTCGGAATCCAGTTCACCTCTATTGGCCATGATGATTGCTTGTATAATAAGACTATCGTGTTAGCGATGCAGAAGAAAGGCTTGTTACAACGTTCAAGACTATTCCTGACTAGTGTAAATTATAAATAGGTTATAGAAACTATCCCCATGATTTAGAAACTGTCATAATTTAAATCATATCTAGGGTATTGCAAAACTCTTGTTACACTGGCTAAGACGCTCTCAACAAAGGACAGAATGATAACTTTGATGCAGTTATACACGTTTTTGTAGTTTTAACATATCAATATGTGTTTAAATCGTAATATTAATCAATGTAGCCGCCCTCGGTTGCAATCACGCGCTCCAGGCGAGACCTGAAGGCCGCGCACACGTTGCAGATGAAGTCCTTCCTCACGCGATTGACGGATGACTGCAGCTCGTCGACGTTGCTGGGGCGGACCTCGCAGACCTTACCCTCGACATGTGTTCACATACCGTAGTCAAGGGAATTGAGGTCGGGCGACTGCGGCGGCCCAAAGTGTTTCGACCAGAAATTCATGTTTGAACCCAACCACTCTTACACGGTCTTGTTTAAAGGAACTTTTTCTATCACACACTTCTCGAAAGATCGAAAAACAAATTGTAACAGAACTTTTGAAAAATCCGTAAATGAAACATATGGATGTGAAAATTATACCGTATGCATAACTTTTTGGCTGCCTATTATCGTAAAAAGTGTTATTACTCCTTTATTTGTCCTTCAAATTTATTGAAATTTTATGAGTGTGCCTACTAATGCATTTATCTCCATGTCTACAATTTCGTTACAATGCAATAAACGGTTCATGAACAATAACTAAGAACTGTGATGTTAGGTAAGAGTACGAATACTTTCTTGAGCAAGTGTATATATATATATATATATATATATATATATATATATATATATATATATATATATATATATATATATATATATATATATATATATATATATCACATTCTTTCCTTTTGCGTTCATACTGATCATGTCCCTTGCCTCTTATGCTACTCAGCCCCTCTCCCTGCTCGTGGCTTCACCAACTCGTACCACCATAAATAAAAATAATGAGCCTAATTTGTTAGTTTATAATACCACACACTTCTTGGTAAATAAAAACTAGCCGCCAGAAGTTCCTGATAATTCCGATGAACCGCCGGATATTAGACGACGTCCTCGTTGAGGATGAAATTTATCCATACTCTAACGAGGAAAGGCCCTGGGGTTACGTCTTTCCAAAACAGGATACAAGGCCCACATAAACAACAGAGTCTCCCTAGCCAAAAGAGAGCTGAAGAAACTGTACCGTTTCCGAAGCTTCACCGTGCCAAATAAGAGAAAACTCTAGACGGCCTTGGTACGCTCCGTCCTGGTGTACCCGACCGTGATCACGCAGATAGCAAGTTGTACCTCTCACAGGACGATGCAGAGGGTACAGAATCAAGCCACACTGTTTATAGCTGGCACGAAAAGGATCGACCGTATTCGATAATCGGTTCTACACGATAGAACCAGACTCAAACCGATCAATATGGAGATCCAGAGGCTAGGGAGAAAGAAATGGGACAAAGTATTGGGTTGAGGAATAAGTTCTTGCGGTTTTATCAAATTTATTCATTACCATTAACAATTTTAGAAAAACTTAATTTTTAATTGATAACAATATGCAATTTAATCAATAATGTATTCTCCGTTGTTATTTACGACTTTTCCCAACGTTCAACTAGTTTTTCGATGCTTCTGCAATAAAAAGCTCTGGATTTTGACTCGAAGAATTCGTCTAACCAGATTCTTAATTCCACATCAGTATTGAACGAAACGCCGCGCAAATTTTGGAGCGCAATCGGAACAGATGGAAATGCGATGGAGCCAAGTCTGGCGAATATGAAGGATGCGGCAGGACTTCCCAATTAAGCGTTTGGATGGCGTATTTTATCATATTGGCAATGTGAGGACGAGCATTGTCGTGTTGCAGAAGGACTCCATAACGTCGATGATGTCGCTTTTCACGAATAGCTTCGGTGAGTCGATACATTTGCTGAACGTAGTGTTCTGCATTGGCAATCTCGTTGTTCGCAAGGGGCTCATAAAGAATGATGCCTTCACAATCCCACCACACACACAGCATCTTCTTTCGTGGATGAAGTCCTTGCTTTAATCGCGGAAGTGTTTTTTATTGGGGCTAAGCCATTGTTTTATATGGTTCATGTTGACATAAACACACCACTTTTCGTTGCCAGTGATGATGCGGTGAAGAAATCTGTCCTTATATCCACGAGTAGCCTTGTGTTGAGCAAGCAAACCTGCAGCAATCTTAGAGCGATGAAGTTTGTTGCTTTCGCTTAAAGCGTGCGGAACCCATGCACCGAGTTTTTGAACTTTCCCCATCGAATGAAGGTGATTCACTACAGTTTTCTGATCACACACCAATTGTACAGCCAATTCTCTAGTCGATTGATGAGGATTTTCATGAAGAAGGTCGTTCAATCGATTTTCATCCAACTTAATGGGGCGACTAGAATGTTCTTCGTCATTAAAATTTAAATGACCGTTTTTGAAACGTGAAAACCACCATTGAGCTGTCCTTTATGATAAAGCATTTTCTCCGTACACAGCAAAAATATCGCGACGAGCTTTGGCTGCGTTTGCATTGTTCCCATCTCGATTGAAAATGAATAACAACAAGTGTCGAAGATGCGCCTTTCTTTCAACTTGACATTCCATTTTGAGGGTACAGAACAAAAATTAAATTAACACAACTTTTAAATAAACCGCAATGACTTATTTCTCAACTTCAAGACGTAGCCTAAGCAAAAGCCTAATAGTCTACCGTGTTAAGAGACGTAGCCTAACCTTTGCAAATTTTGCTCTCATTATTTATTATTGTTCCTTAATATGTGCACAAATCACGTCAACAAAACTTAAATCAACACAACATTAAAAAAAATGCAAGAACTTATTCCTCAACCTAATAGAAGAAGAAATACTCCCAACAATCAACAATAATCTAGAAATACCACAATACAGACAACGCACAGTAGAAAGGACATCTCTATTCCCCAGCGCAAGAAATTGTGCTAGAGAAAATATAAGACCCATCTACACCTAACAATGATACAATAATCGAAACAAGTCAAAGAAAAACAATAAACAAAGGCAATAAACTTTAATAAAAGAGGCAAAGCGCCCAAATTAAAATTTAACTAAAACAAAAAGAAGAGAAAGAACAACAAAAAGTATAAAGAAAAAGAGGCAAAGTGCCCAAGCTAAAATCAAATTAAAATAAAAAAGATGAGAAGAAGAATAAATAATCGAAAAAATTAACTAAAATAATAATAAGAAAAGGAAGATAGATTAACAGCAATAACAAAAACGTAAACGAAAAGAGGTGAAGTGCCCAAACTAAGATTCGAATTATAAATAAGAAATGAATAATTAAATAACAAAGTAAAGGAAAATAAAAAGAGTAAGATAAATGAACTGCAATAAATACAAACATAGCTAAAATTTAAGTAGACAGAAAATAAAGAATTAATAAATAACAAAGTTATAAAGTACAAATAAAAGAGGCAAAAATGCCCATATGAAACTAGAGAATAGTTAACAAAAAAACTACTTGAAAGCCACGACGGCGGAACCTACTAAAAGAATAACAAAAAATTAATAACACAATGGAAGAACCTAACCGTCATCGACGGTCAGCAATATTATTGACGGAGGAAAATAATTTTTTAAATAAACAAGAAGAAAGTATGCTAGTGATGACCTCAACACCAGGGCAAACTAGTAAACAATTACACACATATGAAAACCTACCACACATTTCATCCCTTTCATTAACTTGAACTTGAGGTTCTTTGTAACAATGAACCCGAAAAAGAAGGAAGTTGACGCCTGCTTTCTTAACGGGGTTGAATGTAATAAAATAAATGCCTTGATCGCGTGTGAGCTTATTAAAGGTCGCAAAGGGGCTACCCTTTCGGAGGCAAGAGGCTTCTTCTTGGAGGGTGTCATTATTTTATGCCTCTTTTATCAGAAGTATCAGGTTGTCTCGAGGCAGGCAAATGAATCGAAAAAAGGCCTCATAACCACATGTAAGTGCCCAGGAGGAGCAGGAAGACGTGCTGTTGACCCCCCGCGCACCCAGGAAATTCCTCCTCAGACTCCTAACCCGTCCGCTTCCGGAAGATGTGGACATACGCCCTTCTTAAGACGAACCTGGCTCGGGTAATTCGATCGCTCCTCTCTTTAGAACTCACTACACATAAGAGCGTTCTCCGAGACATTGTCCCACATCCCCCGAAGAACTCTCTGCGGGAACCTTGGCTCCTAGCTAGTTGTCCGTCAGACTCATGATCTATTTTCTTCAAAATTAGCCCCCTTTATTCCTCTTATCGTTCAGTTTTATTCCTCCTGTTCAGACGGGGTAGTTATTTCTTCATCGTTCAATCGCTTCTGAGTAAATTAGCCTCATAAAAATTCGTCAAGAAATTCCACCCATAAAAATTCAACAGGACAATTCCATCCATTAAAATTCACCAAGAAAATTATACCCATAAAAATCCAACGATAGAATGTTATGCACGAAATATTTTTAGTTCCATTTCAAGTTGTAAAATTACTTTGCTGTAGTAATTTAGCTTATTGGCGGCACATAGGCACAAGCAGCTCCATCCATACAGCGCCAACCACAAAAACCTTGTCTCTTCTTTCCTTCTCACCATACACACAACACATTATTACCATTCCGCAACACTTGCCGAAGATGTTACATATCCACACTTCCATGATGCGGAACGGTAACCTTCCTTTGACCATGAATGGTTCCCTGTTCACGGTTTCTTGGGGATTGCCACAGATTATCATTTTCATCATTATGTTAATT
This sequence comes from Ceratothoa steindachneri, assembly GCA_963969495.1. Classification (NCBI taxonomy): domain Eukaryota; kingdom Metazoa; phylum Arthropoda; class Malacostraca; order Isopoda; family Cymothoidae; genus Ceratothoa; species Ceratothoa steindachneri. The sequence goes on from OZ018335.1 coordinate 21,467,768, forward strand.
TCATTATCCGCTCCGAGGACCTCACCCACGATTAAAAAGGGCCGAATTCATTTAAAAATTTAGGCATAAAATATAAAATTGTGAGGGGAATTTCCATTAATAAAATCTTGCGAGCACATTTCTCTTTCCCTTCTCTTAAGGGCACTTTCTTTATAGTCGTCCCTCTCTATCCATTATTCGTTCAGTTATCTTTCCTCTTTACATCATTGTTCATTCTACTCGTGCGTTATTCAAATTCCCCCTATCTCTTCCTCAGATCCGAGGGGACTCTTTTTTATCGCTGTTCCCTCTATTCCCTTCTCATATCTGCCTCTTTCCTTTCTCTCTTCAATTAATTAAGGCAAGTGGCCGAATTTGACCAGAGGAAAGCGCATGAACTCGGAATTCATAGAGGAAGCTATGCTAAATTTGCGGCTCGCGAGATCTGTTGCTTCATAAATGTTCATTATTAATCTGTAGGTCCCAAGCGTGTATGTAAGGTAGGCTGGAAGGTCAGAGGACTTGAAATTCAATTTAAGATGATCTTCATTCCATTTCACTTCACTCTCCAAATATTGGCCACATTTAGATTTGGGTCGGGAAATTGGCCATTAAAATGGTCTCCAAGATCATTGGGAGGAAATTCATTTGAGGTCAGGAATTTCTCAACACATTTTACGATTACCACTTAACAAGGATCGGGTCCTTGAGACCTATCGAAACAAATGATAGCCTAGAATTGTAACTATGGTAACGATGAGAGACGAGAAGATAGGTAGAGTTTCGATCGCTCTACCCTTCCATGAATTCAATCGTTGAATCCTGCCTGTAAAACCTATCTCCACTCGTTTTGATGCGTTTTATTTCTAGGTGGACACATTGCAGTTTAATGTTGGTTTCGAACCACGGATATCGACAGCGTATGGCTTTCGTCGTGAATTCGACCTGAATTGCAATCCCATCTGGCAACTTGCCATACGTGATGTTGCTTAACTTCGCTGTAATTGGAAAACATTTCCAATCAGCTAGGACGAAAGCCTCCTCGACAGTTGAACTTTGCCCATAACCTCGATCGATAAACCCCTTCCTTAAATCCTATCGGAGAACCCTACCGTCCTTAAATTCGATCGTTAAATCCTGTCCATAAACTACTTGAGCGTTGAACCTACCTAACTTGACCTGTCTGCCATGAACAGCGTGTTTTTACACCTTTCGTTCAAAAGATCGAAGCTTTCCAAGCAATTTGTTAGGCTGCGCAATTAACAATTTGCCCACCGCGGTATAAATGCCGCACAAAAGCGAGCTTTCTTGGAACTTCTTTTTCCCAAATATACAGGGTGATCCGAAATTCTTGTCACCCCCTGTAATTATTGTTTGAATTTCCTATTTCAAATATTTTTTTTTTATTTAATATTTCAGATGATCGAAAGTCTTGTCACCCCTTATAAATATTGTTTTAATTTTCTATTTTAAATATTTTTTTAAAAATCTTCTATCTCAAATATTGTTTTAATTTTCTATTTTAAATATTATTAAAAGAATTTTCTATCTCAAATATTGTTTTAATTTTGTGCCACGAAAATGATGTTATTCAGACAGACTTCTCGATGTGTCCCAGTCAAAGTGAGTATTCTAAAACCAGTACATGTGTTTGATATTATTATTCCTCTATCAGTACGGGGTGACAGGACTTTTGGACCACCCTGTAGAAAGCCTTGATCCTAACTAGAATTTGGTTAATTAGAAATTACAAGCTACCGCAAAGGAAAACCTGTAATTCCCAAGTTAGAATCGGTTCCTACCGGTGGGATGGGGGCTTCTAAAAGTCCGCACAAATGCGCCAGGCTAAATTAAACAAATAACATGCGAGTTAAAATTCAAATTTATTTATTTCAGAACCCTTTAAATCCTTCTGCCCCCCCCCCCTCCCTCGCTCGTCTAAACAGACGGGAAAAAGATAGTAGGAGATTTAAAAAGAGGTATAAAAGACGAGACGAGGGAGAACCCCAGGTTCTCTTCATGTGGTGTGGTCAGGAGGTCGTTTACCACTGTTCCAGGTTTCAGTTATAAGAGGAGCATTACCCATTTTTGCACCATCCACCCCCATGCGGGGTCAAATTTATTACCAGCGTCGGGTAAAAGGTCGTTTATTAGTATAATAAATCCTGAAATGGGAGGAATAAAATTGATTAGGGGTGGCTAAATGTTTATTTAAAATTTAAAAACTTAAAGTTCCAAAAGTAAATATTAAAATTACTTTTTTTAGGATGATGGTAAAACTATTCGCACGATTATTTTATTACTAGCAGAAACTCCGGGAAAATAATAATATTATTTAGAGTACATAAATATTTCATAGTTTCGATCGGGGAGGTAAATGAAGGACTATTTTAATTTTCGATAAAAGTGTTAGTATAGAACCTACTTGTCCTTAGAGGATCGTTTTAATAGATTTTAAAAGGCTTTAGAGCAGACAACAATACGGATTGATAGGTTTTTTTTAAGTTTGTTGCCTTCTCAGAGATACTGTGAGACGAGGTAAATCTCAAATTCTCTCGTTAGTTGGTATTTAGTTCTAGAAAAGGATGAAAACTGACTTTTTGAATATTTGAATATAAAAGTGTTAAAGTTTAATAAGAAGAATGAATTTGAAAAGAAACTGAACGTTGCAGTCTGAAAGAGATTTGGCTGATTTGAATGCTACGTTTGTACAGAAACTCTCCAGTGATCCAAGAAAAGCAGTGGAAAAAACGGGGCGCGATCACCACTTTCTTCTCAACTTTCAACAACAAAAGTCCCAAGCACCCACAGTAGATCCAAGACTAAAAAGATATACGAGGGGCTGTCAATAAGTTTTGCGAATCGGTAGGGCAAAACAGAGGAAGGGGGATGGCTGTTTATGGAGGTGTTGGGACAAGTTATGACAAGTCAGGACCTGCAGCCGCACGCTCCTGCCTCGTCTATTTAAGAAGCAGTAGCTGATCGCAGATCGTCAGTCACAAATTTTTCAACAATGGAGAAGGTTGAGCACTGCGCAATCTTCAAATATTTGACCAAGGAAGGCAAGAATGCAAAAGAGATCCATGAACGCATGGTTCCAGTGTACACTGACACCGCCCCTTCCTATGCAACCATTGCTTGCTGGAATAGGGAGTTCCGCTATGGTCCTGAGTCCCTTGAAGATGACCCCCGTCCAGGACGCCCGTCAGACGTGACTAACGAGGACAATGTGGCCCGTGTGGAGAGGATCATCCTCGAAAATCGACGGGTGAAGGTCGAAGAAATCGAGCGAGAACTTGCAATATCACATGGAAGTGTTATCAACATCATCCACGACAATTTAGCCATGACCAAGGTCTCTGCCCGTTGGGTCCCTAGAAACCTCACGAAACCTCAAGCCCCATGATCGACTTCAACGTGGTCAAAGTTCGAAGGAGCTGCTGCTCCTGTACAACCAAGACCCGGCGGGATTCGAGTCACGCATAGTGACAGGTGATGAAACGTGTGTCCATCACTGGGATCCCGAGACCAAGCTCGAAAGCATGGCCTGGAAGCACAGGGGCTCTCCGACCCCCATCTAGTTCCGGACCCAACCCTCAGCCGGGAAGATCGTGGCCACCATCTTCTGTGATTCTAAGGGAGTGTTGATGGTGGACTATGCGCCTCGTGGAAGGACCATCACAGGCCAATATTTCGAGGAACTGGCTGGGTTGAAGAAGTGCATCCGTCAGAAGCGGCGCGGCAAGTTGACACGTGGTGTCCTGCTCCTCCACGACAATGCCCCTGTCCACAAGGCCAGAGTTGCACAAGCTGCCCTGCGCGAGTGCGGATTTGAGGAGCTCAACCATCCCCCCTACAAACTAGATTTGACCCCTAGCGACTACTTTTTATTCCGCCAGCTCAGGGCTGCACTGCGTGGACGCCTGTTTAGGGACGATGAAGATGTCCAGCTCGCCGTCCAGGAGTGGATTGAACAGCAGTCGGGAGATTTCTGGTTGTCGGGAATTCGAAGCCTCAGGGACAAGTGGCGCAAGTGCATTGAAGTCTAGGGTAGTTATATTGAAAAATAATAAAACACTTTTCCTCATATCTCGTTTCCTTATATCCGAATTGCAAAACTTGTTGACTGTTCCTCGTACATAGACAGACACACAGGACTAGACAGACGAAAGACAGGCAGATAGATGATAGAGTGAAGCGAGAAAATTCACAGGGGGAAACTTTTTCTTACAAAAGTAAATTCAACTGAATAAGCTGCTTCAGGGTCGCTTTCTGTTGTCTCCGAATCGGACACACTCACGGGACGAATCGCCATTTGATGGAACGCTCCCCTGCACCTTACTTCAACGACTGCGTCGTTCCCCAAACATTTCGGCACCTTAGTGTTGAATGTCTCAGCTCAGTCTGGGTCATCTTCGCGCATGTTACCTGTCCCGGTACCGGGACGAGCGGGATTGCGACCGCTTGTCCCTTGTAGTCGGGACGGATTCGTACGGACACACTTATGGACTCAGTCTTTCTAGAGGAGGTTAGCCTCCTCTATTTTATTTTACTCATTTTAGTGTTAGTTGCATGGTCCGCTGCCGGGGGTAGAGGGGCTTCCTCCCTTCCCCGACCCTGAAGCGTGCTTTCTCCTCCTTCCTTTAGTTTTGTTTCTTATTTTAAGCTCGTTTTCTGTTCAGTTTGATTTTTCTTTGGTTTGTTTTTTGTTTAGTGTTTTTATTGTTTAGTTTTGTGTTTTAGTGTGTTGTGGTTTTTAATGTAGCCTAGTGATAGGCCAAATTGGATTACAGCGACATTTACCTTTGGTGGCAATCGCCAGATTGGCGCCATTAAAAAATAGCAAAGGAGCCACCATAAAGATGTATCGAGGGTAGCATGGGTAATCATGCTGCAGCGGACGTCTGGAAGACTGCGTGCCTTTGGGGCCCCAAGCTTACACGAAATATATCTTAAGTATATAAGTTGGGTAAATCCTGGAGGGTCGTGCGCCTACCCGGCACCGGTAGCTCGGAGTCTCCTCATTAGACTTCCCGAGATATGTATATTTCACACATTTTCACTTCCTCTAATTTCACCACATTTACCAACCACCTTTTGCAATCTTTCTGGCAGAATGCTCTCGTTGGTTTTCGCTTCCGTAAAAGTAAGTCAAAAAATAATAATAACCCTTAAAAATAGATGATATGGACGCAAAAAACGTCTTAGAATTTCGTGAAAATACGTCGATAGCATTTAATGTTTTGCTGTAATTCTCTTTACATCAAAAAACCAACAATATACAAAAAAAAATATAGATAAAACACCATAATATATACCAGAGAGGGCCCTAAGGATGTGTACATTGGAAATCCTCTCATTTCTCTGATTCCTGAGTAGCATGGATGTTCTAGTGAAATTTCAAAATACAGATAAAACTGATCTAGTGAAATTTTATTTGCACAAATTTGAATATTTTCCTTGAAATTGCTGGGGTTTGTTTCCGCCCTGCACAATAACGACCAACATCTCATCACGAACTCGCATTCCTACATAAGCGAGCATAAAAGGAGATTGCAATAAACAAACCAACAGCATATAAATGGAGGCGAAGTGAATAAAGCCACGCAGTGACTGGATTAACTCGCTTGGCATCACCACAAGCAATCCAAATAGGTAAATATGGCAAGGAAAAGTAAGATAGGAGAAAAGGACGTCTAGAACTGGCTTCTTTGATAGAGCCAATTCCAATAAAAGAGATATTTACGGTTACTAACTCCTTTACCTTTCACCTCATCTTCATCATCTTTTTCTTGCAGGCTCCGCTAATACTGGAAATGTAACAAATATCACAAGACAAGGTGCAAAGCGAGAGTAACTACGTGTGACGATGAAAATCTAGAAAATCCTAAGACTAACATTTTCTTTCATTGTCGAAGACGTTTGACGCTCTCCGACGGAGCGACTTACCTCGTGATCTCCTCCCGATCCCTCTCGGGTAATTATTATAATAATTATTGAGCCTTGTACGGCTAAGAATCATCTCGCAGTCACCTCTCGCTTTCACTCGGGTAATTATTGTACTTATTGAGCATAGTACGGCTAAGACGATTCATACTTGTCATTTCAATTTCATTCATTTAGTAAACGGTGTTAACTAAATTGCCTGTATATTATTCTGTGAATGTCTATTGTTTTTTTGTATAAGATTAAAAGATTATTTTGTTTTTTGTTGTTTAAATCCTCCAACCACCAAAGTCGAATTAAATAGTAGCAACACCAGCCAACGATTAATTCACTCTTGCTATTTAAAATCCCTACGCACTCGAAGAGGAAATCTTTTACTAATTTAGGCTGTCGTCTTCCCTCCCCTGCATCTTTGGAGGGAAGCCAAAAGGGTCAGGTTCGAACTACCTGAATTCTACGACATTTATTTTTACCTGAATTGTTGTCGGTGAATTGTGTATATCGATAAATTGAACTTGTTAATGAACTGTTGTCGGTAAATTCGCGTTAGACCCATCCCACACAAATCCAGGCGTACAGCAGCGTAATCTGCCATAGGTTGGATCCTTATAATCGGCCAAAACAACAATGAAGAAATCGCGTAGGAGATAATGTGCAACAAAATCTGAGCGAAAGTGATTGAGATCATTTAAGTTAAAGAACAGGAGGGACAATACAGAATACATGTACGTAGTTAAAGCTAGCTTCAGAGAAAGAAAGAGGACTACTCCTATCCCATGCCAAAGTTAGCTGCGAGCGAGAAAAATTCATGCCGCTACAAATGTGCTTTCCTTGTTACAAGGTGGAAAATCTGCTCTGATAATTTTGAGAAATGCACCAACTGCGGAAAGAGACATAGGACACTGGCCATGGTTTCTCCAATGAAGAGAGAAATCTTTAAGCAGAAAGCAGAAGCAGACAGAAAAGAAAGAAGGGCAGAGGAAGAAAACAACCTCTTACCTCCATCCAGCAAGAATGACGCCAGCTACTGAGGAAACAAAGAGTACCAACCTCAAGATAGAAAACGTGAGTTTGACAAAGATCCTTACATACATTCTATATGCACACTTAAGAAACTTCACACACCCAGGAACATTTTCGAGCGAACTCTACATGATGCTAAGAAGAATGGGCTAAGTGAAATGTGATTCCCGGAGAACACACCGTCAGGAGATGTCATTCGACTCCAGTTCTTCCCAAAGGCGACAAACAGAGAACCAACAGAAATCATCTCAGAGGGCGAGGCTACAAAAATAGTAATGAACAAAGTTCGAAGCAGTCTAAGAGGCCCAATTCCAGACTGGAAGCCATGAAAGAGAGACAAGAGAAGGAAGAAAGAGACGAAAAGGGAAGAAATCTAAGCGAAGCTCGGACTTGGACACGGACAGCTATTTGGACGAAACATCAACTGCAACTAGTGTCCCAAAACACAACAAAAAGAAGAAATACAGCGAAAGCAAATACAGGCGCGACGGTGAGGAACTAGCTCTAAGAATATACCCATCGGGCCAAGTACCCTTCTCCGAAGACCTGACTGTCCCAGATACACTCTACGGAATAACAACGCAAAAAATATAAATGGCCCTACACATCCATAGAAAACGAATATAAGATAGTGGAAGCCCGCTACGCAGGAAAGTTAATACTGAATTACAACTCCTGCAGGACTATCACAGCCAGCGACTTAATAAAAATAAAAAACTCATGGGTTAAAAAACAAAAAATAAGCAGTGCATACAGGAAGTAGAACACCAAAATTGCGAACACTAACAACGCTCAAAATATTTTCACTAAACGTGAATGGATAGACAGGGAAAGCAACTGAATATGAACACATATTCAAAAAGGCTGACCCCGTCATTATCCTTATCATGGAACGTGGTATTAACACGGAGAATAGCAGTATTAAAATTGACAACTATCAAACCATCTAAGAAGAATCTCACTCAAGAAAGATATGACGGTGATGCAATATCCATCAGGAGGAATCTGACCTTCAAAAGGCTACCAGAGCTCGACGAGTCCTTCATCGCCAACGAAATTCCAACTCTGGTGAGAGTATTCATAGTCTCAGTAGCATATCACCAACTGATAACCTTCTCACCCTAGCTGGGCACGATAGAACAGCGTCCATAAGAGGCGACCACAACGCTAGATGCAGAGCTTCAGGCCACACCAGTACGAACAAAAGGGGCAGAAACAGGGAGTTAGTCATAGACTGGGAAAGACTTGAGAGGATTGGACCCGAATTCCCAACCTATCTGACAGACAGGTCCGCGAAGCCCCAAGACATATTCTAACAAGCATCAATTTTTCCTTCAATCATCGGTTTGTGCTGGGCACTGCTGTCTCTAGATATCCCCCTTGCACCCATGCAAGATAAAATTGTGAGCTGTACAAGCAAATGATTGATAGCTACGAACCAGTCGACCTGAGCGGAGCAATCTTCGAAGAAATGGTCGAGGAGCCAGAGAGAATCACCCACCTACTCACAGAAGCGGATGAAAGATTTGTGTATACCCTTCATCTTTCATAAGATCCCTCTCGACCAAGGTTGACGGAGTAAACGAGAGATATTGCTCGGCAACATAGAGACATCGATGAAGAGGTTAAACTAACCAGCCCCAACCGAGAAAGAACACGAAAACTACGCCAGCTAAGGGAGTAAATAAAATCCCTAATTAAGCAACAACGGGCATCAATGTGGATGGCATAATCGAAAAGCTCAGAAGAAAACCTTCAGAAATTCTGGAAGAACATCAAGAAGCTGAGGGATATGCGACGGAGAGAAAAAGTAAACGTGGAGTTACTGGGAGAACCAGAGATACTAGAGGAGAGATTCAGAGGGTACTATAAAATGTATTTTAAATTACGCTCGAGGAAAATAAGGACTTTGACCAGGAATTCGAAGGCCAAGTGATGGCCAAGCTAAACGCTATTATTCACCGCACGTCTCTGATGCGAGGAGAATGGTATGACTTCTTCAAAAGATTCAAAATGACAAAAATAATTTTTAGCCTGAAAGGAAACAAGTTGCTGGACCAGCTGATTAAATACAGGCTTTGGAGTTAATTGGCAAAATTATGGGAAAGTTCTTAGCCAATAGGTTACAAACACAGCTAATCCAGAAAGGAGCACACAGCCTACAAAAAAACATTGGTTCAGGAAGAGGCGTGGAACAGTAATCGCCCTAGCGCTTCTAACCGAAAAAATCGCCCAGTACTGATCGGATGGGAAGTATATTAACATCGTACTCCGGGAAGGGCAGAAGGCCTTCGATAAGGTCTTAGCAGAATTTCTGACTTCGTAATAAGTTTTCTGAGAATACAATTTAATCATATCTAACTGTACTTTATTGTTTTATGATTTTAGAACCTGAAGATGGGTGATACGCCCGAAACGTTGTTGCTTAATACTATGTGTCCTTACCTTCGCCGTGAAATTGAATATCAGGCTGGTCAGCAGCAACTCATATGACTATATATATATATATATATATATATATATATATATATATATATATATATATATATATATATATATATATATATATATATATATATATGGTGAGGAGAGTATTTGCTCGCAGAATATATTCATCAAATTTGGGTCAGTTTGAGTTCGTTGCATCTTCTGTGGATCTCACTCGATGAACCGCCTGTGTCCTCGATTGAAAGCTCCAGGTGACCTCGAAACCGGCCACAGACCTTCGTCATTATTTCCCATTTTAAGCCCTTCAATGCTCTGGTAATATCGGCCCTCAGCAATTCCTTCGTGTTGCAAATGGATTTGTTGGTCTCTCGTTCCATCTCGCCTCACAGAATGAAGTCGAGGGGGTTGCAGTCAGGCGAGTTGGGAGGCCAAATGCCAGTCTTGGGTTTTCCGGGTGGAGTGGCAGAGCGCAGAGTCAGGGTAAAAGTAGGGTGACATGACGTCACCTTCGCTGCTGACGATACCGAAGAACATGATGGTCACTGGAAATTTAATCTGCATCATTCTGGTTACAAGTTTGGGTGTGTGACAGCGAGATACCTGTTGTTCTGAGAGTTGATTTTCTGGTATTGGTAGAAATTCATCTCGTCGGAGAAGAACCACAGCATGTCCGGCTCCAACGGGTGTTTCAACTTGTTGATCAGCTTCTTGGTGTGTTGAGTCGCTTTTCATGCATCGCTTTAGACAAAAATTTACCCATCCTTATTTTTATTAAAAGTACCGAATATCCTTATGCACCACCAACCTGATGAGCTTTTCATCCATACATTTCATCTTTGCAATGGAACGCATCGACAATCTAGGATCATCGTTAATGATCTTCTGAATTTCAACGACGAAGTCCAGGTTCTGATGGCGTCAGATCGTTGACTATGGGTTTTCCTCTCTGCTGTCGCCTCGTAGTCGAATCCTGAATCTTCCAGCTCCTTTCTTAACCTTTTCGTCATTCTTTTGCTGACGTTGAGGAAGTCTGAAATCTGCCTGTTTGTCCTTCCGGCGCGGATTCCACGGAAGACTCCAGGCCTCTTCGACCAATTGTGGGCTTTCAAATTTTCCCTAGTCAATTATTCTGCAAAAAATAAAATACAAATATTTATTTTTTTTAAGAGGAAAAAGTCCGACAACGACTGTAATAAATATGCGTAAATTTAGCTGTTGAAAATTGAGAACGAATACCGTCCATATATATTACACAACAAAACATATAATACAAATAATTACACGCTCTAGTTATTAATTAATTCAGCAATGGAAACATTCTAAATAATTACCAATAATTACTTATACCGCAAGTGATCAATACTCCGAATATTAACCGATAGTGTTTAGGAAGAAACTACGAATGGAATCCTAGCCTTGGGGGCACAATAATTCACTTTAGTTATCCGAGATGACTCGGGAGGAGACTACTTGACGAGTCTTAGTCGAAGGGCGTCGCACTGCCTCGACGAGGAAAGGAAAGGTGTAAATATTTTACTATTTGGGGGAGGGGGAGGTTACCACAAGTAGACGCTCGGGGAAGATTCTCCAAGTAGACGCTCAAAAGGGGAAGATTCTCCTGTAGGTGCTCAAAAGAGAAAAATTCTCCTGTAGACGTTCGAAGAGGAAAAACTCCTGTGGGGCTGAGACTGTGCGCTTCTTCTGGACGGGTCCTTCGATCCTGACGCCGTCGTTCCAAATAAGATCCTAGCTGCGGGCCGTTATGACACCCGTGTTCTATCGATCTAGGATATGCGCCGTGGTTGGATGATTCCACAGACGTCTTAAAATAGGCCGCCGGATACCTTCTGTATTTTCCGGGTTTGGGTCACTCGGGAGCAACGTAGAGACAGCTCACCACCACGCCCTGGGGTCTTCTCCAAGGAGGGGAAGGGGGTACGTCTTCGGGACTCTTCTCTGGACGTATTCTGACGGAATTTTATGACGGGGGATATATAGGCGTTCGCCAGAACTCTTATATTTGTTAGCGGAGGCAATTAAGCCTTGCCTCAACGCTTCGGCGTTTATAGCTCAGCGGCGGGATTTTGATGATCCAACTGAACCGAAGAAATTCCCGGCTAATCTCGCCCGAAGTTTGCCAACGGGCGTAGGGCATTGCTCTTCCCAATAACTCTCGTTCCACACGAATCCTTTAAACAAAATCTTATTCGATCTCTCTTTCTTCGACAATGAGTTTGTAGGCTATATATAAAAAAGGAAAACTTGAATGCAAAAATATTAGGAATATACTAACATAACATATGATTGACGTTTTACATAAAGATGACAATCATAAATAAACAGGAAAGACACTATAAAAGCATAGCCCTCATCACCAGTGCAAAGCTTTACTATAAACCCTTCTTTTTCACCCCATGTTTTTGTGATAGATAAATATTTTTCTTATCTACCACAACCAATTTTCCACCCTCATAATATAATCGAAGAAGCGACGCGGTCGTCGTCCGAAGTCGAGTCTTAGGTGTCGGAGTCGAAGGATTAGTCGTCACAGAAGTCACCTCTCCCGCGCTCTTCAAAGTGACCAAGACCGCGCGAAAGCGGCTAAACCTATTTTCATATTTAAATCCCATTAAAAGCATTGTCTCTATTTGGAAGAGAACAGACAGACGAAAAATGATTCGTAGTCTATTCATCTTTACTCGAAGCCTATCAACATCAAGTCACAAAATTTCATTTGAGACTGTAATAACTAGGTTTTAGTTGGAGGTAATGTTGTTCTATGTCCTGGCACATCCACTTGGTAATTTCAACTAAAATGAACCATTAGATTTCTCTTGTTTAATTGATTTAAACTCAATCCTAAAAAAAGGAACTTGAAAAAGTAAATATATTTCATACTCCCCAAAGAGGCTAATCACTGCATAAAAACAATGAACATTGGATGACCTAACAACGTCTGTCAATCGCTGAATTCGAACTCTAATGTGATTATTTCGAAATGGAAGGTTGCCCCCACCCACGCTAGTTGTATTCATCTAGTAGTATACACAATTCAGAATCCTAACATTAGTTTAGAATTCATTTGCGATTATCAGACGTCGTTAGGCGCTCTAATGTTCTCTGTTCTTATGCCGTGCTTCTTGACTTCAAACATATAAGCTCTGTCCCAAATGTTAATTAAATCAATCATATTTTCTTTAATATTGAGTAATATAAAATGCTCGTATAATATTTAAATTCAGAAAAAAATCCTTTCAAAATGATATTTAATACAATATGATACGATCACAATGGACAATGTGACTGTGTATTCCATAATTAGTAAAATTTATTTCTAAATCTCAGCTTTCTCAAATATCTTAAACCATAATATGAATAATGTACAACCTCGGACCATCGCCCGGCATCATGATGATTTAATTTACCTTAACCCTGATTTGTTCACCTGTTTAAGACATTTTACAAGTTCGAAACCAAGTTTACAAGAAACGCGTAGTTTCATTCCCAATAACTATGCCCCTCCCACCCCCAATAACTTAGGACACAACATAAAGCTTTAAATTTATTTTAATGAAGACTGATTACTAAAGCACGAAATGACCACCATTGTGTACAATATTGATTTTTGGACATTAGACCAATAAAGAATATCCAGTAAACTGATCTTTAACAGGGAGGGTTGGAGTCAGGACGGCTTCCGTCCGTAACGTCTCTGCCAAAACCTCAATGGACGCGTCTTTTACCGAATGAAACGCGTCATCAAGAAAAGCCGAGAAGAAGAAGTAAACTGATCATCAATGAATAGTTTCAACCTTTAAGTTCCACGGTTCATTTCGTTGGGTTACTATCAGTCAAAGAAAAACATATGCAAGGAAGCGCATTATTGACCTCTGTGAGAGGTCAAAATATCGCTTTTTCCTACAGGATATTAAATTATGTGAATATTATTATATTACGTAATGAGAACTGAGCCAAATCTTAAAATTTAGAATTTTTGGCAGTCGCCATATTTAAATTAATCTATTTGATGTAATACATTAGCAATTCAATTAAATATTGCACAGTTGGCGAGTAATTTTAAATGTTTGAATTGGTGTTTTAAATGTTTCTTTTTAGAGTGTGTTCGACCTTCAGGGGTTCATTGGTGAACACAGAGTACAGGAGTGAGGGCAGAGAAAATCTGCCTCAGTCTGCCAAAGACAGTTGAGGCTTCCTGGACGCTTTTATGAGCAAATTCATCCAACAGCAGTAGTTTCGGAAAAGTAGCGCGTCCTCACGATGAATATAACGACGATTTGTCCTGGGCAATGTATCTTCCACACAAGTTCACTAACCCAATATCACCACTTTCCAGATAAACCACTCCGAATAACATTTCGTGCAATAGATATCGTTGGTTTCCGTTTTTTTTAATAACTACAAATTCCTGTTCGCCTTTCCCGACTCAAAGAACAAGGATTAAGTTAGTTAGTTAGTTAGCGCCAATCCTTCCATGATACTGGGAGGATCCCCGACCGGATAAGGAAAATTTTTTATATAAGGTCAGTATGACAATCGCTGGTCGGCTCGAGGTCCCCAGGGGCCGGTCCTCTTTTGGGGAGAGGTACCAGGAAGTATTATATTTTGACACCAAACAGCGTTCAGGTGGAAGCCTTCGTCACCTCGGGGAAGGGGGACCTGTTCCGCGTCAGAGGTACGTGTATACCCATCGGCAGAATTCCTTGGAGCAGAGAGTGTGTGTGTTGTGCTGTGAGGGCGGGAGATGAAAGAAAGCAGTGTTGTGATTGGCTATGTGTGAGGTGTAAGATCTACCCACCCGAAAACAGAGTGAGCACAGCGCGTCCACCAATCGGTAGCCAAATCTCTCTCTACGTGCGCTGGCGTTTGTGTCTGCTCATGCCGGGATTCGGAATCGAACCCGTTACCGCGACGTTGGGAGGCCAACGCCGTATCCACTTGGCTAGCATGAGCTCTGAACAAGGGTTAATTTCAATAAGTTCATTTCCTCCTCCCCCTTTTCCCATCTCACTACTTCCCACGCCATTGGTTGCCACCATTTCTTTCAGCACCGCTATCATTTCCTATCTCTCCTCCTGGATAATGGCGAAATACCGTTTACGAGAGCCTACCACCTTTTAATTCCCGTTGAAACCGATTTCCGAGCCGCCTTCCCCCTGCCAAGAGGGTTTGTCCCATCCCTCTGACCTGACCCCGCATTACAGCGGCTCTTTCTAAATTCACGCAGGTCATGAATATTCATTCGCGCACTTGCCGAGTTTTACGCTTTCCGCTACATTATTTTGCTGACGAGGAAATAGCCATGCGCACACGTGTATGTCGCGCCTAAACACGCACAGTGTGTATATGTGTTCAAGCGCATACTGGTTCTCTTTTGTTTTGAAATTGTTCCTTAATGCTTAAAATACCCCACTCCTGGGGTATTTAAGGTTTGGCATGGTAAACCAATCTACATTTTCTATTATTTTTTCTTCTGTCACCCCCTCCCCCCCTGACCTGACATACCTACGTTGGATTATACTAATTCTCATTTGTCCTCTATAATGAAAGCTGGTTAATTCCGCCCTCACCGGATAATGAAAGCTACATATAGATAAGAATGACAATCGCTTGCAAGCCCGATGGCATCAGGATCCGGTTGTATTGTGATTTGCCAGCAATCAGTGAGCAGGGAACCTCTTCGTGACACAACCGTGTAGCACCCCTTTTCCATCAGGGGAGTGTGGAAATGAACACCCGTTTGGGGGGTTTCGGTGCGGGAGAGTGATGTGTATATAGGGAGAGAGGAAGGAGTAAGTGTCAGCTGTTGTGATTGGCTGTGTGTGAAGCATTACGTGGCAGGCGGTGTCTGCACGTATGCCTTATTGGCGGCTGCCCCTTGTGAGCGCTCTCGACGGGATTCGACGCAGGTACCCAGGGGTGGCAATCGGGCACTTTCTCTACTGGGTGGGCGAGAGATCCATAGGTGGGTGAATTTTACTGTAACCAGTGTTTGGTGAGAGTGAGTCGAAAATGTGTGGTGAACCGAACTACAAAGGGATAAGAACAGCATATTTTGACATTCCACAAACAGACGCACATAAAAAAAAGGTTCCTCAACCCAAATTACCATCTTGGTTTCCCCTGGGAACAAAGTCTGCAATGTCCATTTAACGAGAGGGGTGTGGTTCGGTGCGTTGGATTTATCATTTAAAGGGGTATACTAGGCCGATTACAGCCTAGGGTAGTGATTTTCAACCTCCTTTACGCACCCCCCTTCCCCCTCCCTTCCACCGAATGTAGGGAGGTACTCCTCCGCTTTTCCAGCACTGATTCAAAGCCTAGCACCTGCGCTTAATCAATTATCTCACAATATTAAACAAAGCGAACAAGCATTCCAGAATCCGGATTTGGCTCTGGATTTGACCCCAATCTAATCCACAAACAAGGTCCACAGAGGGGATCCCTTCCACCAAATTCCTTCGCTCGCCGAGTAGATACGGCATTAGGTTTCTGGCCTCAAGGCAAGGGTTTAACCCCAACGAGCGCCGATATAAAATGGGTGGCGTCACTGCACCCCTCTCCCTATTGGCGAATAAGGAGTTTCTCGCCCCTACTGGGGTAAGTAACTCCACACGCATCATCACTCGCATAGCTAATCACAACCCCGCTATCATTTATTTCTCTTCCCGTCTTCACAGAATAATGTACCTGCTCTCTTCCCTGTTCTAGAACCCTGGCGATGGAGTACTAATATTCCCCATGGGAGTACTTATAACCACTTACTCCTGACGCGAAACCATGAAGGGTTATATGAACGCTGGTTGGGGTCAAAACGGTCCTTGAGACGAACATCGGCCCCTGGTGCCCGTCACCACCAGCTATCGGTGGAGAGGGAGACGAAGGCCGTCACTAACGCTATTACAAATAATTATTCGATAACTCCTGTATGAATCCTGTATAACTCCTGTATAAAAGACTATTTTTAATTTCCTCTGCTCTCTTCAATAAATTTGAATTCCCGGTAAATTATATACAATCTGTAGTATTTGAGGAAGATCAATTATTCCTAAAACTTTGTGTCTATCTGTTAGCCCAATTTTCCCTTCGAACCCCCAAAATTCCACCGCTAGGGTGAAAATTCGACCCTCGCTGTTATAGAACGTCTGCACCAAAACATTGAATTATTCTTTCCGAGTCAAATAAGAACATAAAAAAGATGGCGTTTGCAAAAGGCTAATCATAGCCTATAAGAGGCAGCTCCTGTTCACCACCTATTTCAGTCTCATATCCAATTCATCCAGCCTATTCTTAAAACTAGGAAGGGAGGACGTTTCTATCACATGACTAGTGAATTGGAATAAGTATTTTAGTACTTTTTAAACTAACATATTGGTTGGTTAAAACATATTGGTTGGTTCTAGGTATGGTGGAGTCCTGCTCCTAAGTAATTTTGCAGGTCCGAGGATACGTCCCATGTTGTGGATCAGAAAAGTTCCGGAGAGTTGTGCGCACTCGAGCTCTCCATGTCTTTTAACCTGAATATCTTTTCAAATCTACTAGTGAAGATGCTCTCGTTTTTTTCCATTGTTTATAACAAATGCAAATTACCAACTGAACGCAGCTTTAGAGTGTTATTTTCCACCTGAATAATTTTGATTATAATGCAATTAATTTTATCGTTTTATATCGCTTAAAAGTGACTCAAATAATTTAAGCATCTTACCTCTTCTTTTTTTTTTTACTAAATTCATTTTAGTTTAATATGTCACGGTTCATCATGTTGTTAATAACCCGCAATTGTGGGTAAGATCTTATTCACAGCCACGAAAATTTATCATCATTTTCCTAGAGACCGCTAAGATTTTATTTCATATTTATAGTAATAATCATTTTAAAAAATACATGTACATGATACAGCATAAAAAAAAACACTCAAGATGAGAATATTTGCCCAGCTCTGACCTAAAATGGAAGAGATAGAAAAGTGCACATATTTTAAGCCAGCGAAGAATCAAGTTTTGACGATGTTAAATTTAATTTGTATTGATTTTCCAAAGGCGTAGTATCTGCCCTTCCCCCCCACCCCTGAAAACTTTCTATTCTTCATTGGTTGATTGTCGTTCTTTGTTTGTTTATTTTTGGAGCACTCTAGAACATCCGATATCAGCAATTTATGAAATAATATTGAACTCGAATCGATCAATACTTAAAAATGTTGTCGAGTTCGTTTCTGAGAAGGAACCAATCGATAGTATAATAATACTGAAAACCAGGCAATGGCTTCGCCACACCCCCGTAGCGGGGGAAGTTTGCGCTTCGCTACTAAGGTTAAAATCTAAATAAAGCAACCATGGTTCAATTTTTATAAATTTTTCGGAACTTCGCCAATTATAATAAAATATCACGTTACTAAAATATATTTATAGAAGATATATAAAACTAAATTTTCTGAACTTCACCATTTGTAATTCTTTGGGTTTTAAAAAATTCACCAAACAAATTTCGATACTTATATTTATTTCTCAACTCCACCATTTTGTTTTTTGATATTATAAAAGAATTATTAGAAATAACTTTGATAAAAAACATAAGTCATAACCAAACTAAGATGAAATTATTATTCAAATACTCAAAAAAATCCCCTTTTTAAATTATAGAGTTAGTGATGATGATGAATAATGAAAATTCAAAAAAGGAATAAAAGAAGACTGAAATCAAATAAAACGTGGTTATGTCAATAAGAACAGGACAAAATGAAGTAAACACCAAGATCTCTCGAAATAAAAATGCCGATAAGGACACAAGAAAGTAATAAAGTAGACCGAGAGAGCCGAGAGTGTAAAAAATATATTTCGATAAATGATTCCGTCTATATTTTTACAACTTTAGGGATTGCCCGCCCTTCTAGCCCCAACGAACACAGATGCGCCCTCCACCCCTTGCGGCGGTGGTGGTAATGGTGGGGTATTTTTTGTTTTCAGACATCTCCATTTTTACTTTACTTTTGCCACTTTTTTTACCAGTCTCATCTCATCTATTTTGTCTTCGCGTGCACCTATTTTTGCGGGCTAGTTGCCGACCAGCCCTCGTCCACTCATCACTGGTCGGGGTCAGTAGGGTGTTGGAGAGGGTATTTAACACAACTGCTTTCTGCCCATTCTTTTTCTCTTCCCCTACCCCCATCTTTATTTTATATTACATTTCTTTTCTATAATAGATGGAAACCATTATGCAGCTGAAATCTAACGGATTGCGTGCCTTCCCCCCGCACCCCGCAATGGGATGAGTGCTACAACTGAAACCTGGAGTAGCAGCAAACGCCCTTCCGACCCCAGCGCCCATCTCTCTCTGGTCCTCTTTTGCACCTCTTTCTAAATCTTCCCCATCTTTTCATTTTGCCTACATCTTTCCCAACCACTTTAAGGTGGTGGATGGTGTGGCAGGGATAACGCCTTTGCTACAATTCAAACCTGGACGAGCAGTGCGCCCTCCATGCCCCAGTAGCCGCAGGTGTGCACCCATCCGGCCCCACTACCTGCAGGACGACCTGCAACTATAATCTTCCACTATTTTCACTCGTTCACCTTCACTATTTTTTTTTTGCACATCTATCCTGGGTAAATCAGCCTCTTTGCTATTGCGCTTTACATTTTAAGGGGAAAAAAACGAGGCACTAGAAATTATACGAAGTGGAGCTCTTGCTAGCCGAGTGGATACGGTGTTGGTCCGCTAACGGCGTGGTACCGGGTTCGATCCCGGCAAAATGGACACAAACGTCAGCGCACGTAGAGATCTGACTACCAATTTGGTGGAGGCGCTCTTCTCATCCCTTTAATCGGGTGGGTAGATCTTATACTTCTCACCACACACATAGCCAATTACAACCACTGCTTTCTTTCCTCTCCCGTCTTCCCAGCACACACAAATACACTCTTTGTTCCAAGGAATCCTGTCGATGGGTATCCATATCCACATGCCTCTGACGCGGAACAGGTCCCTCTGCCCCAAGGCAACGAAGGTTCCATATGAACATTGTTTGGTGTCAAAACATAATACTTCCTGGCACCTCTCCCCAAAGAGGACCGGTCCCTGGTGCCCCCGTGCTCACCAGCGATTGTCATACTGACCTTTATTTCTATTTCATTATCCGGTCGAATTACCCTGCATAAAGGCAGGTCGGCGAACTACTCCCACTAGGTTACACTTCGCTTTGCCCTCAATTTTAGCGTAACTTTGGATTTAGGATGTTTCAAAGTTGTTCCATATTTTCTTAGGGGAAATTTCATCTCCACTTGTCGGGCTCTTCCAGAGTTTAAAAGTATTTTAATAGTTTTTAATTGTCAGAGAGAGAGAGAGAGAGAGAGAGAGAGAGAGAGAGAGACGCAGGACGAGAAGAACCCGCGATCGACTTCTTTTGAGGTGACTTCCACCCAATAACACGGCCTATAGCGAACCTAATCGTAACAACGAGAGATTCCGCTACATGGCGTGAAGCTTTAAATTCAGTTCCGGCGCCCCTCTATATAGATTAAGCAAAATCCCCCTTCCGGAGCCTCTGTAACTTTCACTTCTGGGGCTCTCTATATGCAGTAAAGCATTGGCCTGAGTAAATTAGTATTCTGCTAAGAGGAGACGTCGCATAAGGTAAGGCCTGCGGGCTCTGATTGCTGCCAGATCGTAGGCGGGAATTAAGTTGGGATAATTGTTAAATATTAACTAAAACATTCATTGCCCTCTGAATAATTCCGTACTTGAACTAGACCCGGCCATATTTTTTTTAATATGACCCAGTGCCCTGATCGCTTGCATTATCCTTACGAGTGTCTATTTTGTCTCTCTTTAAAGCTTCTTTCTCTCGGTCCCCCATACCCCAAGCGCCTGAAGACAAGAGAAGAGGAAAAAAAAAACAAAACGAGAAAAGATCTCTCGAGCTCAGCTTCCTCTGCCGGCAAATACTCCCACGATCCCTACTTTCGAGGCTGACTCTGGTTACTGGAATACAGGTTGTATTTTCCATCATAACTTCGAACAGGCCGAGTACGAATCGGCCTTAAGTGCAAACCCAACCCGTGCTGTTGTAAAGTACTCGAACTACTCGAACTCCCCTCGTGCTTCCATTAGAAAAAATGGTCCTGATAATGACAATTTCTTCATCTAAATAGATGAAGAAATTGTCATTATCAGGACCATTTTTTCTAATTTGTATTACCCCGATTGGTTCATATCGTCTGCCCATTTTGCAGCTAGGAAAACATTCTATGGTAATAAGCCTTCACGCACTAACGACTTCAACAAATGTATAACATTGCCATTTAATAATAAATTAAATAGTTTAAAGGACATATTTGGAAAAGCGGGTATTAATCTAGCCTTTAAATATAATAATTCCTTAAACCAATTGATGATGGCCAGGAAACCCAAAGAACATCATAATATAGGAGTATATGCAGTACCATGCAACGATTGCCATAAAGTTTATATAGGGGAAACGGGGAGAAATCTAGACAAGAGATTGTACGAACACAAAAGAGATATTAGAGTGGGCAGCGAAAGTAGTGGAATTTTTTGTCATGTTAGAGACAAGAATCATACGATCGATTTCAATGGAAGTAAAATGTTATTTAAATCGGCCAACTATGTTAAGAGAAGAATCGTAGAATCGAGCTTGATATCGTCAGTTCCTAATTTAAATCTATCTGAGGGTCAGTTTTCTTTTAATCCTGTAATAAGATCGCAAATAAATAAAATAGTAAAATGTCAGCCCTTCAATATGTTTAGGCCTAACCTTTCCCTTCCAGATTAGCCACAAGTAGGGGATTGGGGGGAAAAAGAGGGAATCTTGTGTTATGCTTTTCTCTTATATTTTCTGCCCAGTGTCAGTTGAAAAAGGGTGTGAGATACACCGAAACTGTTCTGAATTAAATTGTCTTCGGAGAATGTGGTTTAATTCCCCATCTTTTCTTGCAATATTGCATTAATTTTCATCATATATATATATATATATATATATATATATATATATATATATATATATATATATATATATATATATATATATATATATATATATACGAGGGGCGGTCAATAAGTTTTGCGAATCGGTAGGGAAAAACAGAGGAAGGGGGATGGCTGTTTATGGGGGTGTTAGGACAAGTTATGACAAGTCAGGACCTGCAGCCACACGCTCCTGCCTCGTCTGTTTAAGAAGCAGTAGCTGATTGCAGATCGTCAGTCGTAACTTTTTCAACAATGGAGAAGGTTGAGCACCGCGCAGTGATCAAATATTTGACCAAGGAAGGCAAGAATGCAAAAGAGATCCATGAACGCATGGTTGCAGTGTACACCGACACCGCCCCTTCCTATGCAACCATTGCTCGCTGGAATAGGGAGTTCCGCCATGGTCGTTAAGTCCCTTGAAGATGACCCCCGTCCAGGACGCCCGTCAGACGTGTGACCAACGAGGACAATGTGGCCCGTGTGGAGAGGATGATCCTCGAAAATCGACGGGTGAAGGTCAAAGAAATCGAGCGAGAACTTGGAATATCACATGAAAGTGCTATGAACATCATCCACGACAATTTGACCATGACCAAGGTCTCTGCCCGTTGGGTCCCTAGAAATCTCACGTTCCATGATCGACTTCAACGTCGTCAAAGTCCACAAGGCCAAGGCCAGAGTTGCACAAGCTGCCCTGCGCGAGTGCGGATTCGAGGAGCTCAACCATCCCCACTACAGTCCAGATCTGGCCCCTAGCGACTACTTTTTATTCCTCCAGCTCAAGGCTGCACTGCGTGGACGCCGGTTTGGGGACGATGAAGATGTCCAGCTCGCCGTCCAGGAGTGGATTGAACAGCAGTCGGGAGATTTCTGGTTATCGGGAATTCGAAGCCTCAGGAACAAGTGAAGCAAGTGCATTGAAGTCGAGGGTAGTTATATTGAAAAATAATAAAACACTTTTCCTCATATCTCGTTTCCTTATATCCGAATTGCAAAACTTATTGACCGCCTCTTGTGTATATATATATATATATATATATATATATATATATATATATATATATATATATATATATATATATAATTAGGTAAAAGGCCATGTTGTATGCAGGTTCTATTTAGGTCCACAGCTGTGCCAGCGTTATTAATTTTAACTTGTATATTCTTAATATTTCTTACAAGTTTTTTAATGGGGTCTTCGAGGCGAAAAAAAACATCCGCAAATGACATTTTTTATTCCTAGACGTCTTTCGACCATGTTAGGTCATCTTCAGGAAATGAACAGAAATGGAATAAAGAATGTCGTTTGCGAATGTTTTTTCTCGCCTCGAAGACATCGTTAAAAAACGTGTAAGAAATATTAAGAATTAATAACACTGCCACAGCTGTGGACTTCAATCGAACATATATATATATATATATATATATATATATATATATATATATATATATATATATATATATATATATATATATATATATATATATATATATATATATATACTTTAATTATTTCACTCCGCATTGGGATTGAATCTCGTTTTTCTCTAAATGTTCAACAGTTACAATCAGATTTTCTTCCACTGTTATTTTTTAAATATCTTGGTCAAATTCCATCGGCGGTCCGAAACGATCTTTGGCACTGGCGTGCAGTAATTGTTCCTTCACCGTCACTGTCTACTTGACTCAAACTTTCTGCTGTTAACTAAACCTCGTTGTTTTTCCTCGACTCCCAATACATACATAACGTTGCGAATGTTGTTTTTTGATATTTCCATAATATTCACCATTTAACGATAAGGCCCATTAAATTATCAATAATAAAATAAAGTTAATAACCCATAAAATGACGAGTAATGTACGCCGAAATGTAAGCTTTGGACTAGGATATGGCAGACAGGTACTTAGGCTTCAAGTTTAGTAAACAAGGCTAACATGACATAATTGAACGGATGAGAAAAGCCACAAGGACCTATCACAGGTCATCCGAGTCAGCCACCACCCATAAACTGCATCTACAAGGTTGTGTCTGAACTGTTTAAAAAGGCCTCACCATCATGGCTTGTCGAAAACTAAATAATAAATGGAGAGCAGATTGTGATAAATAACCTTAAAAAAATTCTCCTTCACAATTAGGGTCATTGTAAACCTCTTTTACGAGGTGTTAGAAATATAATTCACATCCACTAAAAGTCATAAACAAACTTTCCAATACACAACAGATGTACATGGGAAAAATATGACAAAATGATTTCAGTCAAAATTATGTCGACAATGTGATGTCACTGTTCCAATTTTTTGCTAAAAATACTTCTCTCTGACGTCATCATAGAGAAGGAAGAGAAAAAAAATATTGAAATTCAAAGTTATTCATAGTAACATCGACCGTTCAATAAATTCTATAGATATGGATTCTCAAAAAATGTCCTTGACACGATAGGAGTGATTAAATTTGTTTTTAACAGATTACGGTTTTCTAAATATTAACTTTTCTTCCTAATGGGCTATACTGGGATGCACTGCTCCTGGAATACGTTTAATACAGTTTTAAAAGTATTCCACATCTCGTAAGTATTTTTTACCACTGAATTCAACATCCCAATTAACCGGATTCAGCAAGATTCTAAGTTTTTCATAATCCTACCTTACACTTATGAAAATTTGGAGTTTTAGTAGTGTTTGTCGATGTTCTTCCTTTTCTTATTCTCAAGTTAAAACAAACTATCTGATGATTACTATTTCCCAATACTTCCCCAAAAGTCAATTCCTGAACCAAATTACCATCATTTAAAAGTACTTGATCAAATATATTGTTATCCCTTGATGGTATATTAACAAATTGACTCAAAAAATTATCCTCAAAACATTTTCTAAATTTAGAATTTGCTCTATACATTCCTATCCTATTTTCCTAATCCACATAGCTTAAATTAAATTCATCTAGAATAACTGTATCTGCTCCACACCCTCTACTTATTCTCCTTAGCATTAGCTCATCTATATCATCAGTCTGTCCAAGTGGTCTGTAAAAAGCTGTCAAGAGTAGTATCCTATTTTTACTGACCCTATCCATAGTGACTCAACTTCTTCCTTCTTTATTGAATTATTTAGATTTGAAGCAATGCTATTTCTTATCTAAATAATTATCCCACCACCAGGCCTACCTCTCATTTGACTAATGGTCATATCATAACCCTGTAAATCAAATTCATCCACATTGTCATTAAATCGAATTTCACTAACCCATGATTCTGTCTTTTTTTTCTAAGACCACGAGCATTTGGTATGTAGAGAACTCAGCCCTCATATCCCTGAATACCTTTTCCGACCCCACCCTGGCTACCTTCAGTACAACCTTCTCTTTATATATTTCAGTGAAAAACCTAATAACACAATCATACTCCTTCCACAACACGTCTACTTTATCCCTACATATCACATACATTTCTTTCTTTCAATAAAACCTATCCGCATATATCACACCTTCTATCTCACGCATACTCCTTACATATTCATTCTGCCTAATTGAACAACACATCCATTCCAACCCAACATATATTCTCGGAAGCACACCTGTCACAGCACCTTTCATATAACATTTTTTCACTTTTTCAATCAACCTCTTATACCTCACTTGCACCCATTCTCTTAACACTATCCACTCCTACATGTGTAATCACAACTGCAACACTTTCAATGCTAGAAACCAGCCCCTCATACTTGTACTCAGATCCCTTACTTCAACATCTGGCAAGAAAACCCTCAACCTATTCCATCTACTCTCACTCAACTTCCTATTTAAACATCTAACACGAGAATCACCCATCACAAGCACATCAGTCAAACTCCTATTTCTTATTCCCCCAGACCTAAGTCTATTTTGCCTCCTAGTTTCATTTAAACTAGCAACACTCTACTTCCATCTCCATCCTCAATTCCAGTTGCTTTCTCTCTCACGGCACTTAATCTATTAGCTAAGCTAAGAGGTTGCGTATTCTTTTGTCTCTCACACCTAACCTGTCCTGCAACTACATCGACCTTTCGACTCATTTGCTCCAGGCCAACACTAGGCCTACCTCTCGTAACTACTGTCCACTGACTATCTTCCTCTTGTGCCATACTTCTAGCTAATACAAGTAGGCTAACCCCACATGCGCTAGAACTTTCCCTACCTATATATGACATCTACTTCACCATCTCTCTTGTTCCCAGACATAGGCCTAGAAGCCCCTCCAGCCTACATATCCTCTCTAAATCGACAATGTACTCACGCAATCCACATACAACACATTTATTCTCTCTGCTATCACACCACAAACCTTGCAAACACCCACAGATTAATATTCAGATAGTAATTCATTGCCCTCAGACATTTCGCCCAAAACAACTGTAAATAGAAAAACGAATCCAATAAAACCCCCCAAACAAACTTTAAATCCTATATTTTTAATTCCAATTCAAATGAACCTAAGAAAACTTTCCAAGTCCCCTTAATTAACCAATCCGGAAAAATGTAAACAAAAAGGGAATTCAAATAGGGTTCAGAAACAAAAATATAGTGACACCCTATTCCGTATACAAACAAACTTGCTATCGATTGTTTCTACCCATAATTAATGATAAACATGAAAAGATGCTGCAATGTTTATGGGATGGCCTTATAGAAACACCACCCATGAAGCATAAATTAAAAATAATTGCATAAAAAAGTGACGCTTATGGGTCAGGCCTGCATCTTAGGAGGCTTCCGTTTTCTGCCTGAAGCAACTTTCCCTGAAACCCCCTTTCTCTTCAAGCATGGTCACGCCAAACCCCCCAATTTATGAGAATAAAATAAAGTTACATCATATATGGTGAATGTTGTTAATTGTTATTCACAGTATAACTATAATTGAACATTTGTTCATTGTCTATTTTTGGTAGATTATTTTTGTGCCCTATTTCTATTTTTTGTGTGTAAATTTCTA
Source organism: Ceratothoa steindachneri (assembly GCA_963969495.1). NCBI lineage: Eukaryota > Metazoa > Arthropoda > Malacostraca > Isopoda > Cymothoidae > Ceratothoa > Ceratothoa steindachneri. Next base: position 21,494,128 of record OZ018335.1, read on the forward strand.
TTTTGGTAGGCTACTTTTTGCAATTAAATGTCTCTTATGCTCTATTTCTAGTTTCGATTTTGGAGTTGAAGATTTTGAGGCCTATCTTAGTAGAGTTGAACTCTATTTTTTATCTAACTCTATCCCAGAGGTCAAGAAGGTACCAATTTTTCTTATATTATTAAGGTTTCGAAGGAACATTACAAACCCAAGGTAATTCTGATTTATGAAAGATTTAATTTTTATTCAAGGAATAAAAAAAAAGAAGGTAAAACTATTGCTAATTTTGCTTGCTGGAATTAAAGCACTGGCTCACACATGTGAGTTTGGTGACCAGTTAACAGATATGTTAAAAGACAGATATGTGATGGGCCTATCCTATGAGTCTACACAAACCATTTTGCTGACAGAATCAAATTTGACTTTCATTAAAGCTTCTATAAATAAAAATGCGTGAACAGATCCCTACTTTCGAGCAAAAGCCTACTTAGCTTAACCTATTTTAAAGATGGAGTGGTGGATGCTACATTGAAACCTAAGACACTTTGTTCTGGCTGTGGTAAATTACAGTTGAAGCAGGAGTGCTCATTCAAGGGTGCTACTTGCTTTGCTTGTAATCAGAAAGGGCGTATTAAATCCATGTGCAGAAAAGTGTAAAGTGTGAATTTTGGGGTTGGACTAAACCAAAATCGATAAATTGGATAATAAGGCTCGAGTCACTGAGGAAAAAGAAGCAAACCCCAGTCAATTCCTCATAGAATGTAATGCCCTCAAAAAAGAAAGGAAGTACCTTAAAATACAAGACTCATTAAACAGCACAAACCAGGAAAAGATTGGCAAAATACTATTTGCTAAAGAAAATCAAGAATTAAAAAAAAGAAACAGTATAAATGATGTGGATAAGTCGACAGGGGTAGCTAAAACAAAAATGCCAGAAAAAAAGGGATGAAAACTGACACCTAAAGGCTTTCACGCTTGTACGAGGGGCGGTTAATAGGTTTTACGAGTCGGTATGGCAAAACAGAGGAAGGGGGATGGCTGGCTGTTTGTGGGGGTGTTGGGACAAGTTATGACAAGTCAGGACCTGCAGCCGCACGCTCCTGCCTCGTCTATTTAAGAAGCAGTCGCTGATCGCAGATCGTCAGTCACAAATATTTCAACAATGGAGAAGGTTGAGCACCGCGCAGTGATCAAATTTTTGACCAAAGAAGGCAAGAATGCAAAAGAGATCTGTGATAGAACGGGTTGAGGCCGCTTAATTTCAACCACTATCACATGTTATTTAAAACCACGATGCTACCCACGTGCATCTTCGCTTTGAAGCCTGGGGCATTATCGCAGCCACCTGAGTCAATGTTTAAACAAGGAGGTTTATCTTCCCCCGTACGCCCCATGCTCCGACCTCGCCAGATTGAGTTAGGCTCATGGGCAGATAAGGCATTGTTCTCAGGCTCGGCTGTGCATTCCCTCGAAGCCCCCACCCCATTGTCCCCCACGCCAAGGAGATGTCCCGGCTATTTATATGGAAACTTGACCACTAAGATTCAGATTGGAGATCCAGATTTTCGTCGCGAAACATCACTGCGACCCTCTCTCACCTTGTGCGCCAAGGGACCTCGACCTCGAGATTCACCATCACTTGTCCAGAAGAAGGACAATATCCCTTGAGTGCCAAGGTTCGAGCCTTCGTGACTCCAAGTCCACAAGGCTGCCCCTGTTGTTCGGAAAGAGAACAACGTCAGAACAGCCATTGTTCTTTCGAGCCCGTAGACAATAAACGGTTCTCACCCCCTCCTGTTGTTCAGAAGAGAACAACGTAGAACAGCCATTGTTCTTTTGAGCCCGTTAACAAGAAACGGTTCTCACCCCCCCCCCCCTGTTGTTCAGAAAGAGAACAACGTTAGAACAGCCATTGTTCGTTCGAACCCGTTGACAAGAAACGGTTCCCCCCCCCCTGTTGTTCAAAAGAGAACAACGTAGAACAGCCATTGTTCTTTTGAGCCCGTTCGCCAAGAAACGGTTCTCACCCTTCCCCTGTTGTTCAGAAAGAGAACAACATTAGAACAGCCATTGTTCTCGAGCCCATAGACAAGAGACGGTTCTCACCCCCCCCCCCCTGTTGTTCAGAAGAGAACAACGTAGAACAGCAAATTTTTCTTAAAGCCCGTTCGTCAAGAAACGGTTCTCATTCCCAAAACGCCACGTCAGGATCATTTAATTCCCCCCCCCCCTTCGGCTGGAACTCGCCAGCGGACCGAAAATTCCTTCACGTCGCCTTCCTCTGCACAACAAGTATAATTACGTAAGCTGAACGTTGCCTTTGAGTATTTAACCCTTTTGACAACTCTATCCTGTGCTTTAAATGGTTTAGAGAACCATCTCATCCCTTTAATTTATATTTGTTTTGCCTTTTGAAATCTCTTAATCCCCAGTTTAGCTCGATTTCCCACCTTACTTTCCAATTCTCTGTTTATGTCAATATTTTCCGTTTTGTGTGTTGTTGATAGTTTTTATTAATAAAACTCTATTTTATTAATGATAGCAATATTATTATCCTTGAGCTCAGTTCCACTTCTTAAGCATATCGAAGATACATAATATCGGCCAGCCTAGACATCCACGCACTCTAAAGATAATTAAATAAGTTCCCTCAACGAATAGTTATATATGGTATATCGTCGAGACTCCATTCTACGACAAGATCCATGAACGCATGGTTGCAGTGTACACCGACACCGCCCCTTCCCATGCAACCATTGCTCGCTGGAATAGGGAGTTCCGCCATGGTCCTGAGTCCCTTGAAGATGACCCCCGTCCAGGACGCCCGTCAGACGTGACCAACGAGGACAATGTGGCCCGTGTGGAGAGGAGGATCCTCGAAAATCGACAGGTGAAGGTCGAAGAAATCGAGCGAGAACTTGGAATATCACATGGAAGTGTTATCAACATCATCCACGACAATTTGGCTATGACCAAGGTCTCTGCCCGTTGGGTCCCTAGAAACCTCACGTTCCATGATCGACTTCAACGTCGTCAAAATTCGGAGGAGCTGCTGCTCCTGTACAACCAAGACCCAGCGGGATTCGAGTCACGCATAGTGACAGGTGATGAAACATGGGTCCATCACTGGGATCCCGAGACCAAGCTCGAAAGCATGGCCTGGAAGCACAGGGGCTCTCCGACCCCCATCAAGTTCCGGACCCAACCCTCAGCCTGGAAGATCATGGCCACTATTTTCTGGGATTCTGAGGGAGTGTTGATGGTGGACTATGCGCCTCGTGGAAGGACCATCACAGGCCAATATTACGCCGATGATCTGGCTGGGTTCAAGAAGTGCATCCGTCAGAAGGGGCGCGGCCATTTGATACGCGGTGTCCTGCTCCTTCACGACAATGCCCCTGTCCACAAGGCCAGAGTTGCACAAGCTGCCGTGCGCGAGTGCGGATTCGAGGAGCTCAACCACCCCCCCTACAGTCCATATCTGGCCCCTCTCGACTACTTTTTATTTCGCCAGCTCAAGGCTGCACTGCGTGGACGCTGGTTTGGGGACGATGAAGATGTCCAGCTCACCGTCCAGGAGTGGATTGAACAGCAGTCGGGAGATTTCTGGTTGTCGGGAATTCGAAGCCTCAGGGACAAGTTGCGCAAGTGCATTGAAGTCGAGGGTAGTTATATTGAAAAATAATAAAACACTTTTCCTCATATCTCGTTTCCTTATATCCGAATTGCAAAACTTATTGACCGCCCCTCATAAGTCACAATGACCAGGATGGCACCGGTTAGTTTTAATATGCTCATAATTAAATATAAAGTGACACAATTTCCTTAAAATGCAATGAAAAAATTAAACAAGCACAAAAGAAGTGCCGATGCAAAGGCAATACTTAAAAACTGAACTGAACTGAAGTAATATATATATGTAACTATTGAATTAGATACAGATGCTGCACTTTCTCTTATTTCTGAGAGTACTTTGTCTAATTTATGGCCTATTGAGTGTGACGGATCTGTTCTTTATCCCTCTATAAACCTTAAAATCTATGGCGGTGTTCCCCTTAAGGTAGCAGGCAAGATTTCTCGTCTGTGCTATATTTGATTTCACTAATTCTGGTCAAGCAACTATTGTTGTTGTGGAAGGATTAGGCCCATGTATTTTATGAAGAGATTTAATTAATTTGTCTTATCTTAATAATAGGAAGCTGTCGGATATACATAATGTATCAAACACTGAAGCTGATTTATTGAAAGAATTCCCAGATTTATTTTCTTTGGTTTGGGTTGTCTTAAAGGTAATACTTTCACTAGTGAGATAGATCCAAATATCTTTTCTAAATTATGTAAAGCCAGAACAGCTCCCTATACCCTTAAAGCTAAATTGGAAAGAGAATTGGATAGATTGGTGGAAGAAGGCATAAATTCCCTTATGATGCATTCTGCCTGGGTGCTGCAGAGGTAATTGTATTGAAAGCATATGTATCAGTTATAATTTTGGGGGACTATCGTCTTACAGTAAATAGAGCTGCTAGGCTGGATACCTAACCCATTCCTAAGATCGAGGATCTATTTAGCAGTGTCTCAGGTAGTAAGGTATTTACTAAACTAGATACGCCTTAGGGATATACCCCATTATGTCTTGAGAATCCTACTCTAGTGGTTGCACATAGCAGTGCTTATGGTATCGGAGCTGTTCTATGGAACCTGATAGACTATAGAGCGTCCTGTTCACTTTGTTTCTCGTACTCTAACAGCTACAGAACGTAATTATTCTCAGTTGGAGAATGAAGCATTGGCAATGTTCTTAGCTCTAAGGAAATTCCATTTCTATTTGTGGAGTCAGCACAATTTTACATTGGTGACAGATCATAAACCTATTCTTCGTTTATTTTCTTCTACTAAATGTATCCCTCTTATGGCTCCTAGTAAGATACAACATTGGGCTTTTCTTCTTCACACTTATAATTTCTCTTTTGTTAATCGTTCTGGAACATTATTAGATACGGCAGAGGATCTTTGCCTTCTACCTCTTCCTAGTATTGACATAACTGACAATATTCCAGTTCCAGTTAACTGGACTATGCTGGTAAATTTTATAAACTTTTCACCAGTCATTAGTGTCACTGTCAAGGATTGCACGGGTGCAGATCCTGTACTTTCTAGTTTCTAGTGTACACAAGTTCTGTGAGATTGGGTAGCCAGCCTCAACTATGGGAGATCCTGGCCTTGCTCCTTATGTACGGAGGAGGAATGAGTTATCCATTTAGTCGGGTATAGTCTTGTGGGACAGTAGAGTAGTCATTCCTCTTAAATTAAGGAATGCTCTATTACATGAACTACATGCTAATCATATGGGTGCTTTTCACATAAAATAAATATCTAGAGGTTACCTTTGGTGGCTTAACTTGGACAGTAACCTCTAATAACTATATAGATTGTGTCCCCAGTGTTTATCCCTACACTCTACACCTCCTAAGGCAGAATTACATCCTTGGGAGTGGCCACATAGGCCATGGCACAGGTTGCATTTCGATTATGATGGGCCAGTAGATGGAAAGCATTTACTTATCATAGGAGATGCTCACTCTAAATGGATTGAAGTTTACACTACATCATTTCATTTTCAACTTGTTAGAGAAACTATTTAGTTTCTTAGACATTCTTTCGCTCAGTTTAGTTTGCCAGTTTCAGTTGTTTCTGACAATGGTCCTTGTTTTACTTCTGCTGAGTTTAAGGAATTTGTCACAAGTTGTATTCATCACATTACTACGGCACTATATAAACCTTCTACTAATGGTTTAGCTGTGAATATGGTTCAGAGCTTTAAGAAAGCTCTCCGTACATCTTCCGAACTCCTTTGGAAGATTATCGATGTATAGGTTCCTGTTTAACTATCGACTGACACCACACTCTACTACTGGAGTTTCCCTAGTCGACTTGATGTTTGGCCGAGACGCTTGAGGCTCGATTAGATTGTTGTGGCCTACAGAACAACTATTTGCCATTAGGCAAGAATGTCACTCAAAATTTGTTAGAAACTTATCCCTGCTACAATCTCCAGTGATGATCAGGAACTATACTCTGGTGGTTCTAAGTGGATAACTGCTGAAGTACAGGAGCAGACTGTTCCGTTAGATTATATTTGTATTATACCTACAAAGTAATTCCTAGATCCTCCATGGCTTCTGTGTTACAACCTATTACTTCTACTTCTCCAGTTCGTCATATTTTAGCTCCTATTCCTGTCCCTCCTGTAGTAGACTCTTCACCGCAGGTTATGGGTTCTCCTTCAGCTAATGTATGCAGGTCTTCTAAAGTGAATATACTTGTAGATAGGGTGAATCTATAAGTTTTGTTCCTGTTTTAACTAAGGATAGAGGGATATAATGACGTGGTCTATTGTTACCGTTGATAATAGTCTTGTTGTCGATACTTCGATACTAAGTGGTCAATCAAGGTCCAGTAGAAATACTCAGCCAGTCTATGCTCATCATCCACTCTCTGAAGGTAAACAACGATCTACTTAAGACAAAACTATAGACACAATAGCTCTACTCTGCCTGTTCTTATCGTAACCTAACTGTATTATACTCTATTTACTAACCCCTACCAACACTTTTATCGTGACACCTAGTACCACATCTTTCACGTTACATCATCTATGGTTAGTATTATAAATTGTTGGTATAGGTAATATATAATATATATATATATATATATATATATATATATATATATATATATATATATATATATATATATATATATATATGTATATATATATATATATATATATATATATATATATATATATATATATATATATATATATATATTACAAACGTCTACTCCTGTCTACAGCCTAGGACAATGGCGCACATCAACGTACATTTATTATGATTAAGAGAAAGAAAGATCTTTCCTATTCACTTCAACTTGTCCAGTGGACCTTCCTTTGTTGGAATCTTTTTCGTCATTGGTAAGAAAAAATGATTATAAATTTCATCTGAGAAGCGTTTCGCTCTTTTTCAGTATTTTACCATAAGTGTTTATGTTTTTGATGGTCATTACACATAACATTCAATAATAATCATTTTGTAGTGAATATTATCCTCCTGTTAGCAATTAAGCTTTTTATGTAGCAAAATAGTCTTAATATGTGTAGGAGAATAGCATAATGCTCCCAAGTTTTGCCCACCTCCCTTCCGGGCAAGTCGCTTATCAACCCTTTCCCTTCCGGCCCAATATCTGATGGTCTCCAGCTGGAAGAAACCACCGGCCATTTCAGCTAACCACCGAGTTCCTTCCTGGACTTTTTATCGATAATTGGGAGCCCATCTTCGCTTCCGATAGTTGCCGGAAGTTTATAAGGACGAAATGGAGTAGCTTGACATCAAATCTACTTCCGGCGCCCTGAGAAGCTCTCCCGAGTTTCGAGTATAAAAGACGAATTCTTTGAACCCTCAGTAGTAGAGTAGAGCTTGCACAGCGTCTGGCGGGGCAGGAATTGCCATCTATAGGTGTAGTGGTAATTGGTCGAAGCATCAAGTCTTCAGAGAGGAGATCGGTCCCAAAGGGAGGCTCTTTACCCCGTTGGTCTGCAAGTCAGTGCGGACTCAAGCTCGTACTCACGTGTAAGAGCCGAAGCTACAAACAGCCTCCCTCTGGTTCCCTAAGCGAGAAAACTACATCTCGGCTTTTCTCCCTGACCCTACGAATCAATAGGGTCCCCCCCCCTCCTCACATAGACACCCAAGTTTCCTCGGAGTTCACGAGCGTGGGGCCCTCTTTAACAAAAAGCTCCCGTCACCGACTTCTTCCAGCAGAATCGCGACGGAATTGTGGGATCAGGTCGGTCCCTGGAGAACCTACCTCATCGTCTCCACCCCTTATCTCACCACCTTCACTCACCAGCGTCACCCGAACATCAGGTTCTAAGGTGACCCTTCCCTTTCACATTCCCCGACTTCACCGCGAAGTTTACCAGCATTACAAGGGTATAGGGATTTTTGTATGGTGATTAGTTATTTTCAAGCCAAGTGAGATATCCGAGATTCACTTATTAATTTATCTCTCAAAGCACCTTATTTGTATATATATATATATATATATATATATATATATATATATATATATATATATATATTAATATATATATTCTTGTTTAGTGTTCATTAAAACTTTATTTACATATTGATGTGTATCTAACTTCCTTTGGGTCGCTCGCTGGCAAAGTTCATTCCAATCCCTCCGTAGCCAACCTCTAAGCACTCTGAGTCAATAAACCCATTCAGGACACGGGCCGAACGAAGTATGTAGTAGTACGACGACCCCTCCGCATTCGGGATAATAGGATATATATATATATATATATATATATATATATATATATATATATATATATATATATATATATATATATATATATATAAGAGTGGGTGAAAACTCTAACCACCCCTCGGCCTATTCCTCGACAATATGTGTGGATTTCTTTTATCTTCTTTTGCAGCGCAAGCTTTTTATGTAGCAAAATAGTCTTAATATGTGTAGGAGAATAGCATAATGCTCCCAAGTTTTGCCCACCTCCCTTCCGGGCAAGTCGCTTATCAACCCTTTCCCTTCCGGCCCAATATCTGATGGTCTCCAGCTGGAAGAAACCACCGGCCATTTCAGCTAACCACCGAGTTCCTTCCTGGACTTTTTATCGATAATTGGGAGCCCATCTTCGCTTCCGATAGTTGCCGGAAGTTTATAAGGACGAAATGGAGTAGCTTGACATCAAATCTACTTCCGGCGCCCTGAGAACCTCTCCCGAGTTTCGAGTATAAAAGACGAATTCTTTGAACCCTCAGTAGTAGAGTAGAGCTTGCACAGCGTCTGCCGAGGCAGAAATTGCCATCTATAGGTGTAGTGGTAATTGGTCGAAGCATCAAGTCTTCAGAGAGGAGATCGGTCCCAGTTAGGGAGGCTCTTTACCCCGTTGGTCTGCAAGTCAGTGCGGACTCAAGCTCGTACTCACGTGTAAGATCCGAAGCTACAAACAGCCTCCCTCTGGTTCCCTAAGCGAGAAAACTACATCTCGGCTTTTCTCCCTGACCCTACGCGTCAATAGGGTCCCCCCCCCCCTCACAGAGGCACCTAAGATTCCTTAGATTTCACGAGCGTGGGGCCCTCTTTAACAAAATGCTCCCGTCACCGACTTCTTCCAGCAGAATCGCGACGGAATTGTGGGATCAGGTCGGTCCCTGGAGAACCTACCTCATCGTCTCCACCCCTTATCTCACCACCTTAACTCACCAGCGTCACCCGAACATCAGGTTCTAAGGTAACCCTTCCCTTTCACATTCCCCGACTTCACCGCGAAATTTACCAGCATTACAAGGGTATAGGGATTTTTGTATGGTGATTAGTTATTTTCAAGCCAAGTGAGATATCCGAGATTCACTTATTAATTTATCTCTCAAAGCCCCTTATTTGTATTTGTATATATATATATATATATATATATATATATATATATATATATATATATATATATATATATATATATATATATATATATATATAATATTTATATTCTTGTTGAGTGTTCATTAAAACTTTATTTACATATTGATGTGTATCTAACTTCCTTTGGGTCGCTCGCTGGCAAAGTTCATTCCAATCCCTCCGTAGCCAACCTCTAAGCACTCGGAGTCAATAAACCCATTCAGGACACGGGCCGAACGAAGTATGTAGTAGTACGACGACCCCTCCGCATTCGGGATAATAGGATATATATATATATATATATATATATATATATATATATATATATATATATATATATATATATATATATATATATATACATATATATATATATATATATATATATATATATATATATATATATATATATATATATATATATATATATATATATATATATATAAGAGTGGGTGAAAACTCTAACCACCCCTCGGCCTATTCCTCGACAATATGTGTGGATTTCTTTTGTCTTCTTTTGCAGCGCAAGCTTTTTATGTTGCAAAATAGTCTTAATATGTGTAGGAGAATAGCATAATGCTCCCAAGTTTTGCCCACCTCCCTTCCGGGCAAGTCGCTTATCAACCCTTTCCCTTCCGGCCCAATATCTGATGGTCTCCAGCTGGAAGAAACCACCGGCCATTTCAGCTAACCACCGAGTTCCTTCCTGGACTTTTTATCGATAATTGGGAGCCCATCTTCGCTTCCGATAGTTGCCGGAAGTTTATAAGGACGAAATGGAGTAGCTTGACATCAAATCTACTTCCGGCGCCCTGAGAACCTCTCCCGAGTTTCGAGTATAAAAGACGAATTCTTTGAACCCTCAGTAGAAGAGTAGAGCTTGCACAGCGTCTGGCGGGGCAGAAATTGCCATCTATAGGTGTAGTGGTAATTGGTCGAAGCATCAAGTCTTTAGAGAGGAGATCGGTCCCAGTTAGGGAGGCTCTTTACCCAATTGGTCTGCAAGTCAGTGCGGACTAAAGCTCGTACTCACGTGTAAGAGCCGAAGCTACAAACAGCCTGCCTCTGGTTCCCTAAGCGAGAAAACTACATCTCGGCTTTTCTCCCTGACCCTACGCGTCAATAGGGTCCTCCCCTCCCTCACAGAGGCACCCAAGATTCCTTAGAGTTCACGAGCGTGGGGCCCTCTTTAACAAAAAGCTCCCGTCACCGACTTCTTCCAGCAGAATCGCGACGGAATTGTGGGATCAGGTCGGTCCCTGGAGAACCTACCTCATCGTCTCCACCCCTTATCTCACCACCTTAACTCACCAGCGTCACCCAAACATCAGGTTCTAAGGTAACCCTTCCCTTTCACATTCCCCGACTTCACCGCAAAATTTACCAGCATTACAAGGGTATAGGGATTTTTGTATGGTGATTAGTTATTTTCAAGCCAAGTGAGATATCCGAGATTCACTTATTAATTTATCTCTCAAAGCCCCTTATTTGTATATATATATATATATATATATATATATATATATATATATATATTAATATTTATATTCTTGTTTAGTGTTCATTAAAACTTTATTTACATATTGATGTGTATCTAACTTCCTTTGGGTTGCTCGGTGGCAAAGTTCATTCCAATCCCTCCGTAGCCAACCTCTAAGCACTCTGAGTCAATAAACCCATTCAGGACACGGGCCGAACGAAGTATGTAGTAGTACGACGACCCCTCCGCATTCGGGATAATAGGATATATATATATATATATATATATATATATATATATATATATATATATATATATATATATATAATATATATATATATATATATATATATATATATATATATATATATATATATATATATATATATATATATATATATATATATATATATATATATAAGAGTGGGTGAAAACTCTAACCACCCCTCGGCCTATTCCTCGACAATATGTGTGGATTTCTTTTATCTTCTTTTGCAGCGCAAGCTTTTTATGTAGCAAAATAGTCTTAATATGTGTAGGAGAATAGCATAATGCTCCCAAGTTTTGCCCACCTCCCTTCCGGGCAAGTCGCTTATCAACCCTTTCCCTTCCGGCCCAATATCTGATGGTCTCCAGCTGGAAGAAACCACCGGCCATTTCAGCTAACCACCGAGTTCCTTCCTGGACTTTTTATCGATAATTGGGAGCCCATCTTCGCTTCCGATAGTTGCCGGAAGTTTATAAGGACGAAATGGAGTAGCTTGACATCAAATCTACTTCCGGCGCCCTGAGAACCTCTCCGAGTTTCGAGTATAAAAGACGAATTCTTTGAACCCTCAGTAGTAGAGTAGAGCTTGCACAGCGTCTGGCGGGGCAGGAATTGCCATCTATATGTGTAGTGGTAATTGGTCGAAGCATCAAGTCTTCAAAGAGGAGATCGGTCTCAGTTAGGGAGGCTCTTTATCCCGTTGGTCTGCAAATCAGTTCGGACTCAAGCTCGTACTCACGTGTAAGAGCCGAAGCTACAAACAGCCTCCCTCTGGTTCCCTAAGCGAGAAAACTACATCTCGGCTTTTCTCCCTGACCCTACGCGTCAATAGGGTCCCCCCCTCCCTCACAGAGGCACCCAAGATTCCTTAGAGTTCACGAGCGTGGGGCCCTCTTTAACAAAAAGCTCCCGTCACCGACTTCTTCCAGCAGAATCGCGACGGAATTGTGGGATCAGGTCGGTCCCTGGAGAACCTACCTCATCGTCTCCACCCCTTATCTCACCACCTTAACTCACCAGCGTCACCCGAACATCAGGTTCTAAGGTAACCCTTCCCTTTCACATTCCCCGACTTCACCGCGAAATTTACCAGCATTACAAGGGTATAGGGATTTTTGTATGGTGATTAGTTATTTTCAAGCCAAGTGAGATATCCGAGATTCACTTATTAATTTATCTCTCAAAGCCCCTTATTTGTATATATATATATATATATATATATATATATATATATATATATATATATATATATATATTAATATATATATTCTTGTTTAGTGTTCATTAAAACTTTATTTACATATTGATGTGTATCTAACTTCCTTTGGGTCGCTCGCTGGCAAAGTTCATTCCAATCCTTCCGTAGCCAACCTCTAAGCACTCTGAGTCAATAAACCCATTCAGGGCACGGGCCGAACGAAGTATGTAGTAGTACGACGACCCCTCCGCATTCGGGATAATAGGATATATATATATATATATATATATATATATATATATATATATATATATATATATATATATATATATATATATATAAGAGTGGGTGAAAACTCTAACCACCCCTCGGCCTATTCCTCGACAATATGTGTGGATTTCTTTTATCTTCTTTTGCAGCGCAAGCTTTTTATGTAGCAAAATAGTCTTAATATGTGTAGGAGAATAGCATAATGCTCCCAAGTTTTGCCCACCTCCCTTCCGGGCAAGTCGCTTATCAACCCTTTCCCTTCCGGCCCAATATCTGATGGTCTCCAGCTGGAAGAAACCACCGGCCATTTCAGCTAACCACCGAGTTCCTTCCTGGACTTTTTATCGATAATTGGGAGCCCATCTTCGCTTCCGATAGTTGCCGGAAGTTTATAAGGACGAAATGGAGTAGCTTGACATCAAATCTACTTCCGGCGCCCTGAGAACGTCTCCCGAGTTTCGAGTATAAAAGACGAATTCTTTGAACCCTCAGTAGAAGAGTAGAGCTTGCACAGCGTCTGGCGGGGCAGAAATTGCCATCTATAGGTGTAGTGGTAATTGGTCGAAGCATCAAGTCTTCAGAGAGGAGATCGGTCCCAGTTAGGGAGGCTCTTTACCCCGTTGGTCTGCAAGTCAGTGCGGACTCAAGCTCGTACTCACGTGTAAGAGCCGAAGCTACAAACAGCCTCCCTCTGGTTCCCTAAGCGAGAAAACTACATCTCGGCTTTTCTCCCTGACCCTACGCGTCAATAGGGTCCCCCCCCCTCACAGAGGCACCCAAGATTCCTTAGAGTTCACGAGCGTGGGGCCCTCTTTAACAAAAAGCTCCCGTCACCGACTTCTTCCAGCAGAATCGCGACGGAATTGTGGGATCAGGTCGGTCCCTGGAGAACCTACCTCATCGTCTCCACCCCTTATCTCACCACCTTAACTCACCAGCGTCACCCAAACATCAGGTTCTAAGGTAACCCTTCCCTTTCACATTCCCCGACTTCACCGCGAAATTTACCAGCATTACAAGGGTATAGGGATTTTTGTATAGTGATTAGTTATTTTCAAGCCAAGTGAGATATCCGAGATTCACTTATTAATTTATCTCTAAAGCCCCTTATTTGTATATATATATATATATATATATATATATATATATATATATATATATATATATAATATTTATATTCTTGTTTAGTGTTCATTAAAACTTTATTTACATATTGATGTGTATCTAACTTCCTTTGGGTCGCTCGCTGGCAAAGTTCATTCCAATCCCTCCGTAGCCAACCTCTAAGCACTCTGAGTCAATAAACTCATTCAGACACGGGCCGAACGAAGTATGTAGTAGTACGACGACCCCTCCGCATTCGGGATAATAGGATATATATATATATATATATATATATATATATATATATATATATATATATAAGAGTGGGTGAAAACTCTAACCACCCCTCGGCCTATTCCTCGACAATATGTGTGGATTTCTTTTATCTTCTTTTGCAGCGCAAGCTTTTTATGTAGCAAAATAGTCTTAATATGTGTAGGAGAATAGCATAATGCTCCCAAGTTTTGCCCACCTCCCTTCCGGGCAAGTCGCTTATCAACCCTTTCCCTTCCGGGCAAGTCGCTTATCAACCCTTTCCCTTCCGGCCCAATATCTGATGGTCTCCAGCTGGAAGAAACCACCGGCCATTTCAGCTAACCACCGAGTTCCTTCCTGGACTTTTTATCGATAATTGGGAGCCCATCTTCGCTTCCGATAGTTGCCGGAAGTTTATAAGGACGAAATGGAGTAGCTTGACATCAAATCTACTTCCGGCGCCCTGAGAAGCTCTCCCGAGTTTCGAGTATAAAAGACGAATTCTTTGAACCCTCAGTAGTAGAGTAGAGCTTGCACAGCGTCTGGCGGGGCAGGAATTGCCATCTATAGGTGTAGTGGTAATTGGTCGAAGCATCAAGTCTTCAGAGTGGAGATCGGTCCCAGTTAGGGAGGCTCTTTACCTTGTTGGTCTGCAAGTCAGTGCGGACTCAAGCTCGTACTCACGTGTAAGAGCCGAAGCTACAAACAGCCTCCCTCTGGTTCCCTAAGCGAGAAAACTACATCTCGGCTTTTCTCCCTGACCCTACGCGTCAATAGGGTCCCCCCCCTCCTCACAGAGGCACCAAAGATTCCTTAGAGTTCACGAGCGTGGGGCCCTCTTTAACAAAAAGCTCCCGTCACCGACTTCTTCCAGCAGAATCGCGACGGAATTGTGGGATCAGGTCGGTCCCTGGAGAACCTACCTCATCGTCTCCACCCCTTATCTCACCACCTTAACTCACCAGCGTCACCCGAACATCAGGTTCTAAGGTAACCCTTCCCTTTCACATTCCCCGACTTCACCGCGAAATTTACCAGCATTACAAGGGTATAGGGATTTTTGTATGGTGATTAGTTATTTTCAAGCCAAGTGAGATATCCGAGATTCACTTATTAATTTATCTCTCAAAGCCCCTTATTTGTATATATATATTTATATATATATATATATATATATATATATATATATATATATATATATATATATAAATATTAATATATATATTCTTGTTTAGTGTTCATTAAAACTTTATTTACATATTAATGTGTATCTAACTTCCTTTGGGTCGCTCGCTGGCAAAGTTCATTCCAATCCCTCCGTAGCCAACCTCTAAGCACTCTGAGTCAATAAACCCATTCAGGACACGGGCCGAACGAAGTATGTAGTAGTACGACGACCCCTCCGCATTCGGGATAATAGGATATATATATATATATATATATATATATATATATATATATATATATATATATATATATAAGAGTGGGTGAAAACTCTAACCACCCCTCGGCCTATTCCTCGACAATATGTGTGGATTTCTTTTGTCTTCTTTTGCAGCGCAAGCTTTTTATGTTGCAAAATAGTCTTACTATGTGTAGGAGAATAGCATAATGCTCCCAAGTTTTGCCCACCTCCCTTCCGGGCAAGTCGCTTATCAACCCTTTCCCTTCCGGCCCAATATCTGATGGTCTCCAGCTGGAAGAAACCACCGGCCATTTTAGCTAACCACCGAGTTCCTTCCTGGACTTTTTATCGATAATTGGGAGCCCATCTTCGCTTCCGATAGTTGCCGGAAGTTTATAAGGACGAAATGGAGTAGCTTGACATCAAATCTACTTCCGGCGCCCTGAGAACCTCTCCCGAGTTTCGAGTATAAAAGATGAATTCTTTGAACCCTCAGTAGTAGAGTAGAGCTTGCACAGCGTCTGGCGGGGCAGGAATTGCCATCTATAGGTGTAGTGGTAATTGGTCGAAGCATCAAGTCTTCAGAGAGGAGATCGGTCCCAGTTAGCGAGGCTCTTTATCCCGTTGGTCTGCAAGTCAGTGCGGACTCAAGCTCGTACTCACGTGTAAGAGCCGAAGCTACAAACAGCCTCCCTCTGGTTCCCTAAGCGAGAAAACTACATCTCGGCTTTTCTCCCTGACCCTACGCGTCAATAGGGCCCCCCCCCCTCACAGAGGCACCCAAGATTCCTTAGAGTTCACGAGCGTGGGGCCCTCTTTAACAAAAAGCTCCCGTCACCGACTTCTTCCAGCAGAATCGCGACGGAATTGTGGGATCAGGTCGGTCCCTGGAGAACCTACCTCATCGTCTCCACCCCTTATCTCACCACCTTCACTCACCAGCGTCACCCGAACATCAGGTTCTAAGGTAACCCTTCCCTTTCACATTCCCCGACTTCACCGCGAAATTTACCAGCATTACAAGGGTATAGGGATTTTTGTATGGTGATTAGTTATTTTCAAGCCAAGTGAGATATCCGAGATTCACTTATTAATTTATCTCTCGAAGCACCTTATTTGTCTATATATATATATATATATATATATATATATATATATATATATATATATATATATATATATAAATATTAATATATATATTCTTGTTTAGTGTTCATTAAAACTTTATTTACATATTGATGTGTATCTAACTTCCTTTGGGTCGCTCGCTGGCAAAGTTCATTCCAATCCCTCCGTAGCCAACCTCTAAGCACTCGGAGTCAATAAACCCATTCAGGACACGGGCCGAACGAAGTATGTAGTAGTACGACGACCCCTCCGCATTCGGGATAATAGGATATATATATATATATATATATATATATATATATATATATATATATATATATATATATATATATATATATATATATATATATATAAGAGTGGGTGAAAACTCCAACCACCCCTCGGCCTATTCCTCGACAATATGTGTGGATTTCTTTTGTCTTCTTCTGCAGCGCATGTTCTTTGTTTGCTCATAATTTATCGGTATTTCCGACATTTTTTACTGCGTAGTTTATTTTATTTATCGCGATAAGTAGCATCATTTGCCCCTCGTATCGTTGACGAAACAACCCCCATCCTCTCAACCGGATAATGAACTGCACATAAAGATCAGAATGACAAATACTGGTGAGTCCGAAGGCGCCAGGGACTGGGCGAGGCCTACTCTGGGAAGGAAGGCCCCCGAGTCGTATTGTGCTTTTTTCTTTAACAACAACTAGTGATGTTAAAACCTTTCTTTAACCCCAGGGAAGGGTGGAACAAGAGTTTCACGTCAGGGGTAAGTATATATGAGTGTCCCCATACGTCATGGGCAGGGCTCCGGAACAATGAAGTGGCCATGTTGCTCTGTAAATGCGAGAAGGTAAATGATAGCGGTGTTGTGATTAGCTCTGCGTATATGATGCCGATGGAGCTTCTTACCCGCTCCTTATCAGCTGAATATTTTGCGTCCACGCTCGCTTGAACCCCTGTCTCAACGTCATAAATGCCACACCGTCTCCTCTATGCAAGCGAGAGCTCATTTGTCATCGTTGATCAATAAATTAAAGCTTAAATAAAGTAATCCTTAGGGGTGGATCGTTTCTTTGTTATTTCACACTTAGTTTTATCTTTCCTTATCTAAGGCATTGTTATTAAGTGAAAATTGTTCTTATTTATCGTGCAGTATTATATATTTTCTAAACTACAAAGAAATATTACCCTTAAAAGGTTAAATGTTTATTTCAGCTAAGCTCAATTGGTGAATATGATAGGTTTAATACTATTGATAAATTTGGCGAGAACAAAGAAACGGCAAAAGTTTTAAGGTTTCAGCTTTGTTGACACTAGTTTTAGGAGGATATTTCATTGTAATGTTCCAAAAGCCAATTTATAATTTATTTCAGACTAAAGAGTGTATTTACTACATCACTTTAATATTTATATATGCCACAGTGTTCATCTATTTTGCATACAGCTAGATAGATTGATTGTTATTTGCTGTTTTGTTTGATAAGTGCTGGCTGGCAACTCATCTGAATGGTGGAGGTCGTGAATACGATGTGTTTTGTTTCTGCCAGGGCGACCCAGTATATCTTTTCTGGCGGTGTGATAGGTTGGTCATGGCGTCGTTGATCGCAAGCTGGCTTCACTTGGTTTATGGCACTCAGTTCTGTAAAATTACTTCGACCTTTAACAGTTATTTCCAATCGTTTATCTTACTTCTGTTGGATTATTACTCTTCATATGTTATTAAAGTGTTAAGTAAACATAGGCCTATTTGTTACAAATGAATTCAGCTTTTTTTAATAAGCCAATTTTAACGGAAGGCTTTCATGAAACCTGTTTTAGTACCAGTAAATAATATTAAACTGCTGATTGCCAACTCCCTCCTCCCGCTATTTTATTTAGCATAATTTCCTTGAGGGGTGACTTTTTCTTTTCCAAATTGTTCCTCACAAAAACATTTTAGTAGAATTATTATTGCAGTCTGAGGCAGTTTTATTTTAACAAAAATACCTAAAATAGCGATTTTTCAGAGATTTGGAAGGTCTAGATAAATTTAAGATTAGTGGGGGTTTTTTTTCAAACCATTGATTTTGCTATAACCGCTTCTTGTCAAAAGTGAGACTAATTTGACCTTGTTTGACCCTTTATCAAATATATAGTTTCAGCGATTTGCCCAGGCGTGTTAATTGGCAATCCGCTTTGTTGGATTCGATTCCAAAACTTTGAATTTAGTGCAAATTGGATATTGCAGTCATCTGGTATAAATGAAAACAATACAGAAACTGTTTGATTACATGCCTACTCCTGCTGAGGTTCCAGTTCGTAATGGATTCTTTTTGGTCCACCCTTTACATTGGGATTTAGCCATTTCTTTATCATGATTTGAATATTTCTTCAAATCAACACTAGTTCACATTCATCCTTTGTTGGATTACAACCTGGTACTGTACATTGATTTTGTGTACTAATCATTCGGTGAATGTGGGTCTTGAAATATGCGCTTCCAACTTTATTTTAAATCCCCTTGTCAAATTGGATTAAAGAGTTTCCTTTTCACGAAGAAGATTGGGGAAAATCACCTTGCCCCCCACGAAATTTCCTTGAATAAAGATATTAATTTCATATTTCAAAAGTCGGACGTTTTTTTTTTCGGTAAACCTTTCGATCCGGTCCCCGGCTGCGATTGTTTTTGCTTTCGAGCACAAATTTGAAATAGAAAAACAAACTGCAACGCAAAAATAAAATCATGGTAAACATTACGATCGGCGGCGCGAACGATGGGACGTAAACTATTTCGTCCGTGTTCTAATATGTTTCACCTTTTTGGAGTTAATTCAAGGGGACTACGATGATCCCTGAGTTTCAATCAATGGGGGGGGGGTCTGGGGGGCTCAAACCCCAGTATATAATCATAATTGTTTATAGAATATGCAGGCGCGGGTGGACGAAACATACATCCGCCAAAGTACACTTTGTCGGGCGCGCCGCCGATCTTCATGTTTACCGAAATGATTTCAAATTGAACTAAATGGTCACACGTTCCCTTTGTATCATGACTGTAGGGGCGACAGAAACTGAAAAAATATATAATTATTAATTTTAAATTATGTATAGGTAAATCCATAAAAAATGTAGATTTGAAAAATGATGAACTAAAAAAATGCTAAGAAAAACAGGGGTAAAAGAATAAATATAACGAACCTAAGTAAACTTAAAGATTTTCTGGAATAATCAGACATGTCGGTATACCCCCCCCAAAAAAAAATACTGTAAAAATGACGGGGGAGGGGGCCCTATATTTTGTTTCGTGTTTTGGTGGGGGTGGGGGCTGCGCTCCCATCCTTGAAACAGTTAGGCGAAACATATTGTGAAAGTGGGCGAAACATTATGGAAACATGGACGATCGCGGCCGGGGAGCGGATCGTAAGATTTGCCTTTTTTATCTTTTGTATTTTCCAATCACTTTTAAAAATAGTGATATCAATCGCTAAGTCGCGACAGTTAATTGCATTTGATTATTTAGAAACAAAAGGAAAATGGGGATAATCCAACAATGTCTATCAAACTATAAAAGAAGACGTGGGAGCAAATTATAAGATAGTTAAGTAGATATAGAACTCTCTCAGCTGGAGCTGAGTGGGTGGAATTATTCGCCCTGGGATGAGGGTAGCCATTATTTAGAAAGATTTAATCTAATTTTGCATCATTGCAGCTCCACTTTGTTTTTAAATCAAAATTTTTAAGATTGTAATGTTTGGAGCGTAATAATTGACCAAGCCATGAAAACTCGACTCTTCTTTTGTGCTGTGAATTCGTGCCTATATTAAGAAAAACTATTTTCCCATTCTTTCGTTTCATATTCAAAGGCGAACTGTGGATATCGCTTTGTTTTCCCTTTGATAGTTAATACTTTTTTAAACGATCGATTTAGTCAGATGAAAACGGAACCATTTTTCAGTCTTACTAAGTCTACAGGAACTGAAGCCTTTTCCTCCCAACTTGTAATTTTCGTGGCCGATTTGGCCTAAGTTTATTGCAATCGACGTTCCTTTATATCACCAAAGTGTCTCAAGGTAAGTTAATGTATATTTAGGTGAATTATTTCATACTAAATTTTCGTATATATTCGATTTTTTCACTTAAAAGTGAATGTTACAACAAAGTCCCCCCCCCTCCTCCATCAGCACAACATAGACTCAGTCCACACCAGCAGTCCCTAAAATAATCCCTCTAAACATCCTAAATGAACCCCTCACACACACACACCCATGCACATTGACCACGCATAAAAATCCCTTTACACAACACATCCTCTCAACTCCGATCGGAACACACGCCCATCCTACAGCAGTACAAACGCAGAATAACCCTCACTCAAATACCAACATGCACCGGGTGCAATCAAGGACCAGAAGCCATAAAAAAACACATCGATTGCCCCAACCTCTCAAAACCGCGTAATACTGATATTTCCTCACTCATGGTCCTGGGTGCCGCCCGCCTCACAGAAGTAGTTGGGAGACCACAAAGGTCTGCAAAAAAATATATATATATATTTAATCGATTGGCTGGTATTTAAATTTTCTATCATTTTAAACTTTAGCATTTTCTTTTCTAAATGTACTGTTCAGTAATAAATCTTTTCTAAGATAAGACATCATTTGCTCCTCTCCCTTAGTAAATCCAAATATACACGACTGAAGCTTTGCTTATTATGGCAGATATCTGGAGATTGAAAAGCATAAACGTTGGTTACGTCTCCTTAGCAACAAACATCTCGCGTGGTTAAAAATGGGATTATTAAATAGCTTCGGCGCAGGGTGTCCTTCGTCCAAACAGAATCCCTTTGTTTGGGGCTCTGCTCTTGCAAGTGAAGAAAGAAATTGCCGTGGTATCTGATGATGTAGGCAACGGAAATGACGCTGTCTAAGCGAGCCTACACTTCCACCGTACAGTTTCAGCGAAATCTTTTTCTTCTATTTTCAGAAGTAATAATAAGATTTTTAATTATTATTACTATACGCCTATTTATAAACCGACGGGTTCGTAAACAAATTGTACTTCTAAAACAGGTTTACTTGAGTTCACAAAGCCGAGGAAAACTTCTATTACCCGTCACGCGCATATATTTCTGGTTTCAAGGTTTACGGTTGCAATGATCAATTTGGCACTTTGCATGATTCAACGGAAGCTGATGTGAGTTGCAGAACTTGCAGCTCACTTTTGTTTTTTTTTTATTTTATTGCCAAGGAAACAAGTCTGCTTCAGTCAGCGTTGCAAGTCGTCTCGCTCATTATTTTTGTTTTCATTCGCTGATTCGTAAATAACCTAACTAGAAATTAGGAAGAACAATACTTATGTCAAATAACAGACTAGTTTGGAAATAGGGATGGCTATGAAGGAACCTTACTGTTGCTTAGTTGAATATGAACAGATGTAGAGTACATGCTTTATATTCCCCCGCAAGTTCATTGCCCACGCGTCAAAAAAGGGGGTTTTGGTTTTGAGATCGGCTGAAACTTGCTATTCTAGTCGAATTACCACTAAACTGCTGGTTATAGTTTTATTTATGGTTTATTTGTATATCCCCTGTTCAGTTTTACAGGGGCTTAACCTTCTTTAAACGACAATTTGAAACACAATGGGTATTATTTTAAAGAGGGAAAACGGTACTTTAGTAAGCTTTCAATGAGTGGCGTTTTCTAGGTATTACGCGAGTGCGTTGCCCTCTCTGGTCTTCGTTGAAGGGTGGTGATTCGAGTCATCCGAGTGACTCTAACCTTGAAGATGCATTCACCTTTATTCTGCTGCGTGTCCCGATCGTGTCGGGCGCCCGATGCGTCTCGGTGCACACTTCGTTGGATGACGGGACTGAAATGGCGAAGTTTCTCGCACTTGTCGGCAGAGACGGGGGTGGGGTGGGGTACATACAGTCCTAGCACGATGTGGTTATGTACTTGTTTGTGGATTTATTAACGTAAACGTTGACTCACCTGATCGATTCTTTAGGTTTTAATTTGAACATGTGCATATTTCAGCATGGTTTCGAACTACGTTTTCTAATCTTTAAGGGCTGACGAGATATTCTGTTGTATTCTTAGTCTTTTGGTCACCATTCTCCTTTTCGTATTTTTATATCTTTCTGTTTTGTTTCCACTGAGGGAAATGCAGTCGTTCGATAGTTTGTCGCTAGTTTACCTCGTTAATTAGCATTGTTATAAACCAGAGATGGTCAAATTGCGCACCTGCTAAAATTAAGCCTATTCATGCAAAACTTAACGGCAAGGTAAATATTTTTTTTCTAAAATTTCAATCAGCATGATGTGAAAACGCTACATATATATACCAACATTTTTTACTAGAATTGAATGGTGGTGGTAGCGCTGTTTGGAGGTTAAGTTGTATGGCGTATCCATCTGAACTGCGTGAAAAAATTGACGCAGGCAATTTGTTTTGCCATCCCTGTTCCAACCCACTTTTATCTTTACAATGTTACCTGCAGGGGAGCCTGCAAAGTGGATCAATGTTTATACATCTTTGTTTGGGCTTGTCAAGTTTCATTAAAGCATTCCTCATCCTCAGTTTTGAACTTTGTTAGTAGGTATTCGGTCTTTCTTTTGCCCGTCACCTTATTCTGATGGTTGTGCCTGTAAGAAGGGAAGCAGATAACCTTTTAGTCGTTTTGCCTTTTTTTTGTAATAACATTGTAACAACTATTTGACCGATTCTAACGAAATCTGAAATCCTTATGTTGTTTTACATTCTCTATCGAATGATATAATTGGCAAAGTCCTCCCAAGGTTATCCCTGGAATTTTTTTTTGGGGGGGGCAATAACATCAACTATTCGGCCGATTTAAACGAAAGTTGAAACCCTTATGTTGTTTTACATTCTCTTTCGAATGCTAGAATTGCCAAGGTCCTCGTAAGATCAGTACGATAATTATTGAATTTTTTGAAGGTCGTAAGGTCATAAATCAGATTAAGTGTGAGCACACGACCTTTTGGTCAGCAGACCTCGTTTTGTGTAGTCTTGAATTATATTATTAATGGGAGCGATAAAGGTAACCACCAAACAGTTGTAGGCGGAAATGTAGAGTCACCGCGGCCGTGCATGCGGATTACTGGAGTAAGATGGGCCCCTTACTCTCGTCTAACCCTAATAGAAATTATTGGCTATTCTCCAGTTATTTTATCAACGGTCGATTCTAGCATTTGACGCAACCATGTCTTCTTCGCTCGATTTTTTCTTCTTGTTTGCGCTTTCCCTTTGAGTGGCCTGTTGATTATTAAAAAAAATAAATTAGATACGTTCGTGGTTTACTCGAGTCTGCTTTGACGACTGTTTTGCTTGCAATGTCATTTTCTGCCCGCATAAAGATCTGTGGCTATATATCCTCAGCACATTTTCGATTACTCTATTGTTACCACTTAACAAATATCTTGCATCTCGGTTTTTGCTTTACCCCTTCCCCGCTTTATTTAACTAGGTTTTTTTTATATATTTTTTTTCCTTTTTGGTTATCGAGGTCTTTCTAGACCTTCGTATGAATTGGAATTCTCAAAATTTCGTTTATATTCTGAGTGGGAATTTTCCTTCGATGCAGACCTTGAACTTAGATTAAAAATAACGAAAAAAAAGAATTTTCGGAGTTTCGCGTTTTTTTTTGTGTTCTTGCATACCATTCTCTCTATGGTCACACATTGAAGGGCATGGGTGAACTAATGATATTGATAAATTTTACTGATAAATCGATTCCAGTGACGACTTGTCGCCATTTTATTGCTACTAACTGCGTAACCTAGACCTAGAATTGAATGTCGTCATTCATCGCTTGATTGCCATTCTCTCGACCGAGCCGAAACGCATAATCACGCGTGCACTGGTGGTATTCACGTGGTGGTGAACCTTTTTGTTCTGAAAAATGATTGCGCACTTGCATTGCCCAAACCAGGCTCGCAGGAAAATTTCAAGGTTAGCTTGCATCTTGGGTGTTATTTCTGAAGCTTTGTTACAAAGAGCGCCTGGTAGCTCTGACAAGACGTTCCTGTGTCCATGGATGCATACTTCTGCTTTTCGTACAGGTGCTTCCACTAGGCGATCGAAATCTATCGAGTGGGACAAGATACTGGGTCGGAGCGGCTGCCTTTGTTGCAGAACGGATATATATTCACGTCAGCTCCAGTTCGTAGCATCTTCACTTGTCTACTCGACTGTACCTTACACACATTTTGTTTTTCCTTAGCTTCAATGCTTCTTCACAGCTGGGACCTACAGTTTAAAGTGCCCCGCATACGACAGCTCTAGCAAGTTGACTTGAATACTCCCATCCAGTGAATAGCCATGCTCTTTGTGCCCTTACTTCCCAAAACTTGGAGCAGCATTTTTACTTGGCCTTTGGTCGTAGTCCCATAAACAGTATTTCCCTTTCATAACATTGTCATTGCAAGGAGTTGGGTATTTGCTCTTTAATCCTTTGAGCCCGCCCCCCGGGCTTTTTTTTAATAGATTGAGTGATTGAAAAGCCTGTTGCTGCGTCGATGACCTCGGTGGTTGTCACATTTAAGGACATCTTTAAAATTTGAAAAATAACCGCCTTAGGTTTGATTGCTCAGAGGGGGTAAATTTGAATCTTTGAATTTTTTCTCGCAAACCTTTCTCACATTTTCGGTGTCCGAATTACATCTTCCATCCTCTCACATTTTATTCTCTTAGACCCCTTGGATTGCACAAGATTGCTTAAAATTAAGAAGCAAATACCATGGAGTCAATCTCCACCAAAATGATTGAGGAGGAGTGCGCAAAGAAATTTTATTAAGTCTGTCTCCTTACTATGTTCAAGATGTTGAAATAATAGCAAAGGTAACACGTAAGGTAACCAAATTAATCGATAGTCTTAGCGGATTGGAATATTGTTATAGATTAATGGAACTGTTTTTAGCTCTAAGGGAGCATAAAGACTCGTTAGCTACTAAATATAGGTTCAGAGGCAAGTTCAGAGGCTAGTTAAGAAGCACTGAAGGGTGGATATTCGAAAAGACTTTAGTCATTGGGTATTCAAGCTTGGGAATGGTTGTTTATGAATGCCTATTAATTGTTTTCAATATCATCGACTACCCTGATTAGATGGTGTATATAGCTCTCACCCTACTCGAGGGCAAGTTTAATTTTACGTGTATTGAGAACATTTATTTTTCTTATGCCTGAGAGGTCCCGGTGGCTCTCGTATGTTCCGTAGCGCAAGGCGTCTTGAACGCCAACTACTTGAGGGTACTTTGAACTGGGAGAGTGCGCAACTCTCTAGAGCCTTAGCGTCCACAACTGAGCGAGATTTACGGGAGTTAGTTCCGGGAGTTTCGACTGGAGCAATTATCAATGTTTGGGTGAGTAGTAACCCGAGTGGTGGGATCTAAATATAATTCGTAATGTTGCTTCAGAACGCTGATTTGATAGTTTCCCTTTTTGATTTTGCGATTGAAGGAGAGCTCTCCCCTCCACCTCTCCGATAGAGGGGGTTGGGGCTTATTCAAATGCACTATCTGAGGGGGGGGAGGGCACCTCTACGAGGACATATTCTTTACCCCCACATTCTCGGCGTGAGAAAGGTTAATAGACCTACACTCGGCAACCAATCTCATCCAGTGGTGCGCTACTCCTTATTCGTTTTGAGTGTACACGTTTGCGATCACTAGTGTGATGGTGATTTAAACGCGCACGCCACGTACATGATCTAACCAGTTACCAAGCAGCACACGCGTGTTTATGCACGGATATAATCGTGCACACACAACACAAGGCGTTCATGTTCGTTGGCGCTCCCAGATTGACTTTGGCTATAAAACCAGGTTTAATATGGAGCAGTCTTGCGTCTGTCGTCCACGAAGCTCGTTTCTACATTTTGCGGGATTCATTTCTGGAAAAATGGTGCCCGTTACCAACTCTACACAAGTCATCGCTGATGGGAGATGAACTAGATGATGTATAGAATGTTTTGTACCTGTGAAAAGCAATTAAAGCATCTCTACTAAAAAGGGTAGAGGAAGTTTAAAGTATAAAGGCAACAAAACCGTCAAGAAAAGGTCATGGCCCCACCAAGTGCTCCCCGTCACGTCCCATCCCTTAGAAACACACATTTACATATAAAAGGGTCTTTAAATAAGGTCGCTAGATTTTTAAATGGTAATAAAACAATTTGTGTGTGAAATATGTACTCAATTTATTTTAAATTTGAAAGTACATTTTATGGCATTAAGTGTGGAATATGACGTCGTTCAAATGTCCGCCGTGGTTTCGCTTCGTGGAACGTATTCCGGAGGCCCAATTTTCGATGATTTTGTCGCATAAATCTGGCTGAATTTGCTGGATGATGTTCGTTATGTTGACTTTGAGGACATCAACTGTTTGCGGATTATTCACATAGACCTACGATTTAAGGGAGCCCCAAAGAAAGTAGTTTAATGTTAAATCGCATGATCTCGGTGGCCAGTTGACGTCGCCACCGCACGAAATGACCCTGCCCTGAAATCGCTGTTGCAAAATGTCTATCGTGGCGTGCGCAGTGTCGCACGTAGCGCCGTCTTGTTGGAACCACACGTCAGTATCCATATCGAGCATATAATCTAGTTGAGGCAACAATAAATTGCTTATCATAGATCTGTAGGTCTCTCCGTTGACGGTTATGGCAATCCCATCTTCGTTCTCAAAACAAAAAGGGACCGATGATTCCGTTAGACGAAAATCCGCACCAAACATGACTTTGTTGGGATGAAATTGGTGCTGGTGTATCTCATGTGGATTGTTTTCGTCCCAAACCCGACAATTTTGCTTGTTCACAAATCTCCCCGTAAGGGGCGCGTCGATTTGCCATCCTGGCCGCATGCTGACGGGATTCAGCACCCCGTCCGACCCCAGCTTAGCCTCTTCTCCTTCCTTCAAAACACTCGTTTCGCCCCCGGTTTCTTCACCTTTCATACAACCTCTCCCACAACTTTCTCTGGTCAGCTTCTAATTTCACAGGGTAAATGCTGATCTTCTCAGCCAACCGTCCCGGATCGTGGCTGAGGGGGGAGGGGACAACGTTACCTAACCCCTGAGCTCCTGTCTGGGGTGGTGGGCTTTTAACCTCCTGCTTCATCCCCACCCATATCTTCCTCACATCCCCTTTCTCACTTCACCATCTATTTCTTTTTACGCCGTGTCCAAGGTGGAGCCGCCATGCCGAGGGACTACCATGTCACCAGGCGGGAGGGGTGGTCCTGAATGAAGGCACCTGGCTCTTCCAGGTCTGTACGCACCCCTTGCAGAGAGCGCTACTGCGAGGGGTGACTAGCGTATGCATCCCGTTAAAAAATTAGGGTCACCATCTACCCTCAATTTCCCCTTATCCATCGACGGAGCCGCCCTCGGGCAGCTCCACATAAAATGGAGGTCCCCCTCCCTGTGCTTGCGCAGGGGACCCTCCAAATTTCTCTAATGGGAGAGGAGGCTTACTCCTCTCCTTCGCCTACGACTGTAGGGGACTCCCTCACCCCCTTCTGGGCACCTCCCTCTTTCCAGCCGCAGTCCGCCCTTTTCTTTCCAAGGGGAGTGCCAAGAAAGCCAGCAGGCAGCCTATAGCCGAACGCTCCCCATTGAAGCGGCTTGGTAGGGCAAAGCCCTTTAAGGGGAGAGGGAAGCCAGGCCCCATTGGTCGCTTCCCTCAAAAGACCTGCTGGCCTGAATATTGAACCTTGCCGGGGTCAAGGCCTGTGCCCCCCCAGACGTGACTGGTGACAACGCTGCCAACGGGACCTGTGATGTCCGGGGGGGGGGCAACTGGAGGCCCCTCCCTGAGATAGACTTGGTCGTTGAGGCAACCCAGCCTCAGACGGTAGGGCCTTCCATGGGAGCGAATCTGGTCTCGGCGCCAAGCACCGAACCCGAATCTGCCTCTATGCAAGGTCCTCCTCAAACGGTCTGGGTTCCACGGCAGTACAAGGAGGGGATGGATCTCCTCCAACTGGTGCCCCCGCGACTGCCAGGACCAAGGAGAAGGACCTGGCTGAGGCCGGTCCATCTGGCCTGTGGGCTCCTGCCAGCGCAGGGGAGAAGTGGGATCATTCCCGCCCTCCTCTCCTAAAAAAAATAGGAAAAGACTAAGAAGACTCGGGGCTCCTCTCCATCCGCGTGGGCTGCGGGGACGGATGGGTCTGCTGCCACTTCGGTAAGCGACCAAGCCAAGATCGGCACATCTGGCCCCTCTGCCCCCCCCCTCCCACATCCCTGAGTGCAAACTCCCAGACTAAGACGAAAAGTGCGCAGGGTGGAGCCTCGATAACATCGGGGCTCCTCATTCAGAGGTTACCTGGCGTTTTCGAGCCCGCTGGCTTTAAACACTTCGTAGTTATTCTCTCCACTGATAGCAGCATGTTGGCCAAGGACAACATAATCCATCAGTGAAGAGCATTAGCTAGTGTAATTGGTAGAGAGCCGAAGGTGACCCGTTTCCTGGACGGGGAGCCTTCTGGTGAATGCGGCGAATCCCTCCGAGGCAGCCAAGATAAGTGCTCTTCGGACACTTCATGGCACCTCGGTGAGTGTGACGCCGCACTCTACCATGAACTTTGTGAAAGGAGTAGTTTATGCAAGGGAACTCGTTGACTACTCCATAGAGGGCATCACCTTAGAGATGGCCGACCATGGGGCGGTCAAGGTCGAACGTGTGATGAGAAAACAGGGAGGGGCTTCGAGACCCACCCCTACACTCTTCTTCACGTTCGACCGTGACAAGCTACCCGAGTCTGTGCGTGCCGGTTGTTACCGCTACCGCGTGAACGCATTCGTGCCATTGCAGCGAAGGTGCTATTACTGTCACCGCTTCGGCCATACGAATCGCTCATGTAGACGTGCAAAGTCGGGGTCACCCGAAGTCTGTGTAAATAGCTCCAAGGCCGCACACGATAATTCCAAATCGTTTGTGGCCAAGTGTATCAATTGCGGAGAGCCACACCCCGCTTCTTCGAAGCAATGTGGTGCATATCTCCTTGAGAAAGAAATCGTGGCCGTTCAGGCCCAGTATCGACTCTCATTTCGCGAGGCTAAGGACTTGGTCAAGCGCACAGCTCTGCCTAGGACATCTTATGCCTCAATGCTCAGAAAGACACCCTCTGCTCCTGGCCCGTCCAGGCAAACGAGCACGGTTGTTTCCGCGTCCATTCGGAGCCCTCCTGCGGGTTCTACTCAACCCGGGCTCTTCCCTGATAAAGCTGGCGGCACAAAGGGTTCACACCCAGCCCCGGCTAAGACCAGGGCTCCCCCTTCCCCGAGCGTGACCGTTTCCCGTAGGGCGAAACGGCTACGCGCCTCCACCGAGTCGTTAGACTCACAGGAGGCAACACCCCTGAAATTGGTCGCCAGGCCATCTTCCAGGGTTCCTAAAGCTGTCCCCCGAAAGGAGCACAGCAACAAAGGGGCTTCGGCTCTTCGCCCACGCCTAGTAGTGGGCTGGGTGTCTCGGAGAGGGTGGATCCTGGAAAAGAGGGCCCCCCCCGCCTCCGAAACTGCGACGCCCGCCTAAGGTTTCGAGGTGGAGGAAGGAAAAGACTCGCATGGCGAGCCCAACCTCTCCCAATAAGTACTCGAAGGCTTCAGCGCATTGTCCGGCCAACAGCGTGCCATTGCGCCGTGACTGTTCCCATGGACCTATCCCCCAATGCCGCGGCGGCTTCAGGTTGCTTTCTGTCGTCTCCGAATCGGACACACTCGTGTGACGCATCGCTATTTGATCGAGCGCTCGCCTGCGCCCTATTGCAACGACTGCGTCGTCCCCCAGACTGTTCGGCACATTCTTGTCGAATGTCCCAGTCTGGGTGATCTTCGCGCACGATACCTGTCCCGGCACCGGATGGGCGAGGTTGCTACCGCCTGTCCCTTGTACTCGGGACAGATTCGTGCACATGGACTTGTTGACTTTTGGGGGGAGGCCGGGCTTCTCCCCTTTATTTAAGGTTCTTTTTTTGTTATTGTTTTGTTTGTAGGTTGCACTCTCCTGCACCGGGGTGAGGGGGACCTTCCCCCGCTGCCGGAGATTGGTTCCTGATTGTTAAGTTTTTCCAATTTATATCGATTTTTAAGTTTTCATATTTTTATTTTAAAGTAGCCTAGTTCTAGGCTGTCGTGTTTTTTCGGCGACTTATGCCCAAGTGGGTAGTTGCCAGATGAGCTCTATAAAATAAAAATAAAAAAATCAATGCACGTCGTGATGTTGCGGAAGGCCGCCGGCTGGACTTTACCTCCAGAGGCGGAAAACCTTTCAAAGACAGGTTTACTGTGAGTGAGTTGCGTTTCTTCTTGCTTCGTGCGCGGACACCTCCCATGGTCCGGACGATGTCCCGTACGACATGCTTCGACACCTGGGTGAGCGAGGCATGGCGTTTCTGTTAGATTTGTTCAACAGGATATGGGTGGAGGGTCTCCTCCCAGATTCCTGGTGAACCGCTACTGTGCTCGCCTTTCGCAAACCGGGTAGAGATCACTCTACTCCGACCGGTTTCCGCCCAATCTCTCTAACCTCTTGCGTGTGCAAGTTGATGGAGGCCATCTGTCTTCTGCACAGTGCGGCTTCCGCAAGTTCCACTCCACGTCGGATGCTCTGCTCCGACTGGAAAATGCCGTCTTCGAGGCTTTCCTTCGTAGACAGCACTATGCCACGGTGTTTTTCGATCTGGAAAATGCCTATGATACCACATGGTGATACGGTATCATGGAGATTTTCCACACAATGGGGGAGAGGGGACGCCTCCCAATGTTTATATCTGAATTTTTGCGAGATCGTCGATTCCGCGTACGGGTGGGGGAGCCCTCTCCGGCCCAATGTAGCAGGAAGTGGGCGTCCCGCAGGGAAGTGTCCTTAGTGTCACACTAATTTTCCTGAGCATCAACGGCATCACCTTGGTGCTCCCGGAAGATGTTTTCCCTACCCTCTACGTTTATGACCTTTCTATCTCCTTTGGCGCACCCGAGATGCCAACTCTCGAGCGTCGACTCCAACAGGCATTGAACCGCGTCTCTCGCTATGCCGAAGCGCACAGGTTTCAGTTTTCCCTGACCAAGACTAATGTGGTGCATTTCTGCCGCCTTCCACGACTCCACCCAGACCCAGACTTGTTTCTTAATGGGGTACGCCTGGAAGTGGTTGAATCGCACTGTTTCCTTTGTCTTGTATTTCATCGACGCCTCACCTGGGAGGTTCATATTCGCAGCCTTAGGGTCTCTTGTACCCGTGCCATGGATATTCTCTGTTCCGTGACGTTCATCGCTTGGGGCGCTGATAGGACTACTGCCTTAATTTTTTATCGATCCTTATTTCGTTCAAAGTTCTACTACGTATGTCAATGTTATGCATCCGCAGCCGAGCGTTTATTACAGAAGGTAGAGTCGATCCACCACACCGGCCTTCGCCTTGCGACCGGTGCCTTCCGCACTTCCCCTATTGAGAGCCTACTAGTCGATGCTGGGGATATGCCACTCGCTATACGCCGTGTACACTTCATCATTCGCCTGTACGCGCGAGCCCGGCGCCTCCCTCAGTTGCAAACAGCACTCGATGCATTCACAGCTGATTTCGACGGTGCCTTTGCAGCCGAGAGACGCCAGTCATACTCTAAGCTCCTTAGGTTTAGGGCCACGAAACTCCTTTGACAGCTAGGTATAGCTCTCGTGCCGGTGGCACCCTTGTTTCTGCCCAGGACGCCACCCTGGAGGGTACTACATTTGGCTATTTGTCGCCACGCCTCTGCTCCCAAAGCTTTTACAGCGCCTGGAGTATTGCGTTTGACCTTTTTGGAGCATACCTCGTGTCACGCTGGAACCGTGCTAGTGTATACGGATCGCTCCAAGTCCTAAGAATGGGAATCATTCCACGCCGTATCCCATCTGTTTGAAGTCAGCGGGGCTCTGCCAGGCGCGGCGTCCGTCTTCACATCCGAGCTTGTGGCAATACATCACCCGGTACGGGAGGTTACGCGACGTGCCCGGTTCGGAGACGGGATTGTGATCTATAGCGACTCACAAAGCGCCCTGAGTGCCCTCGGAGCATTCGAATCTCTGCATACCCTGGTTCGCGATATCCGTGACGCCACGGTTTTGGCGAGCCGGGCGGATGTCGAGATTATCTTCTGCTGGGTTCCTGGACATGTAGGAATTGCGGAGAATGAGCGCTCTGATGATGGCGCCAAAGAGTCCGCGAGGACTCTGCGACCGCACCAGCGTTTCCCTCTTCCTCACACCGACTACATGGCAGGAATACGGGCCGCTCTTCGGGCTGCTTGGCAAAGAAGATTGGAGACGGTCGAAGGGAACTTAAAGTTGTGTGCCATTCCGCCGCGACGGTTTTCATGGACCTCCCCCCCAATGTGGCGAAGGCTTCAGGTTGCTTTCTGTCGTCTCCGAATTGGACACTCGCGGAATGCACTGCCATTTGATGGAGCGCTCGCCAGCGCCCTACTGTGAAGACTGAGTTGTCCCCCAGACTGTTCGGCACATTCTTGTTGAATGTCCTAATCTGGGCGATCTTCGCGCACGTTACCTGTCCCGGTACCGTGATGGGCGTGCTCGCTACCGCTTGTCCCTTGTACTCGGGACTAGTGCGTGTACATTGACTGGTGGACTTGTAGACTTTTGGGGGGAGTCCGGACAATTCCCTTTAATTTAACTAGTTTTTTTTATTGTTGTTTTCTTTGTAGGTCACACGTTCCGGCGCCGGGGGGAGGGGGCCCTACCCCCGACGCCGGAGCTTGCTTACCAACTGTTTTCATCTTTCCTTTTTATCGTTGTATTGTTTTCATATTCTTATTTTAAAATAGCCTAGTGCTAGGCTGGTCTGATTGCGGTGACTTATGCCCAAGTGGGCAGTCGCCAGACTGTTCGGTACATTCTTGTTGAATGCCCCAGTCTGACTGATCTCCGCGAACGTTGCCTGAGCGGGGTCGCTACCGCTTGTCCCTTGTACTCTGGTTGGGTTCGTGCACACAGACTTGTGGATTTTGATATTTTGGAGGCGTTTGGCCTCCTCCACTTTATGTGACTTGTGGGTCGCATTCTCCCCCTCGCCCGGGAAGGCGGGCCTACCCCCGACGCCGGAGGGCGCTTTCTTGCTTCTTTCTTTTTGGGGGGCTTAAGGCTTTAGGCTTTGTAATTTTTATCTTGTTATTTATTTTTTGTTTTTTTAATATACCCTAGTAATAGGCTGGGTCGAGTTCGGCGACTTATGCACAAGTAGGCAGTCGCAAGATGGGCTCTCTAAAACTTACCCCCCCAAAAAATGACTGCATATGGCTATACTGCCTATTGGGGGGGGGGTATTTTTTGCGTTTATGTTCGGGTAGTCGAGGATCCCAACAATACAACCTCCCTTTACCACTTTTGGAACCAACCTCTACCCCCCCCCCCTTGCTTTTCCAAATTTCTTTAAGCCGAGAGTGGGTGGGGGGCTTTCCTCTCTCTTTGTCGTCCCCTGGTGACTCACATTGGACGAGCAGCGGTTACCCCTTCTCTTCTGCAGGGGCCCACTACCTTAAAGAAAATATGCGGAAACGGCGCCTCTATCGAGCGAAGCCCCTGACAGGCAAAGGGTGGCTGGGCCCATTGCTCCGCCTCCCTCCCCCATTCTTCGATCCATGTTAGGTGGCCTTCTTGGGGGCCGGTATGCCTGCGCCTCAAATTTTCCTGATGGAGGTCGGCCTGCCAGCTCGCATATGTTTGTACCAGGCTTCAGGCATAATAAATCCCCGACAGGGATAACCGATAGCAAGGGACAGAAGGGCGAAAGGAAGCCCATCCCGAGACTAGATCATATCCCAGGATGCCCTCGCCCCATACGGCGTGGTCTAGTCCACGCTAGTGCAAGGGTCTACAAAGTGAACCAGGCCCTCAGCGACTTGAAGCGCGAGATTCCTCCCGGTGTAGCTCCGCAGACGGCCACTTGGTCTGTTGATAGTTCCGCGAAGGACAAGGGAAAGGTCTAGGCTGGCAAGTTTAGCCTCGGGGCTACTATCATTCCTATTATTTATGTATTCTACTTATTATTTAATAGTAATTATTTTCTTTATTGTTTTGATTTTTTGTTATTATTGTTAGCGTTATTATTAATTTTTTTCCTCAATCTTTTCTACCTGCACTTTGTACCAGGAAAACTTCTCACCTTGAGAGGGTTTGGTCCTATAGCCACGGTACCTTGGTGGACTGCATGCCATCCTGGTATCACTTGGCACCAGGGTAAGATAATAATTTGTGATCACCCAGCCTACTCGTTAGTGGACCCGCCTACCTCTACTTCTCTTTATTACATACCCTCTTACCCCTTTCCACAATTGCTCTCCTATCCACAGAGGTTCTGGCTCCTCGGTGCACTTTCAGTCCTCTTGTGAGCCTTAGTTGAATGGCAGTGTATACTGTGAGGTCCCTACCCGCTGCGAGGGCCAAAAGTTCGCTGGTTAGGTCAAGTAATAGGTACGGGATGTGCTGGGCCGTCGACTCTGTTCACCTTCTTCCAGTATACATAAGTTGGCTACGCCGGTACCATCCTTTATGGTTAAAGCTCGAGGATAATTTTTCCTGAATTGCGGGCCGAGTTGGCAAAGCCCATTAGTGCTCTACCCATAGACATCGTATGTGTAAATGATCACATTCTGGAATTTTATGATCCTATGGAGACTTTACTCTTAACCACCCAAGGCATGGGGCATCATAGTTAGGTTAGGTTGGAAGCAGTCTTACAATCTTTAATTGCCAAAAGGTGATGTACATATACGAGTCTTTATCCTTCACTGCCAGGCGTTTAATGGTAGCCAATAGGTCTTGCTCAGACAAAGGTAACATCGGACAGGAGGTCTCTCATTAAGTCGATCTTAAGGTCGTCTTCACAACAGTAGTGTAGGGCTTTAGACATACTACATACACATAAAAGTTGCACTGATATGTGAATGTGGACATTGATCGGGGGTGGAGTCTGCGCTGATGGTGGTTGGTCTCAAGTTCAGGTTGGTTGTGGTGGCTGCTGTTTGGGGCTGCGAGTGTTTGTCCTCGTGCATCAGAATGGGTCTTCTTGATGACCGGCGAGCAGAGTCCCATCCAGGTCCTGCGGCCTCTAGGTGCATCCATCCATGGGGCGGGAAAGGATCGTCATCTCGATTGTGTGTTATACACCATACATAGGTTAGAATGGAAACCCTACACGTCACACCTGAGTGTAAAACGATAGTTGGTATCCATGTTATCTAATGATATCTACTTTCCACGTGTCCTTTTCTTTTTCTGATACTATGGCCACGAGTGAAAGGGATAGTGGGAATGCGCATTGTGATCCGCCTCCAAGTGCGGCCTCACCTTCCCTAGGTGTCTGGGAGGACGAAGTAACAAGAGACGCTCCTTCGACAGGTAAAGGGGCGCCCCTCTCAGTATCACAGTGCTGCAAAGGAGTTTTGCTTTCCCTTTGCCATCATTGGGGCCGCTCTCGTGCTCTGATTTTTCTGTCCTAGTCGAGGATTTTAGTTCGATGGATTAGTCCGTGGAGTTCTCCGCAACCTCCCCCCCCCCCCTGGGCCTAACAACTATTCATATAACGTCTCGCCTCTTTTGCACGCCGACCGGATAGGTTCTGCTATGTTTCAAAGCACGTCCTCCGCTCTTCCTAGCCGTAATACGTGCCCTAACTTAAAGTGAAGACCCCTTTAGCAGAGGCCTGGAAGAGTCAAAAGGATTCTGGATAAGTTCTCGCATGACCCACTCACCCACCCCTCCCGTTCTCCATGGGAATGGGACCGCAATCTCTGACCCCGCGTCTGTGGCGGAGTCCTTCGCGACCCGTTTCTCCGCATTCTTTAGCCGGGATGCTGCTCTGCCAGCATTCAATGCCCGTCGTGATGTCGCTGAAGGCCGCCGACTGGATTTTGCCCCCAGAGTCAACGACAGGTTCACATTGAGTGAGTTGCGTTCCACTCTCACTTCGTGCGTGGACATTGCCCTTAGTTTCTACGATGTCCAGTATGGCATGCTTAGACACCTAGGTGAGCGAGGAATGGCCTTTCTGTTAGATTTGTTCAATAGGATCTGGACAGAGCGTATCTTCCTAGACTTGGGGAATCACTACTGTGGTCGCTTTTCGCAAACCGGGAAGAGATCAATCTCACTACCCCGACCGCTTTTCGCCCATCTCTAACCTACTGCGTATGCTAGTTGAGGGAAATTTGTAAATGTTAAACTGCCCTTGGTCCAGGCTTCCGCACAGTGGGACTCGCAAGTTCCACTCCTCGTCGGATGGTCTCCTCCGACTGGAAAATGCCGTCTACGAGGCCTTCCTTCCTAGACACTAGTATGCCACGTTTTTTTCCGATCTGAAGAATGTCTATAATACCGCAATGGGATACGGTATCATGGAGACTCTCCACACGATAGGGTCGAGTGGACGCTTCTAATCTTTATTTCTGAATTTGTAAGAGATCGGCGTTCGCGGGATGGGGGCGCTCTGGTCTAATGGAGCAGGGGGAGGGTGTCCCGCAGGGAATCCTCTTCCGTGTCGCCCCTTTGCCCTGAGCATCAACGGTATTACCTCGGTGCTGCTGGAACATGTTCAAGCTACGCTCTAGGTGGACGATCTTTCGATCTCCCTTGGTGCGGCTCAGAGGCCAACTCTGGAGCGTCCCGTGTACTCTCTTCTAGACCTACCACTCTTCAAAATATTTCAACTTTCTGGCGAATATCTTAGTCTCCCGAGAGAGATCTAGATTTTGTTTTACTGAAATTAATTATAGCATCGAAACTTTAAGGGGAATAATATCAAATCCAGAAACGGGATAAATTTCGTTGCACTATTAATAGTGAAGAATCTCACTAAACAAGCGGTATGCTCACCTCTCCAGATAGCGTTATTTTTACACTGCTAAGTGTTTCACCCCACCTTCTTTCAGTTTTAAAAAAATGTGTACAACTACTGAAAGAAGCTGCGTGAAACACCGAAATTGCAAACATTCGAAAACGCTCTGATAAATATTTCTATTTTGAAAAAATACGCAAATTATATAGTAATGTATATCAAAGATATGCACTAATATATATATATATATATATATATATATATATATATATATATATATATATATATATATATATATATATATATATATATATTACACTTTCATTAATTAAGGCGCGCAAATTTCTAATGATATGACGAAAAATAGATTGGCGGCCATCTTGACTTTGATATTTTGTTTATAAACCACCAAAATAATGGGTTATGTGGGAGTTTAGGTAGGTTAGTGGGTTTTCTTTATGTTATGTAAATTTGGGAGGGATAGGGTATATTTTTTTATTAAATTAGTTTATATTTTTCCCCGCCGCAAAGGAACAAAGCAAGAAGACTATTCGAGTGAGACGGCGTGGATAACCTATAGTCTAAAATGTCTGCTTCTTGCCGTTCTCCCGTGAATATTATGGTAGTTTCGAAGCTATAAGTGATTTTTGTCAAAAGCTCGGCCTAATCCCTAAAAAAAAGTTTGTGAACGGTGCCGTAATTAGGCTAAATTAGATTTATAGAGACGGATATTAAGATGTCAGTTAGATTTGCGCATTCTTAGACAAACAAAAATTATGCAACCTGTCGGAATAAATTTTTGAAGACAAAACTAAACGTGATTAAATACCGTAATACTCTTAACCGCCTATATCTTAGTTCTGATAACTCGAAAACTAGTTGCTTTGCGTTCCGAAAAGAAACTAGAAAAAGTCTATTTAGATAAGCCTGTATAATAGATTGAATGCATTAAATAAAATAGTTAATCTCTGCATTTACCCAATCAATGACAGTCGCTTGTATCATACAAGTTCTTACCTTGCGTATATTTTAAGCAAATTTCCAATATACGAATTACATTTCGAGGGTAAAGGGCTGAAAGGTACTGCTTCCTGCAAGGTGAGCGTTCAGAGAATTCTCTATCATCCACAATTGCTTTGGTCTTTTAGGAAAATTTACCCCCCCTTCCCCAAGTTCAATAATACAAACTAAAAGTGGTCTCGCTTGAATTGAGATCTCATTTAGAATATACAACGTGAGACTAAAGCTTTGGGATCTCCATTGCCACGAAGTTGAATGACCCGGAATTAGCGAAAGTCGTAGTTGCTAGGAGCTGAGGGCGAACAAAACTCCGATTTAGTTCCTTGTAGGTAGACAATCTTGGTTCGAAAACGCAAGGCTTGGGGGAATCTTGATTGTCATGTGCGGCATTGCGGAAATGGGCTAGAATTTAAACGTGTCATTCCTCCCTTCGAGGAGGTCTTTCAGGCTGGGTGGTTCCGTTCTACAGCAAACCGGTATGTTAGATTGACGCACCGCGACAACCAGAAGTTATTACTTAATTGCCCAAAGGGGACCAATACGTTGGCTTTGATGACCCCGTCACAGTTACCATCCTGGGCGTTAGTGCTGCTTCTCTGCATAATTCTTCGTCGAGCGCTTGGCAAGTTATTTTTGGCGCCTTCCTTCTCTTATCGACACCCTCCCTCCCTCACCTACCCCATCTCCCAAGCCAAGAACACTTCAGGCGTATCTCTTCCCCCCCCCCGTCTTTGAAAACTAAATTAAAAACATTTATTAAGGTTTTTCCCTCCTGTCACTCACAATTTCGTCATGTAACATCTCCCCCCACGCCCCCATTTTCTATTTAATGGCATATTTAGTTGTTCCGGGGCCATAAATTAGTTGCTTATTTGTTTTGTTTTCTGTTGGTTACCGCCACGATGAGATCATAAAATGAAAAAAAAAATACCCCACACACGCGCCCACCCGTCTTTAGTCCCCGCAACCCCCCAGAGCGGGTGTCGGCCCCCACCTAGAGGTTGAGATGCGGAACGGCAATTTGAGATTAAAACCGCCACAGGACGCGGTGAAGCAGCAGCTTTCCTCGCCCCTACCCACTATAATAGGCAGTCGAGTGAATGGACGAGTTGGCCGATTCTTGTGAGAGTCTGCAAAAGGCTAATCAATAGCCTATACGAGGCAGCTCCTTTTGAATTGCCTAGTTCAGTTCCACCTGACATCGACATCTATAAATCTATTCTTAAAACACCCCAGGGATGACGCTTCTATCACATGACATTTTTCCAAAACTCTCCCATTCAGTTTATAATTATTCAGTGTATCACACCTACGTATGTTAATATACTATTTTGTTTGTATTAAATTCCATTTGTCACTTATCTGCCCATTGGGATAGTAAATTTAATTAATCCGACTCATCATCAGAGTCGGACCTTATATTACCGAACTTAGTATGTTCCGCAAACTTTCTCAGGCCGCTACTTATACCCAAGTTAAGAGCATTAATGTAAATCGAGAACAACGGCCCTAATACCGACCCCTGAGGAACCCCACTGGTAATATGCCCAGACTCAGATTGAACCCCCTCTATTTTAACTCTTTGCTGGCTGTCGAATCCACCTAAAAATCCTTCCAACGATCCTATGCGCTTTAACTTCAATACTCTTAAGTATAGCACTCTGTCGAAAGCCTCGGCAAAATCAAAATAAACAATATAATTTCCATCGCTATCGGGTGCATTGTACACCTTTCTATAAAAATACGTTAAATTATGTTTATCAAAATGATTCCTAATAGATTTCGCTTTTACAGAGTCCATCAATTTTCCCACCACGGATATTAAATTCACTGGCGGATAACTGGACAGTATTGTTTTATCCCCCTTCTTAAATATATGTATCGCATAGCTTTCTTTCCATGCTGTTGGTACAATGCTAGTCTAAAATTTTTCTAAATAGATATGCTATACGCAAGGATTTCACCTAACACATTCTTACATTCTTTCAAAATCTGGGCCTGGTGCTTTTCTAAATTTAATTCCATTTTTTT
This sequence comes from Ceratothoa steindachneri, assembly GCA_963969495.1. Taxonomy (NCBI): domain Eukaryota; kingdom Metazoa; phylum Arthropoda; class Malacostraca; order Isopoda; family Cymothoidae; genus Ceratothoa; species Ceratothoa steindachneri. Next base: position 21,534,564 of record OZ018335.1, read on the forward strand.
TTTACTTATCTCCTTTGTAATCAAAATATCCTAATTTCGTCTCATTACCCCTGAAGATCAAAGCTCCCTTGGGTACAATTATGTAGAATATTTTCGAGTGTAAATACTGAAAGAAAATACTTATCCTAGCCATTGCATTACGATCACTAAATAACTCTCCATCTGTAGGTTTCAGGGGGCCTATTTTCTCTTCACTCTTAGTTCTGTAGAATTGAAAGAGACCTTTTGGATCTTCCTTTGCCCTATTTACTTTATTTATTTATGTTACTTTCATTTCTCTTTGTTAACCTAATTAGTTTTTTAATGTCCCGAGGTAGCTCATTGTATCTCTTCCTTAATTGAAATGACCCTTTTAATGCTGATATAATGTTTAATGTTCTTTATTTAGCCCCATTTTTCATTTGATTAAGAACTGCTGTACACTGAGTTGGAGTATGCTTATAAATAAACCTTTGCCCCGACCGGATAATGAAATTCACATAAAGATCAGAATTACTACACGTGTGGGTCTTCGTTAGAGAGGGTGCAAGAAGAGCGGTAATGCTGCTTTGGCATCTACCAGTAGCAGGGGAGCCCCTCGTGACCAAAGAGGAGTAAGGGGGCACCCCTTCCGCGTCAGGAGTGTGGATATGGACGCATTCGTTATGTTGACTGACGGAAGAGTGATGTGTGTGAAGGAAAATGCATGAAAGTCCAACTGCTTATCCAATATGTTAGCGATAGCTTCTCTCTATTAGGAGAATGATATGAATCTTCATAGTCGGTAACCCCAAGCCAAATCCCACCACCACGAGATCAGAGCCAGGCTATTTACATCTGACATCTCTCTCTTCTCTCTTTGGCTTTAAATAGTTCATTTCAGGTAGCGGCAGATTCGCAATCCGGAGCGTAGAATCCAACAGGCTATGAACCGCTTTTCTCGTTATGCCGAAGCAGACGGTTTTGGTTTTCCTTGGTTACGACTAAGGTGATGTTCTTTTTGTCATCATCCACGGCTTCACCCCGAACCGGACTTGTTGCTAGATGTCTCACACCGTTCCCTTGGCTTGTTTTTGACCGATGCCTCACATGGGAGGCACGCGCATGCAGCCCAAGGGTCTCTAGTATCCGCGCCATGAAAATTCACCCCCTGGGATTCAACAATTGAAGCGCTGATTGGGCCACTTCTTTACTATTCAGCGTTCTTTTGTTCGTTAGAAGCTAGTTTACGGATTAGAGTTTTATAAATCTGCAGCCAATAGTGAATTGATAAAAGTGGACTCACTCCATCGTACTAGTGTCCCTTTGGTGACCGGTGCATTCCGCACCACCCTTGTAGAGATCGTATTTGTCGATGCTGTCCAGATGCCGCTCACTTTAGGAACGCTTATATGTGCGCGCCCAGCCTCTTCCCTTCAGTCACCCGCAGCCAATCTAGACGGTGCCTATGCCCCCGAGAAACTCCAACCCAACCCTAATTCTTTCTCGTTTAGGGTTAGTCAGCTTTTAGAACTCGATGTAGCTCTTGGCCTGGTGTCACCTTTGTTTCTGTCCAACACGCCACCTTCGAGGGTTCCACGTTTTACCATTTGTCGCCACACCTCTGCTCCCAAAACTTATACTGCGCCTGGAGTATATCGTTAACTTATTTAAGCACACGCCTTGTCACGCTTGAACTGTGACGGTGTACACGGATGGCTCGAAAGTGGAAGAGGGAAATAGCGCTGCGTCCGTCTCCCCGTAAGGGGCGCGGCGATTTTCCTTCTTGGCCGCCGTGCTGACGGGACTCGGTGCCTCGTCCGGCCCCAGCTTAGCCTCTTCTCCTTTCTGAAAGCCTGCGGTTTTACCCTACATCCTTACTCTCCCTACAACCTCTCTCACAACTTTCTCTGATCAGCCTCTAATTCCACAGGGTAGATGCCGACCAACTTCCTCTCACCCAATTATCCCGGATCGGGGCTGAAGGCGGAGGGGACAGAGTCCCCTCGCTACTGAGCTCCGGTCTTGACTGGTGGGTTTATAACAACCTGCTTCATCCCCACCCATACCTTCATCACAACCCCTTTCTTTTTCCTTTCAATCTCTATCGATTTTACGCCCTGCCCAAGATGGAGCGCCCATGCCGAAGGGCTGCCTGGCCACTGGACGGAAAGGTGTGGTCATAAATGGTGGCAGCTGGTTCTGCCGGCCCCATGTTCACCCCTCGCAGAGCAGGATACTTCGTGGAGTGATTAGGGTTTGCTCCCGTGTAAACTATAGGGTCACCGATGCCCAATGAGGAAAAAAACCCAACAAACAAACGCTCTCTCCACTTCCCCTTCACCACCGACGGAGCCACCCTCGGGTAGCTCCACAGTAGGAAAAGAGGTTCCCTCCCCCTGCACTTTCAGGGGACCCTCCTAACCTCTCTTACCAGAGAGGAGGCTTACTCCTCTCCCATGCTTACGGGTGCAGGGGACTCACCCTCGCCCCCTTCTTTGGAGTCGTCCTTGGGTGACTTCTTCTTACTAGCGGTAGTCCCCCTTTGCTTTCCAAGGGGACTGGCAAGAAAGTGCGCAGGCGGCCGAATATTGACCGCTCCCGCTGGTACCGGCTCGATGTTGCTAACCTCCTTAGGGGGGCGAGGAATTACAGGGCCCATCGGCCCGTGCCCTCGAAAGTCCTGCGGGAGCGCTTATCGAACTTACAGGGGGTCCCCGACGGATGCCGGTTCGCTGACCCAAGAAGATAAGACTAAAGACTCCTCGAATGGGATATGTGATGTCTCGAGGGGGTGGGGGCACATGGAGCCTCCCCCCCCCCCTGAGATGGACATGGTCCCCGAGGTGACCCAGCTCCAGACGGTAGGATCTTCCGTATGGTCAAGCCTGGGCTCGGTACCTAGCACAAAACCCATGTCCGGCCCTATGCAAGGTCCTCCTCAGACAGCTTGGGTCCCCAAGTCCTGACAAGAAGAGGAGGGAGCTCCTCCCCAGGCAGGCGGTCCTATAACAGGCAGGACCTCCATTTCAGAGAATGATCTCGCCGAGGCCTGCCCATCTGGCCTAGGGGCTTCAGTATGCGACTAAGCCAAAATCGGCACGTCTGGTCCCGTTGCTCCTCCAGATGGGAGGTGCCAGACGAATACAAGAGCTGCGCAGAGCGAAGCTTCGATTACGTCGGGGCCCCTCATTCAGAGGCTACCTGGTGTTTTCGACTCCTCTGGCTTCAAACGCTTCCTTGTTATTCGCTCCACTGATGGCAGCATGTTGGCTAAGGGCAACATGATCCAGTAGAGGAGAGCATTAGATTCTTGATTGATAGAGAACCGAAAGTGTCCCCGTTTCTCGGACGGTCGCCTTTTGGCGAATGCATTGATTCCCTCCGAGACGGCCATGATTAATGCCATTCGGACTCTTGATGGCACGCTTGTGAGTGTGACGCCGCACTCTACCATGAACTTCGTGAAAGGAGTAGTTTTTGCCAGGTAACTCGTAGACTACTCCATAGATGACAATCACCTTAGAGCTGGCCAACCATGGGTGCGGTCAAGGTCGAGCGTGTGATGAGAAAACAGGGAGGGGCCTCGAGACCCACCCCTACACTTTTCGTCACGTTCGACTGTGACGAGCTCCCCGAGTCGGTGCGTGCCGGTTGGCATATATACCACGTCAAAGCATTCGTGCCACTGCCGCGGTGGTGCTACTACTGTCACCGCTTCGGCCATACTAATCGCTCCTGTTGACGTGCAAAGTCGGGGTTACCCGAAGTATGGTTAAGTTGGTCCAAGGCAGCACACGATAAGTCCAACACGTGTGTGACCAAGTGTGTCAATTGCGGAGAGCCAGACCCCGGTTCTTCGAAGCAATGTAGTGCGTACCTCCTTGATAAGGTAATCCTTGACTTTCAGGCCCAGAATCGTTTCTCATTTCACAAGGCTAAGGACTTGGTCCTGGCGTGACCGCCGCTGCCTGGGACGTCCTATGCCTTAATGTAAGAAATACATCTGCTGGCCCTTCCAGGCCTACGAGCACAGTCGTTTCTACGTCCATTCGGAACCCTTATGCGGGTTCTAGCTACCCCGGGCGCTCCCCTGGTAAAGCTGGCGACACACAAGGTTTACACCCAGTCCTGCATAGAACCAGGTCTTCCCTCCCTTTCCCCAGCGTGACCCTTTCTCGTAAGGCGAAACGGCCTCGCGCCTTCACCGTCTTTAGACTTACAGGAGGCATCACCCATGAAGTTGGTTATGAGGCCATCTTCCGGGGTTCCTAAAACTGCCCCATGAAAGGAGGACAGACTAAAGGAGCTTCGGCTCTTTCGCCCGCACCCATTGTCAGGCCAATAGCGCCCGCAATGCTGCCTCTGGGAGGGTTTTCTCTTCGAAGAGGGCCCCCGCATCTCTTCTGAGCTAGGCCTGGAGTCCATATTCCTTCAATGGACTCCGGCCAACTGGAAAGAGGTTCGGAGGTTCGTCTCCTCACGCTCCTCGTTAGCTATCTTTTTGCAGGAGACCATACTGGCCGCGTGCTCCCTGCCCACCCTCCCGGGCTATAAGTGTTTTACCACCCCACCACCACGGGAGAGGACCGGGCAGGAGGATGCGCAATTTACACCCGCCATGATGTCTCTGTTCTTATATTTGCTTTAGATACCTCCCTCCAGGCAGTAGCTGTGCAGCTGTACCTGCATATGAGGTATATCGTTATTTCCACGTTATTCCACCGTCAGTCGGCTTCGACGCGAGGTACTTCCGCCGCTTCTTGGTACGGCTGCCGAAGCTCTTTCTCTTGCTCGGAGATCTGAACGGTAGACACGCTCTCTGGGGAGACTACTCGATTAATCACAGGGGATAAGTTCTTGCCGACCTGATCGACAAGCTGGAGTTAGGTGTCCTAAATGTGGACGAGTTTACGCATCACTGCCCGAGAACCGCTTCATTTTCCTGTCTGTCTCTATCTTTGTACTCTCCGGATGCACAGCCTGATTTTGGGTAGGGTGGGGGGTCGTCGATGACCTCCATGGTAGTGATCACTTTCCCATTCAAATATCATTTTCTGGGCCGCTGCCGCCTGAAAGCCCGCGGTGCTTGGCGCGGGCGCAGTGGTCCGTATTTCAGGAAATGATTGATTGATCGCAGATCGTCAGTCACAAATTTTTCAACAATAGAGAAGGTTGAGCACCGCGCAGTGATCAGATTTTTTGACCAAGGAATGCAAGAATGCATAAGAGATCCATGAACGCATGGTTGCAGTGTACACCGACACCGCCCCTTCCTATGCAACCATTGCTCGCTGGAATAGGAAGTTCCGCCATTGTCGTGAGTCCCTTGAAGATGACCCCCGTCAGACGTGACCCACGAGGACAATGTGGCCCGTGTGGAGAGGATGATCCTCGAAAATCGAGCGAGAACTTGGAATATCACATGGAAGTGTTATCAACATCATCCACGACAATTTGGCCATGACCAAGGTCTCTGCCCGTTGGGTCCCTAGAAACCTCACGCCCCATGATCGACTTCAACGTCATCAAAGTCCACAAGGCCAGAGTTGCACAAGTTGCCCTGCGCGAGTGCGGATTCGAGGAGCTCAACCATACCCCCTACAGTCTAGATCTGGCCCTTAGCGACGCCGGTTTGAGGACGATAAAGATGCCCAGCTGGCCGTCCAGGAGTGGATTTAACACCAGTCGGGAGTTTTCTGGTTGTTTGGGAATTCGAATCCGCAGGGACAAGTGGCGCAAGTGCATTGAAGTCGAGGGTAGTTATATTGAAAAATAATAAAACACTTTTCCTCATATCTCATTTCTTTATATCCGAATTGCAAAACTTATTGACCGCCCCTCGTACTTGTCTTCACTTAACGGGAAGACCCCTCTAGCAGAGGTGTGTAAGAGAGTCAAAAGGATTCGGGGCAAGTTCTCTCAGGAACCCCCTCCCGTTCTCCAGGAGAATGGGACCCCAATCTCAGACCCCGCGTCCATGGCGGAATCCTTCGCGACCGCATTCTCTAGTATGGATGCTGCTCCGCCAGCATTCAATGCTCGTCTTGATATCGCGGAAGGCCGCCGATTGGACTTTACCTCCAGAGGCGAAGAACCTTCAACGACGGGTTTAGTTTGAGTGAGCTGCGCTCCACTCTCGCTTCGTGCTTTGACAACGCCACTGGTCCAGTCGATGTCCCTTACGCCATGTTTCGACACCTGGGTGAGCGAGGCAAGGCCTTTCTGTTGGATTTGTTCGATCCGATCTGAGTAGAGAGTATCATCCAAGATTCCTGGCGAATCGCTGTTCGCAAACCAGGGTGAGATCACTCTTACCCAGCCGGCTTCCGACCAATCTCTCTAACCTCGTGCGTATGCAAGTTTATGGAGAATTTAGTAAATGTTATATTAACCTTCTTTCTGGACAGCGGAGGCCATCTGTCTTTGGCACAATGCGGCTTCCGCAAGTTCCACTCCACGTCGGATCCTCTGCTCCGATTGCAAATTGCAGTATGCCAGGCCTTCATTTGTTAACAGCACTACGCCACGGTTCTTTTCGACCTGGATAAGCGGGGGGAACGACGCTTTATAGCTGAATTTTTGCGAGATCTTCCATTGTTCATACGGGTGAGGTGAGCTCTCTTCAGCCCAATGGAGCAGGAAGAGGGTGTCCCGTATGGAAGTGTCCTCAGTGCTGCACTCTTTGCATTGAGCATTAATGGCATCACCTTGGTGCTGCCGGAAGATGTTCTCGCTACGCTCTACATGGGCGACCTTTCGATCTCTTTTGGCACGGCCCAGATGCCAATTCTGGAGCGTCGAATACAACAGGCATTGAGCAATGTCTCTCGCTATGCGAAAGCGCACAGGCTTCAGTTTTCTTTTGCCAAGACTAAGGTGGTGCTCTTCTGCCGCCATCCGCGGCTCAACTCTGACCCAGATTTTCTAAATGTGGTTCGCTCGGAAGTGGTATGACTCGCACCGTTTCCTCGGTCTTGTATTTGACCGACACCTCGCCTTGGAGGCTAATATTCGCAACCTTAGAATCTCTTGCACCCGCGCCATAGACATTCTTCGTTCCGTGACGTTCACCTCTGGGGCGTTGATAGGGCCTACTGCCTTACATTTTTATGGATCCTTTGTTCGTTCGAAGCACGACTATGGATGCGAATTTTATGCATCTGCAGCCGAGCGTGTATTGCTGACGGTAGACTCGATCCACCACACCGGCCTTCGCCTTGCGACCGGTGCTTCCGTACTTCCTCCAGTGAGAGCCTACTTGACGATGCTGGGGAGATGCCATTCGATCTGCGCCTGTACGCGCGAGCCCGGCGCCTCACTCAGTCTCGAACAGCTCTCATTGCATTCTCTTGTGATCTCGACGGTGCCTATCTCGCTGAGAGACGCCAGTCATACCCTAAGCCCTTTGGGTTTAGGGCTAGGAAACTCCTTCGACAGCTAGGTATAACTCTCTGGCCGGTGGCGCCCTTCGTTCTGCCCAGGACGCCACCCTAGACTGTACCACCTCTGACTATTCGTCGCCACGCCTCTGCTCTCAAAGCTTGTACAGCGCCTGGAGTATTGCCTTTCGCCTTTTTGGAGCATACTTCGTGTTTTGATGTAACCTTGCCAGTGTATACGGATGGCTCTAAGTTCCAAGAGGGGTTCGGTTCCCACGCCGTATACCCTCTGTTTGAAGTCAGCGTGGCTCTGCGTCTGTCCTCACGGCCTAGTTGGTTGCAATACACCGCTCGGTACCGGAGATAACGTGCCGTGCCCGGTTCGGAGATCGGGTTGTGATTTATATAGACTCACAAAGCGCTCTGAGTGCTCTCGGGGCATTGGAATCTCTGCATCCCCTGGTTCACGATATCCGTGAAGCCACGGTTTTGGTAGATATAGAGATTATCTTCTGCTTGGTTCCCGTACATGTAGGAACTGAGAGGAATGCGGGTGCCAAAGTGTCTGCGAGGATTGGGCCACCAGACCCGCGTTTCTTTCTTCCTCACACCGACTACATGGCAGGAATACGTGCAGCTTGGCAAAGATGATGGGAGACGGTTTTGTGGGAACTTAAAGTTGCGTGCCATTGCGCCGCGACTGTTCCCATAGATCCATTTCCCAATGCCGCCAAGGCTTCAGGTTGCTTTCTGTCTTCTCAAAATTGGACACACTCGCTGGACGCTCCGCCATTTGATAGGACGCTCGCCTGCGCCATACTGTGAAGGCTGCGTTGTCCCCCAGATTCTTCGGCACATTCTTGTTGAATGTCCCAGTTTGGGTGATCTCCACACATGTGTCACTTGTCCCGGTATCTGGACGAGCGGGGTCGCTACTGTTCGTCCCTTGTACTCGGGACCTATTCGTGCACACTGACTTGTGGACTTTACTACTTTTTGGAAGAGGTTGGCCTCTTCCACTTTATTTGACCCTTTTTTGTTTTTGTAGGGCGCATGTTCCTGCGCCGGAGGGAGTCGGCTGTACCCCCGACGCCACAGCACGCTTCCTTCTTAAGTTTTTTTTTCTTTTATGTTGTTTTCTTAGCCTTACATTTTTATCGTTATTTGTGAATTATATAGTTTTTTTTATATAGCCTAGTAGTAGGCTGTTATACGAGTACGGCGACTTCTGCCCTAGTAGGCAGTCGCTAGATGGGCTCATAAAATTTGGGTGGAAAAAAGAATCCTAGTCTGTCTTCACGGCCGAGCTGGTTACGTAAAATGCGGTCGTATACGGTTTGGAGACCGGATTGTGATACACTGCGACTCGTGGTGTCGTCGAGGCATTGGAAACTCCGACTAGCCTAAATCGTGCTAACCATGACATCACGGCTCCCACGAGCCGGAAGGCCGTCTATATTTTCTTGTGCTGGGTTCCTGACATGTGAAGATTGCGGGTATTGAGGTCCCCAATGGTGTTAAACAATCCGCAAGGAGTTAACGACCAGAACATCATTCTGTTCTTCCTAACTTACTACATGGTAGGAATCACTTCGAGCTTTCAGGCTACATGGCAAAGATGGGAGACGGCCGACGGTTGTTCTTTTCTTAACTCCCACCTAACTTTTTGGACTCTCTAAATATCACCTACTTTCTGGGTAATAGATTTGCTTTATTTATAATTAATTTAATTCAGTCGGATTGCCCAGAGCGCACCCCCCCCCCCCGCAAAATAATGAACATTGTAGCGCCTAACGACGTGTCTGGCACAGCCTTTGAATTAAAACCTAATGCTAGGCTTTCGAAATATGTATATTAAGACTGTATTTGAGATAGCGGGTGTGTGGGCTGCACCCTTATTAAAGGGAGTATTGGGGCGAAGATTCCCCATTTTCAAAATATTCACTAGGATTTCAATTCAAATAGTTGCCAGACGTCGTTAGGCGCTTCAATGTTCTTCTTTTTTTTATGCACTGCCAAAAGAACGATAAGCGCTCCCTAGGCGATCTGATTATTGTTGGATTGAATGATAAATTAAACCTTTTATCCAGAAATAAGGTGAATTGCGGCGGTATTGAAAATGGTATTAGTGTTCCTGCAACGTTGAAAACCTTAGGAAAATACAGTCATGCTTGAAATAATTAATGTTCTTAAAATGTGCTAATTATTTGACGATTGTTTGGTGTATATTTAGTTAAAAGTAAACAGTTTTGTTTCAAAACAGATGCCAACATTTTTGTATTTATTTTTATCAATTTTCCAAACTAAAGTTATGAAAAGTATTATTACTTGGCAACACACCGCAGCGCAACAAACAAAGGCTTGCGGCCTTAATCCAAAATTATTCGAGGATTTATAGAACATAAATAATTATCACTTACCTTACCTTTGTCCGAAATAAAGGAGGAAAATGTTATATGAGTAATTTGGGCAATTGTACATTTGAGGACGAGTTAGTGTGTATCTATGCTCCCCATTTTTTTTTAATTTAAAGGATTTATTTCATCTTTTAAACCTTAGTCAATTCTCCAGGCGGAACAAGGATTAAAAAATGAGACAATAAAAACAAACTTGTTGGAATAGTAAATAAAAGATATAGATGAAAAGGAACCCCCTTTTTAAGCATATGTTAATCCAAATAATGAGTGCTCAAGATTACTAATTTTACCTTTTAGGCGGTTAACGTCCGAAGAAAGATAAAGTAGGAGTGTAAAAGATTTAAGATTAGAAAGATGGCTATTGCAAACCTTTCAACACTAGTGAATCAGTATAAGTCTTATAAGGCATCGATAAAAATAGTTCAAGACCACGTTACGAATTTGAATACTCATGATTTGGCACATACAATTATTCGAGAGCGAGGTTGGTAATGCGGTTCAGCATTTAAGGGTCACCAGGCACGCCTTCCCTACTCTCCAACCCTCTTGGCGATAAGATGCCTTACCATGCCTCCATCCACCCTCTTGATAGCACGTATCGACCCATGCATGGCGACAGGTGACGCATGACTTCGCCTCTGTATTTTAGAGCGGTCTCCTTGTCCTCGCTCCCGTCAGTATTCGCCTGACACGGCTCTATTCCTTTAACTAGCCAAGCAACATTGTCGAAAATTGATTGGTGTTTGAAGGTGGAGGAGGACTTTGGGATCCTGCGATCGATTTAAGTAGGAATGGGGAGCGATCTCAGTCTCTTTCAAGACGCTGATTCCATTGGGTCAAATGTGAATCGCGAGTGCAATGTTGCCAAATCGAATTGTAAAATGTCGCTGACTTTAGTGTTAAAACCCGCTAAAAAAGGATTAAAGACGCGAAACGTATCAGGCAGAGAGAGTCTTAAATTTTACACATAATGCATAAATCCCATCTTTTCCTTGGGTGAAAGAACTTGCGGGGCACTGACTCATTATTCGTGTGGCTTTCTGCGTATTTTTAAATACAGAAGTGAATTTGTAATTTTGATTTTTAATAATTCCCATGTTGCTCAGCTTCCATATATATTTGAATTAGGTAAGGAGAGGAGCGCCGAGGCCTTTATAGTGGTTGCGAAGTATTTGCGGAGTGAGGCCTAATTCAGGGAAGCTTCCTGCGTCCCTCTTTCGGTCCTAGTGCCTCCCCTAGCACTAAAGTTGGGGTATGTAGTCTGTACCTTTCGCACATGTTCATTAACCTTAGTTACCATTTTTACGAGCATCTTTTAAAACTACGTGAAGCAGCTCCACCTCTGAGTTTATTATTATTAATAATTCATTACATAATTATGTAAAGAATTTAGCTCTCGGTCATTGCAGTTAAAAGGCTTAGTCGATGAAATTTTGGAAATTATTCTCCCAGGCAATTTTTGCGATGTTATTCCTCGAGGCGATTTTTTTTTAACATTCGTCGTGGGAATTTGACGTTAGTTGGGGGGGGGGGCGCACAATTTAACTTTTTTAGCTTGACAATCCAAAATTTGCAGTTTGCCTCGTTAGTGTTCGTTTGTACTGTTCACTTACCGGCAGTTTCACAGCGCCACGAGTTGCCAGTTTTACACTTGTTAGGTAAGAATGGTAAAGTAAGATATTGCACGAAAATCACAAGGTCGGCTGATTAACTAGATGACTAGTGGTATTAATCTTATTAGGTGTTAATTTTAATTAATTACATTGCATTTTATTATAATTAATAGTTGGGAGGGTAATGTCCAAAGCCTGCAATGTGTTGCTTTGAAGAAAAGTGGCCTATTTAAATTCGTCTTTTCTTAGAATATTCCCTTTTATCTCTCCAGAGTTGCTAAAGTTCGCGACAAGTCGGTGGTGTGAGGTAATCGTTTTATCAGCGCCAAATTTTGTCCCCACGACACCCGCATACAGAAGTGGTACTTACTAAAATGTTTCTTAAGAAACATCTACACATATTTCTTAATCCAGCATATAAATAATAGCCAGATGTCATCGGGTACACAAATAACCAAGTGGCTCTGATACCACCACCACATGGGATCGTTGGCCTGGAAACTCCGTAAGGCTTAATCCGGATTGATCGAGAACCTGTGGGATTTCTTCAAAAAACGACGGCCCTCTGAGAAGCGGAAGTAGGCGAATTTTCAGCCATTTATGAAGATCCGTCGCTCCGGATTTGTTCCTGAGGCTGATATTTCGCCAGGACGAGTCCCAGAATTATTTTCCTTTTTTTTTAATTAACCCCGGGGGGGGGAATCAATGAAACCTATTATTGACATCATTTTGAGTGCCCTGTAAGATGCCCCAGGAACATGTGAATGGTGAAGTCGAATAATCCAAAGAAATAAAACCAACCGCCAAATTTCCCTCTGCCAAAACTTTGGCCCATTGCTCGAGCGACAATCGCAAGAGTAACCAGCATGTGGTAGCAGGGAATGGAGCGAAGGCTTCTCGAAGATGGGGGAAGGGGCTATGGAGCGTGAGGGGTGGGGGGTAGCAGCTGATTGTCTCCCCCGTTCTCCCGACCGCGCGCTGTTCTTGGCAATATTGGAGGCGTTTTTAAAGGTTTAGAGCTCCGAATTTAAGGTCAGCTGTGTGTCAGTGTTTATTTATGAGCGAGTCTATTTTTTCGTGTATATGCGCACGCATGCGTGGAGAAAAATGGTATGCTCCGTCGGGTCTTTTGGGTGTTGTCGGATAACTTGGTAGAATTGGTTAATTTATAAAAGTGTAGAAAAATGGAACATACGAAGATTTGTTACTGGAGAATTTTGCTTTGATAGAAGTGTTTCTTATCTCTATTATCGAGGTGATGGTTGTCGCGGGTTTCGTCCCCCCATCCCTGCTTTCTTTTTGGTTGTTCCTTTTAAAAGTACATTTATAACAATTGCATTGCAAGTGCCGTGAGGACTAGTAGAGAAGAGCCAGATAAGCAAGGTCGCTGACGCTCTCAGGGAGGGAAAATAAACACTGTTATTTATGGCGCTATCAAAACGCGAATTTAAACTACATGACCTCTTCCTTCCTCTTGGCCATGAAGTGGGAGCAAACTCTAACACAGAATTGACGGCCAGATAAGAAACTTTTGATAAAGCCGGCTAGGAATCCTCTCGTACTCCAATCATGTAGCTGACTTAGAATGCCATATCGTCATGTAGTGTCGTAGGCCTTTTCAATATTGAAGAATACAACCGGGGCATGTCTGCGAGTTTAGGCTTCCCGTACAGTGAGTGCCCTTCAGTCTAATAAAAAGGTCAAGGTACTTAGTTTCAACTGGGCGTTAACCATATCTTCCATGAGTTTGCTGAAGCAACTCGTCAGGAAAATGGGCCAGTAGTGTGCTGGGGATAGACTATCCTTCCCGAGCTTAAGGAAGGGCAGAGTAAGAGGTGTCTTCCTGTATGAGGGGTATGACCCTGTAAGACATCTAAATCACTAACATAAACAAGAAATAGCACAGAGGTTCATGTTGCGCACTTTCGTCCTCTTAGCCTTAGTCGAGTGGCAATGTATACCGCGAGCTCCGTACCTGCTGCGAGAGCCAAAAACCCCTTGGCTAGGGCAAGCATTAGGTACTGGGTGTGTTTTGGACAGTCGACACTGGTCACCTTCCTCCAGTACACATATAGTTAAAGCTCTATGACAATTTCGCCTGAATGGTGGGCCGGGTTGGCAAAGTCCATCAACGCTGTACTGGAACAGATTGTGTAAATGATCATTATGTATGGAATTTCTGATCCCATGGACGTGGTGGCTTGGAGACGGTGGATCGTTCAAAGGAGGGACCCCACCTCCTAAGCCTCCACACTCGCCGAAGGTTTCCAGGCGGAGGGAGCTCAAGAATCGCATTGCGAGCCCAACCTACCCCGATAAGTCCTCGAAGGCAACGGCGCCTTCAGCGCCCAGAATTGTGCCTACGGCCATTCCCGTGAGGGTCTTCTCTTCTAAGAGGGCCCACGCATCTCCTCCTGGCTAGGCCTGGAAGGCGCATTCCTTCAATGGAATTACCGCGGACTCAGGACCTACTAGTAGGAGGTACGGAGGCACGTCTCTTCCCGTGAATACCATGCTGGGCGTGTGCGCCCTGCCAACCCTCCTGGGATATAAGGGTTTTACGATGCCACCACCAAAGGATGGCCAGGCAGGAGGATGCACCATTTACACCCGGAATGATGTTTCCGTTCTTCTCTTCGTTTTAGACACCTTTCAGGTAGTAGCTGTGCAGCTGCACCTGGATAGGAGATATACTGTTATTTCTGCCTACATTCTACCGACTTCAACGCGGGGGACTTACGCCGCGTCGTGGCACAGTTGCCGAAGTCCTTTCTCTTGCTCGAGGATTTGAAAGGACACCCCTTTGGGGGACTCGGGGAGACTACACAATTAATCCCAGTGGTCAAGTCCTTGCCGACTTGATTGACTATCTAGTTAGATGTCCTAAATGTGGAAGAATTTACGCATCACTGTCCGAGAACCGCTTCATTTTCCTCCCTCGATCCATCTTTGTGCTCTCCAGATGCACAGCCTGATTTTGGGTGGGGGGTGGTCGATGATTTCCATGATAGTGATCACTTTCTCATTCAAATATTATTTTCTGGACCGCTGCTTTCTGAGAGCCCCCTCTGCCTCACTGGTGCTTGGCGCGGGCATGGTGCTCCGCATTTCAGGAAATGATTGATTTATATGTCGTAGTCGAGAACTTTAGCTCGGTGGATGAGGCCATTGAGCTTTTCGCCAGCCTCATTGCCCTGGGCTAAATTCTTTTTTTTAGAATGTCTCATCATTTTACAGGCCGACCGCTTCCGTGGTGAGAGAGCCCTCAAACATGAACGTTATGACTACATGCGCTAAAAGTCCCGCCCGAACTATTTCATCGAGCTAGGGCTAGGTTCTGTTATGTTTCAAAGCACGTCCGCTGCCCTTCCTGGCAGTCATACGTGGTTTTTCTTAACTGGATGACCCCTCTAGCAGAGGTGTGGAAAAGGATTCGGGACCAGTTCTCACAGGACCCACCCCCCTCCCGTTCTCTAGGAGAAAGGGATCGCGATCTTGGACCCGCGTCCCTGGTCAGCATTCTCTAGCCTGGATGCTGCTATGCCAGCATTCAATGCACGTCGTGATGTAGATTAAGGACGTCGACTGGACTTTAACCTCGAGAGGCGGAGAACCCTTCAATGACAGGTTTACATATTGAATCGCGTTCCCTTCTCGCTTCGTGCGCAGACACGAACAATTTCCGTCCCATATGTCACTCTTCGACACCTAAGTGCCCCGTAAGGGGCGCGGCGATATGCCATCCTGGCCGCCGTGCTGACGGGATTCAGCACCCCGTCCGACCCCAGCTTAGCCTCTTCTCCTCCTTTCAGACAGCCTGTATTTCTCCCCTACTTCGTCGCTTTTCATACAACCTCTCCCACAACTTTCTCCGGTCAGCCTCTAATTTCACAGGGTAGATGCTGACCTTCTTCTCAGCACCCGGACCAGGGCTGAGGGGGGAGGGGACAATGTTCCCTGAGCTCCGGTCTGGGGTGGTTGGTTTTTAACAACCTGCTTCATCCCCACTCATACCTTCCTCAAATCCCTTTTCCTTTGCTCTTCGCACTCTATCAATTTTACTCCGTGTTCAAGGTGGAGCCGCCATGTCGACGGACTGACAGGCCACCAGGCGGAAGGGGTGGGCCCGAATGGCGGCACCTGGCTCTGCCAGGCCTGTAGGCACCTCTTGCAGTGCCGGCTACTGCGAGGGGTGATGAGCTGTTGCATTCCGTAAAAAAAGTGGGTCACCATGCCCAATGATGAGTAAAAAAAAAAACCCTTTAATTCCCCCTATACCAACGACGGAGCCGCCCTCGTGCAGCTCCACCGAAAAAATGGAGGTCGCCCCTCCCCCCCTGTGCTTACGCAGGGGACCCTCCATATTTCTCTAACCGGAAAGGAGGCTTGCTCCTCTCATACGATTACGGGTGTAGGGAACTCCCCCTAACCCCCTTCTCTGGAGGTGCTTTCGGGCACCTCCCTATTTCCAGCGGCAGTCCCTCCTTTTCTTTCTAAGGGGACTGCCAAGAAAGCCAGCAGGCAGCCCATTGCCCACCGCCCCTCGTGTAAGCGGCTCGGTAGGGCAAACCCCCTTAGGGGAGAGAGGGAGGCCAGGCCCCTTCGGTCGCTTCCCTCAAAAGATCTGCTGGCAAGAATATTGAACCTTGCCGGGGTCAAGGCCTGTGCCTCCCCACACATGACTGGTTACTCTGCCAACGGGACCTGCGATGGCCTGGGAGTGAATGTCCAATTGGAGGCCCCTCCTGTGATAAACATGGTCCTTGAGGAAACCCAGCCTCAGATGGTAGGGCCTTCGAGGGGGGGGGGGGAATCCGGGCTCGGCGCCAAGCACCGAAACCGAATCCGCCCCTATGCAAGGTCCTCCTCAAACGGCTGGGGTCTCCGAGGCAGTACAAGGAGGGGAGGGATCTCCTCCAACTGCTGCCCCTGCGACCACCAGGACCTTCTCCATTTCAGAGAATGACCTGGCTGAGGCCGGTCCATTTGGCCTGGGGGCTCCTACCGGCGGAGGTGAGAAGCGGGTTCATTCCCCGCCATCCCCCCCAAAAATAAAAGACTAAGAAGACTTGAGGCTCCTCTCCATCTGCAGGGGCTGCGGGGACGGATGGGTCTGCTGCCACTTTAGCAAGCGACCAAGCCAAGATCGGCACATCCGGCCCCTCTACCCCCCCCCCTCCGTGTGTGGAGCCCATAACTATGACCAAGACCAAAAATGCACAGGGCTGAGCTTCGATAACATCGTGGCCCCTGATTCAGAGGTTACCTGGCTTTTTCCAGCCGGCTGGCTTTAAACGCTTCCTAGTTATTCGCTCGACTGATGGCACCATGTGGCCAAGGGCAACATGATCCATCAGAGGAGAGGATTAGCTAGTGCAATTGGTAGAGAGCCGAAGGTGACCCGTTTCTCGGACCGGAGCCTTCTGGCGAATGCGGTGAATCCCGCCGAGGTGGCCAAGATAAGTGCTCTTCGGACACTTCATGGCACCCCGGTGAGTGTGACGCCGCACTCTATCATGAACTTTGTGAAAGGAGTAGTTTATGTGAGGGAACTCGTTGACTACTCCATAGAGGACATTACCTTAGAGCTGGCCGACTATGGGGCGGTCAAGGTCGAATGTGTGATGAGAAAACAGGGAGGGGCCTAGAGACCCACCCCTACACTCTTCGTCACGTTCGACTGTAACAAGCTCCCTGAGTCGGTGCTTGCCGGATGGTACCGCTACCGCGTGAACGCATTCGTGCCACTGCCGCGGCGGTGCTATTACTGTCACCGCTTCGGCCATACGAATCGTTCTTGTAGACGTGCAAAGTCGGGGTCAACCGAAGTCTGTAAATTGCTCCAAGGCCGCACACAAGTCTAAATCGTGTGTGGCCAAGTGTGTCAATTGCGGAGAGCCGCACCCCGCTTCTTACAAGCAATGTGGTGCATATCTCCTTGAAAAGAAATCCTGGCCGTTCAGGCTCAGGGTCGACTCTCATTCCACGAGGCTAAGGGCTTGGTCTTGGCGCGCCCGGCTCTGCCTGGGACGTCATATGCCTCAATAGTTAGAAAGGCGCCCTCTGCTCCTGGCCCATCCAGGCCAACGAGCACAGTTGTTTCCGCGCCCATTCGGAGCCCTTCTGCGTGCTCTACCCAACCCGGGCTCTCCCCTGGTAAAGCTGGTGGAAAAAAGGGTTCACACCCAGCCCCGGCTAAAACCAGGGCTCCCCCCTCTTCCCTCAGCCTGACCGTTTCCCTTAAGGCGAAACGGCCACGCGCCTCCACCGAGTCGTTAGACTCACAGGAGGCAACACCCCTGAAGTTGGTTTCCAGGCCATCTTCAGGGGTTCCTAAAGCTGTTCCCCGAAAGGAGGACAGCAAGAAAGGAGCTTCGGCTCCTTCGTCCTCGCCTAGTGGTGAACCGAGTTGCTCGGAGACGGTGGTTCCTCGAAAAGAGGGCCCCCCGCCTCCGAAGCCGCAACGCCCGCCTAAGGTTTCGAGGCGGAGGTAGGGAAAGACTCACATGGCGAGCCCAACCTTCCCCAATAAGTCCTCGAAGGCGACAGCGCCCGAGGTTCTGCCCCCGGGTAGTGTACGGCCATTCCTCCGAGGGTCTTCAGTTCGAGGAGGGCCCCCGCGTCTCCTCCGAACTAGGCCTGGAGGGCATATTCCTTCAATGGAATTGCCGTGGACTCCGGGCCAACTGCGGGCCAACTGAGAGGAGCTGCGGAGGCTCGTCTCGTCCCGTTCCCCGTTAGCTATATTTTTGCAGGAGACCATGCTAGGCGCGTGCCCCCTATTTAACTTGGTTTTGTTTTTTGTTTTTGTTGTTTTCTTTTTAGGTCGCACGCTTCTGCTCCGGGGAGAGGCCGATCTCCCCCCCGATGCCGGAGTTTGCTTCTTAATTGTTGCCATTTTCCATTTTTATTGTTGTTTTTTCATATTCTTATTTTAAAGTAGTCTAGTGCTAGGCTGCCGCCGTGCTGACGGGATCCAGCGCTCCGTCCGGCCCCAGCTTAGCCTCTCTTCCTTCCTTCAGATAGCCCGATTTCTCCCCTACCTCGTCGCTTTTCATACAACCTCTCCCACAACTTTCTCTGGTCAGCCTCTAATTTCACAGGGTAGAATGCTGACCTTCTTCTCAAGCCAACCACCCCGGATCGGGGCTGAGGGGGGGAGGGGACATTGTTCCCTAACCCCTCAGCTCCGGTTCGGGATGGGGTTTTTTTAACAACCTGCTTCATCCCCACCCACATCTTCCTCACATCCCTTTTCCTCTCCTCTTCACAACCTATATTTTTTACGCCGTGTCCAAGGTGGAGCCGCCATGCCGAAGGACTGCCAGGCCACCAGGCGGGAGGGATGGTCCCGAATGGCGGCGCCTGGCTCTGCCGGGCTTGTAAGCACCTCTCGCAGTGCGGGCAACTGCGAGAGGTGATGAGCTATTGCGTCCCGTAATCAAAAGAGGGTCACCATGCCCATGTATGAAAAAAAACAAAAACCCCAACCCCCAACTTCCCCAAAAACATCTACGGAGCCGCCCTCGGGCAGCTCCACCGAGAAAATGGAGGTCCCCCCCCTTGTGCTTGCGCAAGGGACCCTCCATAATTCTTTAACCGGAGAGGAGGCTTACTCCTCTCCTACGCCTACGGGTGTAGGGGACTCCCCCTCACCCCCTTCTCTGGAGGTGCTTTCGGGCACCTCCCTATCTCCAGCGGCAGTCCCTCCTTTGCTTTCTAAGGGGACTGCCAAGAAAGCCAGCAGGCAGCCCATTGCCGACCGCCCCTCGTGCAAGCGGCTCGGTAGGGCAAACCCCCTTAGGGGGGAGAGGGAAGCCAGGCCCCTTCGGTCGCTTCCCTCAAAAGACCTGCTGGCAAGAATTTTGAACCTTGCTGGGGTCAAGGCCTGTGCCTCCCCACACCACCTGACCAGTGATAATACTGCCAAGGGGACCTGCGATGTCCTGGGAGGGGATGGCCAACTGGAGGCCCCTCCTGTGATAGACATGGTCCTTGAGGAGACCCAGCCCCAGACGGTAGGGCCTTCCATGGGGGGGAATTCGGGCTCGGCGCCAAGCACCGAACCCGAATCCGCCCCTATGCAAGGTCCTCCTCAAATGGCTGAGGGCTCCGAGGCAGTAGAAGGAGGGGAGGGATCTCCTCCGACAGGTGCCCCTACGACAACCAGGACCTTCTCCATTTCGGAGAGGGACCTGGCTGAGGCTGGTCCATCTGGCCTGGGGACTTCTGCCGGCGGAGGTGAAAAGCGGGTTCATTCCCCGCCCTCCTCTCCTAAAAAGAAAAAGACTAAAAAGACTCAAAAGACGAAGAAGACTCGGGGCTCCTCTCCATCCGCGGGGGCTGCGGGGACGGATGGGTCTGCTACCACTTTGGTAGGCGACCAAGCCAAGATCGGCACATCCGGCCCCTCTACCCCCTCGTGTGCGGAGCCCATGACTACGACTAAGACCAAGAATGCACAGGGCGGAGCCTCGATGACATCGGGGCCCCTGATTCAGAGGTTACCTGGCGTTTTCGAGCCCGCTGGCTTCAAACGCTTCCTCGTTATTCGCTCCACTGATGGCACCATGTGGCCAAGGGCAACATGATCCATCAGAGGAGAGGATTAGCTAGTGCAATTGGTAGAGAGCCGAAGGTAACCCGTTTCTCGGACGGGAGCCTTCTGGCGAATGCGGCGAATCCCGCCGAGGCGGCCAAGATAAGTGCTCTTCGGACACTTCATGGCACCCCGGTGAGTGTGACGCCGCACTCTACCATGAGCTTTGTGAAAGGAGTAGTTTATGCGAGGGAACTCGTTGACTACTCCATTGAGGACATCACCCTAGAGCTGGCCGACCATGGGGCGGTCAAGGTCGAACGTGTGATGAGAAAACAGGGAGGGGCCTCGAGACCCACCCCTACACTCTTCGTCACGTTCGACTGTGACAAGCTCCCTGAGTCGGTGCGTGCCGGTTGGTACCGCTACCGCGTGAAGGCATTCGTGCCACTGCCGCGGCGGTGCTATTACTGCCACCGTTCGGCCATACGAATCGATCATGTAGACGTGCAAAATCGGGGTCACCCGAAGTCTGTGTAAATTGCTCCAAGGTCGCACACGATAAGTCCAAATCGTGTGTGGCCAAGTGTGTCAATTGCGGAGAGCCGCACCCTGCTTCTTCGAAGCAATGTGGTGCATATCTCCTTGAGAAAGAAATCCTGGCCGTTCAGGCCCAGGATCGACTCTCATTCCGCGAGGCAAAGGACTTGGTCCTGGCGCGCCCGGCTCTGCCTGGGACGTCATATGCCTCAATAGTTAGAAAGGCACCCTCTGCTCCTGGCCCATCCAGGCCAACGAGCACGGTTGTTTCCGCGCCCATTCGGAGCCCTTCTGTGGGCTCTACCCAACCTGGGCGCTCCCCTGGTAAAGCTGGCGGCAAAAAGGGTTCATACCCTGCCCCGGCTAAAACCAGGGCTCCCCCCTCTTCCCCCAGCGTGACCGTTTCGCGCCACGCGCCTCCACCGAGTCGTTAGACTCACAGGAGGCAACACCCCTGAAGATGGTCGCTAGGCCATCTTCCGGGGTTCCTAAAGCTGTTCCCCGAAAGGAGGACAGCAACAAAGGAGCTTCGGCCCCTTTGCCCACGCCCCGAGGTGGAGCGAGTGGCTCGGAGACGGTGGTTCCTCGAAAAGAGGGCCCCCCGCCTCCGAAGCCGCAACGCCCGCCTAAAGTTTCGAGGCGGAGGGAGGAAAAGACTCGCATGGCGAGCCCAACCTCCCCCAATAAGTCCTCGAAGGCGACAGCGCCTTCAGCGCTTTGTCCGGCCAACAGCGCCCGGGGTTCTGCCCCCGGGAAGCGTACGGCCATTCCCGTGAGGGTCTTCAATTCGAGGAGGGCCCCCGCGTCTCCTCCGAGCTAGGCCTGGAGGGCATATTCCTTCAATGGAATTGCCGTGGACTCCGGGCCAACTGGGAGGAGCTGCGGAGGCTCGCCTCATCCCGTTCCCCGTTAGCTATTTTTTTGCAGGAGACCATGCTAGGCGCGTGCCCCCTGCCTGCCCTCCCGGGGTATAAGGGTCTTGCGACCCAACCACCGCGGGACGGCCGGGCTGGGGGATGCGCGGTTTACACCCGGCATGATGTCTCCGTTCTTCCTTTCTCTTTAGATACCTCCTTTCAGGCAGTGGCTGTGCAGCTGCACCTGGATAGGAGGTATACTATCATTTCTGCGTACATTCCACCGTCAGCTGACTTCGACGCGGGGGACTTTCGCCGCGTCGTGGCACGGTTGCCGAGGCCCTATCTCTTGCTTGGAGATCTGAACGGCAGGCATCCTCTCTGGGGAGATTACACCATAAATCCCAGGGGACAAGTCCTTGTCGATCTGATCGAAGAGCTTGAGATGGGTGTCCTAAACGTGGATGAGTTTACGCATCACTGTCCGAGAACCGCTTCATTTTCTTGCCTTGACCTATCTTTGTGCTCTTCGGATGCACAGCCTGATTTTGATTGGGGGGTGGTCGATGACCTCCATGGTAGTGATCACTTTCCCATTCAAATATCATTTTCAGGGCAACTGCCGCCTGAGAGACCACCTCGGTGGTGCTTGGCGCGGGCGCGGTGGCCTGCATTTCAGGAAATGACTGAATTCTCTATCTCAGTCAAGGAGTTTAGGTCGGTAGATGAGGCCGTCGAGTTCTTCTCCGGCAACCTCATCGCCGTGGGCCTGACTACTATTCCTAGGACGTCTGGCCGTTTTGCACGCCGACCACTCCCATGGTGGTCGGCCGAGTGTGAGACGGCCCTCAAACAGAAGCGTTATGCCTACATGCGCTATAAGCGCCGCCCGAACGATTTCACCGTCGCTGAATTTCGTCGGGCTAGGGCTAGGTTCCGGTATATTTCGAAGCACGCCCGCCGCTCTTCTTGGCGGGCATACGTGTCTTCACTTAACGGGAAGACCCCTTTAGCTGAGGTGTGGAAGCGAGTCAAAAGGATTCGGGGCAAGTTCTCGCAGGACCCCCCTCCCGTTCTCCAGGAGAATGGGACCGCAATCTCGGACCCCGCGTCCGTGGCGGAATCCTTAGCGACCGCTTTTTCCGCATTCTCTAGCCGTGATGCTGCTCCGCCAGCATTCAATGCACGTCGTGATGTCGCGGAAGGCCGCCGGCTGGACTTTACCTCCAGAGGCGGAGAACCCTTCAACGACAAGTTTACTGTGAGTGAGTTGCGTTCCGCTCTCGCTTCGTGCGCGGACACCGCCCATGGTCCGGACGATGTCCCGTACGCCATGCTTCGACACCTGGGTGAGCGAGGCATGGCCTTTCTATTAGATTTGTTCAACAGGATCTGGGTGGAAGGTCTCCTCCCAGACTCCTGGCGAATCGCTACTGTGCTCGCCTTTCGCAAGCCGGGGAGAGATCACTCTACTCCGACCGGTTTCCGCCCAATCTCTCTAACCTCTTGCGTGTGCAAGTTGATGGAGAAATTGGTAAATGTTAGATTAGCCTATTTCCTGCACAGCGGAGGCCATCTGTCTTCTGCACAGTGCGGCTTCCGTAAGTTCCACTCCACGTCGGATGCTCTGCTCCGACTGGAAAATGCCGTCTGCGAGGCTTTCCTTCGTAGACAGCACTACGCCACGGTGTTTTTTGATCTGGAGAAAGCCTATGATACCGCATGGCGATACGGTATCATGGAGACTCTCCACACGATGGGGGCGAGGGGACGCCTCCCAATGTTTATATCTGAATTTTTGCGAGATCGTCGATTCCGCGTACGGGTGGGGGGAGCCCTCTCCGGCCCAAAGGAGCAGGAAGAGGGTGTCCCGCAGGGAAGTGTCCTCAGTGTCACACTCTTTGCCCTGAGCATCAACGGCATCACCTCGGTGCTGCCGGAAGATGTTCTCGCTACGCTCTACGTGGACGACCTTTCGATCTCTTTTGGCGCGGCCCAGATGCCAACTCTGGAGCGCCGACTCCAACAGGCATTGAACCGCGTCTCTCGCTATGCCGAAGCGCACAGGTTTCGGTTTTCTTTGGCCAAGACTAAGGTGGTGCACTTCTGCCGCCATCCACGGCTTCACCCCGACCCAGATTTGTTTCTTAATGGGGTGCGCCTGGATGTGGTTGAGTCGCACCGTTTCCTTGGTCTTGTATTCGACCGACGCCTCACCTGGGAGGCTCACATTCGCAGCCTTAGGGTCTCTTGTACCCGCGCCATGGACATTCTCCGTTCCGTGACGTTCAGCGCTTGGGGCGCTGATAGGGCTACCGCCTTACTTTTTTATCGATCCCTTGTTCGCTCGAAGCTCGACTACGGATGCGAGTTTTATGCATCCGCAGCCGAGCGTTTATTGCGGAAGGTGGATTCGATCCACCACACCGGCCTTCGCCTTGCGACCGGTGCCTTCCGCACTTCCCCCATTGAGAGCCTGTTGGTCGATGCTGGGGAGATGCCACTCGCTCTGCGCCGCGTGCAGTGCATCACTCGCCTGTACGCGCGAGCCCGGCGCCTCCCCCAGTCGCCAACAGCTCTCACTGCATCCGCAGCTGATCTCGATGGTGCCTATGCCGCCGAGAGACGCCAGTCATACCCTAAGCCCTTTGGGTTTAGGGCCAGTAAACTCCTTCGAGAGGTAGATATAGCTCTCGGGCCGGTGGCGCCCCTGGTTCTGCCCAGGACGCCACCCTGGAGGGTACCACATTTGGCTATTTGTCGCCACGCCTCTGCTCCCAAAGCTTGTACTGCGCCGGGAGTATTGCGTTCGATCTTTTTGGAGCACACATCGTGTCACGCTGGTACCGTGCCAGTGTATACGGATGGCTCCAAGTCCCAAGAGGGGGTCGGCTTCCACGCCGTATCCCCTCTGTTTGAAGTCAGCGGGGCTCTACCAGGCGCTGCGTCTGTCTTCACGGCCGAGCTGGTGGCAATACACCACTCGGTACGGGAGATTACGCGACGTGCCCGGTTCGGAGACCGGATTGTGATTTATAGCGACTCACAAAGCGCCCTGAGTGCTCTCGGGGCATTGGAATCTCCGCATCCCCTGGTTCGCGAAATCCGTGACGCCACGGTTTTGGCGAGCCGGGCAGATGTCGAGATTATCTTCTGCTGGGTTCCTGGACATGTAGGAATTGCGGGGAATGAGCGCGCCGATGAGGGCGCCAAAGAGTCCGCGAGGACTCTGCGACCGGACCAGCGTTTCGCTCTTCCTCACACCGACTACATGGCAGGAATACGGGCAGCTCTTCGGACTGCTTGGCAAAGAAGATGGGAGACGGTCGAGGGGAACTTAAAGTTGCGTGCCATTGCGCCGCGACTGTTCCCATGGACCTATCCCCCAATGCCGCGGCGGCTTCAGGTTGCTTTCTGTCGTTTTCGAATCGGACACACTCGTGTGACGCATCGTTACTTGGTGGAGCGCTCGCATGTGCCCTATTGCAACGACTGCGTCGTCCCCCAGACTGTTCGGCATATTCTTGTCGAATGTCCCAGTCTGGGTGATCTTCGCGCACGATACCTGTCTCGGTACCGGGATGGGCGGGGTCGCTACCGCCTGTCCCTTGTACTCGGGACGAGTGCGTGCACCATGACTGGTGGACTTATTGACTTTTGGGGGGAGGCCGGCCTTCTCCCCTTTATTTAAGGTTCCTTTTTTTGTTATTGTTTTGTTTTAGATTGCACTCTCCTGCACCGGGGTGAGGGGGACCTCCCCCCGCTGCCGGAGATTGCTTCGATTGTTAAGTTTTTCAAATTTATATTGATTGTTAAGTTTTCATATTTTAACTTTAAAGTAGCCTAATTCTAGGCTGTCGTGTTTTTCGGCGACTTATGCCCAAGTGGGTAGTTGCCAGATGGGCTCTATAAAAAAAAAAAAAAAAAAAATAGTGCTAGGCTGTCCTGATTGCGGCGACTTATGCCCAAGTTGGTAGTCGCCAAATAGGCTCCTAAAATTAAAAAAAAAAATCTCCATGGACGAACTTTAGATCTCTTTTTGGTGTGGTTCAGATGCCACCTCTGGCGCGTTGACTCCAAAAGGTATTTAATTGCATCTCTCGTTATGCTGAAATGCTCAAGTTTCGTTTTTTTTTTCAGCCATGACTAAGGTGGTGCAATTTCGCAACCATCCACGGTTTTACCCCGACTTGTTCCTAAACTGGGTTCGCCCTGAAGTGTTGGTTTTACACCATTTCCTTTGTCTTGTTTTCGACCGACGCCTCACCTGGGAGGCTCATATCCGCAGCTTTAGGGGTTCTCGTACCCGCGCCCTGAACATTTTTCGTTCCGGGACGTTTCGCACACGGGCTGCTGATAGGATCACACCTTTGCTTTTCTTTCGATTATTCGTTCTTCGAAGCTTGACTACGAATGCGAGTTTTATGCAAACTCAGCCAAGCGTGTATTGCAGACCCGATCCACCACACCGGTCTCCGCCTGGCTACCGGTGCCTTCCGCACTAGCCTCCATTGACCATGCTGGGGAGATGTCTCTCGCTGTGCGTCGTCTACAGGGCAATATGTTCCCCTACGCGCGACCCCGGCGCCTTCTATCTCAACAGCGCTTATATAAAGCGGAGAGAGGGCGATGATACCCTTATTCCTTTTGGCTTATTGCGAGGAAACTCCCTCGACAGGTCGGTGTAGGTCTTGGGGCCGTTGGCGATATTGGTTCTGCCTAGGACACGCCCCTGGAGGCTAACACATTTCACTATTTGTCCATACGCCTCTTCATAAAGCGTCTACAACGCCAAGAATAGTGAGTTCGGCCTTTTTGGAGCACACTATACGTCGAGCTGGATCCGTGCCTGTATATGGATGTCTCCAACTGCCAAGAGGGTGACCGTTTCCGCTTTGTTTGAAGTGGAGCTGGTTTCAATACACCGCTCGGTACGGGAGAGAACGCGTCGTGCGCAGCTCGAGAAAGGATTATGATCTTTAGCTATTGATAAAGCCCACTGGCTGCTCTCGGGACATTGGAATCTCAACACCCCCAGGTTCGCGGTATCCGTGACACCACGGTTGCTCGCAAGCTGGGTGGATGCCGAGATTATATTCTGCTGGGTTCCTGGATTTGTGGGAATTGCGGGGAATGAGCTCGCCAATGAGGGCCCCAAATAGTCCATAAAGACTGGGCGATCAGACCAGCGTTTGGCTCTTCCTCACACTGACTACATGACAGGAATCAGAGCAGCCCTCGGGCTGATTGGCAACGAAGGTGAGAGACGGCCAGGAGGAAGTAGCCTCCCATTGCACCGCGACTGTTCCCATGCCCCTCCCTTCCAATGTCGCAACAGTTTCCGGTCGCTTTCATTTGATGGAGCAGCGCTCCCTTGCATTTTATTGCGACGACTGCGTTGTCCCCCAGACTATTCGGAACATTCTTGTTGAATGTCCCGGTCTGGGTCATCTTCGTCTACGTTACCTATCCCGGTACCAGGACGGGCGTGGTTGCTACCCCTTGTCCGTTGCATGTTCCTGGTCCGGGGGAGACGGGCCTTCCCCCCACGCTGCAGCTTACGACCTTCTTGCTTTTTTTTTTTGCTAGTTTTTCCTTTGTTTTTTTTCTATTTTTGTTATTCGTTTTTTGCATTCTTTTTTATTTTAGCCTAGTATTAGGCTGTAACGTGATTACGGCGACTTTTGCCCTAAGAGGCAGTCGCCAGATGGGCTTAAAAAAACAAAAAATAAGGTCTGCTGATCAAAAGGTCGCGTGCTCTCACTTATTCTGATTTATGACTTTACGACCTTCAAAACTTGCAATAATTTCTGGAGTAACCTTGTGAGGACTTTGGCAATTATATCATTAGGAAGAGAATGTAAAACAACATAAGGGTTTTAAATTTCGGTAGAATCGGCCGAATAGTTACAAGATGGGCTTAAAAAAACAAAAATAAGGTCTGCTGATCAAAAGGTCGCGTGCTCTCACTTATTCTGATTTATGACTTTACGACCTTCAAAACTTGCAATAATTTCTGGAGTAACCTTGTGAGGACTTTGGCAATTATATCATTAGGAAGAGAATGTAAAACAACATAAGGGTTTCAAATTTCGGTAGAATCGGCCGAATAGTTACAAGGTTATTACCAAAGTAAAAAAAAAAGCAAAACGGGGACTGACCTACCGACATGTGAGATGGCGAGTCGCACCGCCACTAATACCTACCCCCTCCTCCTCTTCGGCGCCGCCACTCCCCTCCCCCCTCCTCCATTGTTGATGATATCTTGAATTTCAGCAACGAATTCGGCCGTCTGATGTCGTCTTATCGTCGAGCCTGGATTTTCCTCTTTGCTGTCGCGTCCTAGTCTAATCATGACGTTGAGGAAGTCTGAATTCTCCTTGTTATTCTTTCCTGCTCAGATTCCAACGGGGATGCCATGTCTTTGCCACCAATTGGCGGTTCAATATTTTCCTTTCATTTATTCTGAAAATAAAACCAAAAATGGTTATTGTTTCTAAGGAGAAAAAGACGGACAACGAAAGTATAAAAAAAAGAAGCGTAAAATTAGTTGATAATTGCGAACGAATACCGTCCCCACCCTTGTAAGCGCACGCTAACGGTCCTTGTCTAGAGACTAGCGGGTTCGCTACCTCTTCTTCGTTGTACTCCGGGTGGGTATTGCAATCCTGATTGCGGCTTAATATAATTTTTGGAGGAGGCCGCCTCCTCACCCTTTATAGTTGTTTGGTGTTGTTTGCGTGCTTGATTGTTGGTTGCATGCTTCTCTCAGACGCAGGAGCGTGCCTTTTCTTCGTTGCCCCTTTTTTAACATACCCTGGTTATTTGGCTAATTTTATTGCGGGGACTTATGTCTAGGCAAGCAATTGTCAGAAGAGTCTTAGGATCAAATTTGAACTAACACCCGCCTTCCACTTTTGCCTCTAGATCCCCTCCTCTCCTTTAGATCATGACCGTTCTTTCCCCTCATGATATTCACCCAACCATCTAGATTTGATTATTCATGGCCGTACCTTTGTAATTAATTCCTTCGGTTCGTTTGTTCACATGTCATGCGCTAAGTCGTGTGGATTGTAGATCCCACATGACACCTTTGGTCCGTCAAGCCACTGTTGATTACGAGACTGTAGAGCTAATTGGCGTCGTATTTTTGTTTCATGCGGGTAGTTTGTTGATCAACGACACTCGACTGTTCGACACGTGTCTGTGTCACCTTGGTGTGTACGAGTGCCGTTTTGAGAATAGGGTTAGGTGCTAGTGCGTTTTAACTTATAGAGGAAGGTTGAAATGACGACGGTATTGTTACAAAATTCTGCCGACTTGATACGATACGTTATCTTATCGGGCCGAATTGCGCTCTAATTAAATCGGGGCTGATAACATCTCGAAATAGCCGCTGCTTGACCAAATTACGAAACAGGATGTGCTGCAAACTTCTATGCTTGTTTATATATAAAGTGGGCATGTAGTGTATGTTTACATGCAAATATACGTAAACAAACTCAAAACATAGGATGCGGCGCAAATAATGATAATTCGGTGAATCGATGAGGTATGTTCATTTGTGTGTAACGGAGCATGCCTTAAGTAATGGTGGTAAGTGAGGAGAGGTTATCCGCCAAGTCTAGCGCAACTTGAACCTTGGTTGCTTGGGTCATGCCCCTTCCGCATATTTTCACTTTCCTAACTTCACTCTTTCCGTACTTTTAATGAGCTTATTGGTGAATATTTATGTTTACTAAGGAAGAAATCGCTTTCTAGTCAATGTTGTTGCTGTTGACATCTGAAGGATTGCATACACACTCGATGCCAACCACCGCGGGTTGATCTAGGGATAAAGGCCGGTCTACGTCAGCAGACACGCCACGAGCCCAACCTGACCTCGTTGATCTCGAGAAGGGTTCACGCCCTTGACATCGAAACGACAGGGATCCACTGCAGTCACGGACGGTTTTCTACAGCCGGCCCCCCGTAGAGGGGTGGGTCGGGGATGCAGAAGGAGCAGGTCGTACTCTTTTGCCACGCTCCAACGAGCAGAGAACCCGTTTTCCTTCAGAAGTGCGTCAATATGGAGACCCCTTCTGAAGTACCGCAAAAGAAGAGTGGGGTTTTACGAACGAAGAGACGGCCATCTTGTGTGGATTAATCTGCCCACGCTAGAATCCAGTAGCCAGTCATGGAGGTCCAATGTCTTATCCACTAAGTCAATGAGAGCTCCATTGAGTAGCGTATAGCTGGTACTCCTGGGCGTCCTGAGATTGTATGTGTGTGTTGATGTGCGTGGGTGGAGCTGTCTACAAGCATGATTGGCTCTAGCTAACTGCAATCGCCACCGCAGGGATACCCATTGTATAGTGCTACTCCTGGTACCTGGAGGAGCTGCAGGTCCTTCAGTCCAAAGTGACAATAAGGAAGGCTTGAATTCTTTTAAAGGGCTGGGGGCAAGCTGGTGCGCTCCCCATTTCCATCTATGCACCTAGTTTTTCAAGAACTATCCTTTCAACATTTTGCTAGGTTTCATCACCTGACCAGCTACTTCATGCCGTGTCAGCAGAGTTGCTTTTGAACCTGTATAAACAACGTTCTTTGACGCCTGCAGCTCGCAAAAGAACACTAGGCGCGATTAATTGGACGATTCATTTTTGTCCCAATAGCCCTTCCTGTGTTTAATGGGCTGACCACCAACATGCAGCAGTTCTCTGGTGCACAATGCTGTATTGCTTAGTAGGCGAGCTTTATTTTTATTGCCTTGTTAGCTGACAGACCAACTAAAAGACGGGGGTGGGGGGGAGGCTGGTTATGCCACATCAGATCCAGAACGTCCTGTCGACGATTAGTACGATCTAGTAAAAACTCTACCGTTTTCCTGTTTCTCTCCCTACTCTTTTACGTACTGCGTCCTTTGGGGAAATACCGGTTGACTGGACAAGTTCAGGGCGGTGTGCGTCGCTGCTCTTCTACGAACATCACTCATTAACACACCTAGGGTAGAGACCTGAAAAGTCCGAGACCCGAGATGAGATAGGCCGGAACGGCTAGACGTGGGATATAACGCAGGTTTCCGTCTTTCAGTGGTCACAAGCTTGGGAATTTCCGTGTTGGTTGGCTTGGTCAAACACGATTTCAGATTACATTCTTATCAGCAAAAACTCGCTCACCTGTAGTCTTTTGTGGGGGAGGAATTTGACAGTACCACTTTGACCGGTGAGTGGACACTTCCCCCGCCCTTCAATCCTATAGCGGGAGATGCGGCTCTTCCCTCGGCGCCTGCTCTGTAGTTGCCCTTGACTACTTGTAGATGAATTAAAACATAAAGCCTCCCGGAGGGCCAGGCGGACATATACGGTAAAGTCCCCCCCTCCCCTGCGGGGAAAGCAAGAGAATCGAGCCACATGAGGAGAGTCGTGGGAACGTTAGCCGGTTGAATAACAGTCAAACGGCCTAACCTTTTTTATCTCCCCGCCGCATAGGTAGTCGGGAGCGAGCCGCTGTGCCAAGGTGACCACCAAAGGTCATTACGCAGCGCTCAAAAGATCCAATTACCTACGAAATCCGGAGGCCCGTGGTTAAATCGCCACAAAAAGCGGTGCCAGTCAAAAGGAACACCAAGGGTGGTGACGGTTGGTGGTGCCTCTAATTAACAAGCTGACTTGGGCACCGCGGTGCCACCCTCTTCGCCCCTCGCTCTTCCCTCTGCGGCCTCGCCCTTCTCCCTTAGATGGGGTGGCGCCAGGCTATAAATAGGCCCCATAAGGAAAGAGAAAAGATTATTCGGTGAGAGACGATAGAGTATCAGTTCGAAAAGATCGGTCCTTCGCCCAATTTCGAAGTAACTTAGAAACGTTACGTTTTGTATCGGTGCCAGACCGAAGTATCCTGCACAGGCTTAGTAAGAAGCTTGGCTGGACCAACATTTCTAGTGCCAAACAAGAATTTCGCAAGTAAGATAATAGAAGAACGAGTCACCCTCGAGTGACTCTCAAATTGCGATCTTAATACCGAAGAGAGAAGGAAACCATACCCGAGGAAGATCCAATTTTTCAAGAACATTCAAAATCTCCTCGTATACCAAAGAATCCAGTGGGCAACCCCTCAAAGAAGACCAGGATACAAAAATAGCTTCAAGAGCATCCAGAAGCGCACTCCTTGAGCCAGAGAGTACAACTACTCCCTCCGCTTTTTAACGTAAAACCGAAGAAGTGATATCTTGTCCCCTACCCCCTCCCATCTCGTGGAAAATCTACAATCGGCCGCTCCAACACCACGAAGCGCGGTAAAAGCCATCTAGTGACATCCGGCCAGCCCTGATACCTTCTTGCATGCAAGTCAAAATTGTTCATTTATATTTATATTGCTTTAGTATGAGTTTATTACGGTACTCAAATTAACTGAAGTAGAGACAATTGTTAGTGAACCCCGTCATATTTACAGTTGGAAGAGTGAAATTTAATTTGAAGTTTAATGTTAATCTAAAAGTGTCACTATAAAATAACTAATCGGCACATGGTTTGTTTACTTGGAGCCTATTTTAATTTGGACATGAATGAATAGCTTCTGAAATAGGCCTGGTTTCAAGTATAGTTAGCTCCCTTAAACTTATTAGATGATTGTAAATATTTTATTTTTTTGTAGTTAATTGATAAATTTAAAATATATATTTATTTGGGGATAATTCTGGTGTTTCAATGGATCCTTTACGTGTCTAACGGGCCCTTTCCTTAAAACGGATTAGACGCTGTGGCACTCTCAATAATAAGGTAATTAAAAAGTCCACTCAGCCAACATAGAAGTATTGTTGTCCTTCATAAATAATAGGATCAGACTGGTGCTCTAAAGCAACAACAAGCATACCACGACACTACTTATTGACGCGGCGGTCCTTCTTTCATTTTCACAGGAGACTGTCAAATAGACAGCCAACATGAGGCCAACAATCGAATAGTCCCGCTAGGAGCAACTTGATAGGAAGAATTCTGAGTTGCAAAGTTGGGCGGATCCCATCGGGTCCTGCCCCTTGCTGTTTTGCAGGCTGTCGACCTTGTTGCGGGCCGGCGCACCTACCCCGCTTTCTTCCTCAATGGATTTCGGTTCGCCGGCACCAATGACCACTACAGGCTATTGACCTAGTATGAGTGGGGAGGGGGGGGGGCAACTTGGAGTCGCCTGAGGTGGATTTTTTGTTTTCATTTTAGGAGCCCGTCTGGAGACTGCCTACCTGAGTATAATTCGCCTCGCCTGAGGTGGAAATGGTTCCAGTGGTGCTCTCTCTTGCCCAATAGGGAAGGAAGAGGTCGCACAGGGAAGTGTCCTCATCAACGGTATCACCTTGAGACTGCTTGAAGATGTTCCTGCTACGCTCTATGTAGAAAACCTTTCGATTTGTTTTGGTGCGGCCCAGATCTTAACACGCATCGAACCGCATCTCTTGCTATACCGAAGCCTACACTTTTGTCGCTATCTAATAATAGTTTAGATTGTTCACGGCAATTTATACCTTCTAGTGAGATTCATTAGTCTTTTTCTTATTTTTAACTGTTACTAGGCTCAGTTCGAACATAGTACCTCAAAAAACGAAGGGGGGGGGGCGGTTCTCACGCCCTGTTTTACCTATACCTAGCCTTGCTGGTGACCCTGTGAATTGACGATCGCTTTTCATTAAATATGAGATAATTGTACTACTTTGTTTACTATTATTAAGGTTAATAATATTTCATCAGGCTTAGCAACACTGTTAAAAGAAACAAAAAATAGTGTCATTTCATTCTTGCATTTCAAACCGCTCTGATAATGCTTCCGTTATTACCTGACAGCTTAGCGAAGATTGCGCCATTTTTGTTTCCGTAACCAAAGAGTCTTGTCCGTCTTGGAAGCTAATTAAGCTAGAGCAGTGCTTTTCAACCGGTGTGCCGTGAGAGCCAAATAAGGGTGCCGTGGGAGCGACCAAGAAATCATTATTACAATTCCTAAAGCAAAAAATATGTATTTCGAACATTTATATAAAATTCTAACAACCATTGAAAGCATTTTGAATCTAGCTTCTCTACATTGTGTACCAGAAAAACAAAGGAAAGAGAAAGATTGGAGACGGTGAATGAAGAAATGAGTTGCCTTGTCAACTATACGTCCCAACACTTAAGAATTATTTGATACTCAAGTTCAAATTTCCTATTAAACTTTTAAAGGTGAGCTGGATTTATTTTTCTCTTATTTCGATTAAATTAGGTTGTCAAACATGATTAATTTTGAAGTGCTTTCCACGTAGTTAAATATTTATGGGTAAATTATTTTATATTCGCTGCCACGGCTGCTTTTAGATAGCAATGAGTACTGAGCTAGAGTATATTAGAAAAATAGCATAACACATAAGTACATAGATGATGAGGGGTAACCTGGTAACCTCTTTGGGCTTAGAGAGATTTCGTCATTACTCAAAACTGCCGACTTATTGACAAATTGGAAGCTGTTCCTAGATATGCCTTTTATTAGTCATTATTTAGGTTCAAGCTTCCCTTTCTAATTATTTCTCATGTCGTTAGTTTTTTTTTTATATATTTCAAGTTGATGAATGTATACGTATGAATAGCAGTCTGTACTTTTTGAGTGTCCAACCTAGTCTTTCCTATCTACCCTTCTCGTGCAGGCTTGGTTGGCCTGGCCGGTTGAAGACGGACGAATGCCAAGAAGTCTGACGTGCTGGAATAGGCTCGGGGGGACGCTTGAGAGGGTTGCTAATAGGGAAGAGGACCCATTTCGATGCGCGTTAGCGATGACCTCAGAGCAGCCACGGTCTAGGACCCCAAGGGCATTGTCGCCGCGCACGCGAATCTGTATCGCGATTTATATTTTTAGTGCGCGCGTCCGTACGTGCGTGCGCGCGCTCCCCTTGTCCAAATGTAGGTCAAATGATGCAAATAGGCTATGCGAAGGAGAATGGAGGTCATTCCTCCGGCATCGGACACGCCCTTCCCGATGCGCATTTTCTTTTCCTTTCATTTCGTCCTCCTTCGTTTTTGAGTTATCTCTCTTCCTGTTGGCCCTTCCCGGCGCAAGTGGGTGTCTATAGTGCCTATAGAAATGGTCATTAGTGTGACCCTTTAGGAGAGGGGGTTAACATTAAGGCTCGGAGGGTAGCAGTGTAGTAGCGTTTAAGCACCAGTTTCTACCCCCCCCCCCCTCCCGCCCCTTGTGATTCGCTCTCTCATTGTTAGTTGCTGACACGTCCAGGTATAAATTTAGAATAGGGCCACTTCCAATCGTCTTGGGGAGGAGGGGGGGGGGTCTACTTAACGTTATTTCCTATTATTCACTTACTAGGCGCTTGTACCATCGCTAATAAGTGCGACTTTTTCCTCATTGATGTGAAAAGGGGCGACCTATTTCGCTCCATTGCGAAATTAGGGCTGGTGTCCACGAATCAGTTTGTTGGGCTGGCACAGTGCCAAAGATTTGATCCGAAACTTCTAAGCCTTTTACGGTTGAAGCAGAATGTGGGGAGGGTTACCCCCTCAGTACCAGGGGTGTTCCTCGCATTTATGGGGAGGTTTTGTTGACTTTTCTTTTGGTGCTGCTTCTTCCTAGATGTTTTGTGGTCGCCTCCCACCGCTTCTAGAATGTTTTGATTAGCTATCCTTGCTCCTCCTTGGTAATATTCACCTTTGTCTGTTTTTCCTGCCTGTTCATGGCTCTTTTGAAAAAATGGAAACTGATGTAATCGACGAAGGCATTTTCTCGCAAAATAAAGTAGTAAGGGAAGGCGTGAAAGAAAAAGGTAGATATAAAGAGAAACCAATAAGCGAGAACGTGCAAGATTTTGAAGATTTTAACAGCAAAACCCGTTGGGTCGCTGGTGACGTAATTATACATTTTAGGACAAGTTCGTACAAAGTACAGATACTCAAAAGTACGGACTTAACCCTCATGTGGGAAAGGGATAGGACAATCGTGTAGTAACGGACTACTTTGTGTGGTCGAGACCACCCGGTAGTGCCTGACGTTCTGTATGGAAGAACAAAAATGGGAAGAGGAACCAAAGAAAAAAAAAATAGAGGGCTACTTAGTAAATTTCCAACTCTTGCAGTTTACCAATTTTTCAACACCACAGATACGTGAGAACACCCATGAGATCAATGTTGCACATCGATTTTCCTTGAAGCTTCATACGCACAACATAATGTTTATATACTTTAAGTTTGGAAAAAAAAAGGCTCCATAATGACTGGGAAACTACTCTCAGAATTGGGAATATAATTGATTCGTCCCTGCTCCATTTTCAAGCAATGAAATTTCATAAAGATTCGTGGACCTGTTTGGGCACGATTCCGCTGACAACCAACCAAACACGGATGGAAATATTGCAATCGTGGAAAGTGTGTGGACATGAACAGTGGCTTAGCCCGCCAACCTCCGGGCCCCCGGGGCTAAGCATTTTCGGGTCCCCACCCTCGTATCTCTATCGTATACCTATGCTGCAAAGTTGTAAATTTTTAAAGAACTGTTGTTCATGCAATTTAGTAGTATTATAAAAAATTAAATAGGCTTGCCAACACTTTATTAACATAGTCTCATAGTTCACTTTAATGCTGAAAAAACAGTAAGAATTGTATCATCTATATATCGATACAAAATAACAAAGCCTCTCACACATTATTAAGCAAAACATGGATTTGTTTACATTTTATTCAAAGTGCATTCTTCGATGTTTACGGCTAGCAATCAAGCTTCCATTTCCAAGACACCTATTGTAAACTGTATAGTCTATTCTGACACATAGTTGACCTCGGGACATTTTTTACTCTTTCCCGTTGTGCTCTAGCAACAGTAACTGGAAGAGTGCAAAATATTCTGAGAGCACTACCTATATTTGGAAATAAGGAATTAAAGTTTCGACTACACAGATTATTAAACAGCTGTAAGACTGATAAATTGTCTTCATTCAAGATTTGCTGAATGGATACAGTTTAAATGTTGCAATATATATATATATATATATATATATATATATATATATATATATATATATATATATATATATATATATATATTTACATCTGCATAAAGAAAGAAAATGCAATTTCTGCGGGTGGTAACAACCGCCACAGGGCTTAGCCATATTTAATTTCTGACTTTCAAGAGCCTTTTGAAGACAGAAAGACGCAATACAAGGTTTCTGCATCTTTCTGTCATCAAAGGGATTTGGAAATTCAGAAAATAAATATGGCGAAAGCCCTGTGGTGGTCGTTGCTAACACCCGCAGAACTTGTATTTGCTCTTTCTTTGCATGTGACATGGAGGATGAGCCTTTAAATTGAAAGTGGGTAAGAAGGTATAGTATAAAAATCCCTTGGAAGTTCATAGCTTAGGGGGATACTAGTTTCGATAGGGTAACGCTGGGGGTGGAATCGAGTCATTGTACCTGGTAGTTTAACGGTGGAGCATATGACCAGCAATCAACGGACCCGGGTTAGTGTCTTGGCCAGGATTATTCAAACTTTTTTTCTTTGGCGTTATTTTTGTATTCTCAGTATAGATTGCCTTCATTGTGCCGCCCTTTGCTCTCTTTGAGCCTTGTATCACATATATATTAGGCACCCAGATCAATAGAGGCAATTTTTCATACAAGAACTTGTGAGGCTTCCTATAAAAAAAAACAATTTTAACAGTTTTAGCTCAATTGAAAGAGTTTTAGTAGAGCCACAAAGCTTACAAAGTTTGACGTTTTACAGTTTTTCCACCCTACCCATCAGGTAACTGTAATAGGCGCGGTTTTTTTAATGTGGTATCCCCAGGAGGCCTATTCCAGTCTTGCAATAAACTCAGCTTGTTTTGTTAATTGCTTATGCATTTCTTCAATGCATATTTGTTGTTTTGGGAAATATTTATGATATTCGACCGCCTGTAGAAGGTACTGAAGCTGATCTTCATTTGTTAAGATGATTATTGTAGCGCTCAATCAAGGCTACAGCTCTCTGCATTATTATTGATAGCATTCATAGTATAAATATATTGGTTTACTGTTTGATAGTCATTTCTTTCACTCCATTTTGAAGGGTCTACTTCTAAAAAAGAAGAATTGAACCACAATTTTGTGAAGAAAGGTCGACTTGATTCAGTCACGAAGTCAGCAAGAGTTTTGTCTGAGATACTCTTTTCTTCCTGTTTATATCGTTTCTCTGGATGCTGTGAGCCAGGCTTCTGCAATGCTGCAGCCATCTTTCTCTTCAAATCTAGAGTGACACCTTCATCATGAAGGCAAGGAACACAAGTTCTTCGCTTAGATATCAAAGGTGACGACCAAGTGCTTTGCTGGCTACTGAAGCAAGTTCCTTATCTTCAGATACTTGGAAACTTGCAAGTACTCGTACTTGTAAGTTTTTTCGTGGAGCAGTGGATGCAGTTGAAGATGTAAAACCAGTTGGGAACGTATTACTGTACAACAAACTCTGCAAATCGCTCTAATGATGTCTGCTCTTTCTTCAGCATTTTAAATTGTGACTTGAAGAGTACAATTTGCCATCCAAAGTGTTCGATGCACTGCTCCAAGTTGTTTGAAAGAAAATCTTTCTGTCACCCCCTAAATATACAACTGGTAGTTGCAAGAGTTTTTTGTAATCAGCTCGAAGCTGATGACATTTCAACTGTTCTTGACAAAAACTAAGCACAGCTTCTTTCCAAGAAACACATGCATTGTGTGCTTCATACGGTGAAGTATTGATGGTCTTCCAGGAATCGGAAACACTTGGATAATTGAATTTCTGGTTCGGAAGAAGCACAAAAACACTTTTGAAATACGCCAGATACAATTATTTTATGAACATGATGCCTACAAGGAAAGGCGAGAAGGCCTCATAGTTTTGTTTATATTGTCGCACATACACCTTTCTTAGGTCCAGTGTTACTAGCATTGGTTTCAAAACACATGGCTTTAACACACCTCGATATTACAATCTTGAAGACATTACACAACTGATTTTGCTGTTTCAGCACCTGTACCTGACTTTAGTTTCGGTTTTCCCCAAAGCTTAGTTACCACCACCATCAGACACTAACATAGGCAGTTTATCTATATTTTTAGTGCCAATTAAATCAGGCATTAATTTGCTATCCTAATGGAGTGTAAGAGGTGCATCTGTAGTGAAAGTTAGCTGAAAACTACGAGTATCTGCCATTTCTTTACGCAGTTCTTTTCTTTTTCTTTTCAGTGTACTATATACTATGCTAATTTAGGCTATAAAATGCTATGCTAATATAAGCATCTAGTATGTTAGGCTAGACAATACTAAGCTATGCTTACCTAGGGTATAATAGGATAGTATAGGCTATACTTGTCCTGGATAGTTAATGCTAGGCTATACTAGGCTAGACAGGGCTATACTCTGCTATGCTATGCTAGTGTAGGCTAAAGTATAATAGCCTAGGGAGGTGTATGCTCTGCTATGCTATGTAATACTCTGTTAGGTTACGATAGGCCAAGATATGCAAGGTTATTCTATCTAGTCTAGGGTATGGTATGCAGCATACTTTTAAAGGCTTGAATAGTCGAAGAACTATTTCAATGGCTGGCTTCAAAGCCAGCCACCTGGTCTTACTGTATCCTAAAATCTGTTGAAACTCCGCTTCAACAGAATCACAGATATCTTTTAGTTCTTTTACCCTGACTGTATAAATGTAAAAGAATTAGTAGATTTTTACAACTACAACTTTGACATCAATAGGCAGACAATCACATACATTTTTCAAAGCGTTATTTAAAACATCGGCTGGACAATTGAAACCAAATATTTTTTGACTTAAACCTTGCTGTAGTCTAGATGACCCCCCAAAGTTTAAGTTTGTATTATCAGCACATAGTGCCTGTACTTTATTGGACAAATTATGAGAATTTAAAATTTTCTGTATCAAATTGAATAATATTTCAGATGTCTCACCGACTAATTGTGCTACTTCTATTATTTTTACATTAACTCCATTTGTAGGCAAAAAATACCTAACCAATAAAACACACGCTTTGACATTGCCATGGTTGGAACAATCACTGTAAAGTGTTACATAGTTGGCAAGTGAGAGATCATCTTTTAATGACTGCAGAATATCAAGCTGAAAGACATTAGATAAAATGACTGCCGTTTTAGTTTGAGCGCAAGCAAATTTTTTATCGAAGCATTTTCTTATTAGTTTTGAAGTGCAATCCGTGGATCTAAATGAGTGGTTGTGTTTGATTGAATGGTAAACCCAAGTTCCTTCTGCTACTGCTGTGCTTTTTTTCTCTTCATCGAAAGTTTTACTTATTAAAAATGATTCTAACGACCTACTGGATGATGCGCAGACATCAGCTCGTTTATGCTTATCCGAGTTCAAATGGCGTTTAATATCACGTCTCCCTCCACTGGCAATTGAGAAGCTAGAAAAACATTTGTCACATTTTACCACGCTCTCAGTATTTGTCCTTCTAATGAATGGATATTCGTTCACTAAGTCTTCATTAAAGCAACACTTTCTTTTTGGAGCCATCTTAAAAACAAAAGGGTAATTGATATGATACGTCACACTAGTTGAAAAATCCCGGGATGACTGAGTGACAAATGAATTTCAATGAAAGAAATAATAAGGAATGACTCTCCGAACGAGTCAATGGCTCAAATTAACTCCGGATTGACTCACGCCAGTCTGCTATTCGAAGCGGCGTTGCCAAATGTTGTCAAGTCTATAATTACTTATGATTTTTTGACAGAATGTTCACCTGCATTTCCCAATGCCGGACTTTACATTGTCCAGCATTGAGTAGTCATTTTTGCTGGACAAATGATCTAAAAACAGTAAAAGACCGGACAGTCCAGCAAAATGCTGGACGTCTGGGCAGCCTAGGTATGCTATACTACTCTAGGATATAATAAGCTAGGCTATAATATGATACGCTTTGCTCTATTATGTTAGGTATGGTTGTGCTAGGATATGCTATAACAAGCTAGCCTATAGTATGCAAGGATATATTGGCTAGGCTATTTTAGCTTGGCTATACTAGGCTCGGCTACTCTAGGTGACGCTAGGCTAGGCTCTAGCATGCAATGCTAAGCCATACTTGGTTAGGCTAGGCTAGGCTAGGCAATGCTACGCTAGCCAAGGTTATACTAAGCCAGGCTATACTATAGTATGCTAGGTTATATACTAGGGTCAACTAAGCTAGGATACGATAGGCTAAGCTATACTAAACTAAGGTAGGATAAAGTAGTCTAGCTATATTATACTAAGCTAAGCTAGTCCTAGCACAGCCAGGCTATTCTATTTTAGGCTAAGCTCTAACGAAATTTGAAACCCTTATGTTGTTTTACATTCTCTTTCGAATGATAGAATCGCCAATGTCCTCCCGAGGTTAGTCCGTGAATTATTAAAAGTTTTGAAGGTCGTAAGGTCATAAATCATAAAAAGTGGGAGCACGCGACATTTTTGACAGCACACTTTGTTTTTATCAGGATTTTAAGTTCCGGAGTCAGAATATTTTTGTTTTCATTATACTGCGCTCATCTTCTGAGGGAAGCCTAACAGGGTACAGCCATCGAAAAAACACGGAAATCGGCAATCGACTAATTTAAAAATAAACGAGCAAAACTGCAGCAATCGCAACATAAAGCGTAATAAACAAGTTAGAAGCATGCTTGGGATAGGATCCCCAAGAGAAGATAGATTTATGGAGGGGGCGTTTCCATGCTAAGTCAAAAAAGGGGGAAAATTATGAAAGGAAGAGAAGGTTAAAGGAGAATTAATCCTGGAAAGGCTTTTTTATGCGAAAGGTAGATTCGATCCACCACACCGCTCTCTGTTGGGCGACCGGCGCTTTCAGCACTTTCCCTACTTATTATTTGTCGATGTAAGGGAGATTCCACTCGCTCTGAGCCGTGCAGTGTCTATGCCGCCTAGACATTCCAGTCATACCCAAAACATTTTGGGTTTAAGGCTAGGAAACCCCTTCGAGAGTTAGGTATATCTCTCGGGCCGGTGGCGCCCCTGGTTATACCAAGGACGCGAACATGGAGGGTACCACCTCTGACTATTTGTCGCCACGCCTCTGCTCCCAAAGTTTCCACAGCGCCGGGAGTATTGCCTTATAATATTTGAAGGCAGCGGGGCTCTGCCAGGCGCTGCGTCTGTCTTCACGGCCGAGCTGGTGGCAATACACCACTCGCTACGGGAGATTACGCGACGTGCCCGGTTCGGAAACCGGATTCTGATCTATAGCGACTCACAAATCGCCCTGAGTGCTCTCGGGGCATTAAAATCTTTCCGTCCTCTGGTTCGCAATATCCGTGACGCCACGGTTTTGGTAGGCCGGGCGGATGTCGAGATTATCTCATGCTGGGTTCCTGCACATGTAGGAATTGCGGGGAATGAGTGCGCCGATTAGGGCGCCAAAGAGTCCGCGAGGATTCTGCGACCGGGCCAGCGTTTTGCTCTTCCTCACACCGACTACATGGCAGGAATACGGGCAGCTCTTCGGACTGCTTGGCAAAGAAGATGGGATACGGTCGAAGTGAACTTAAAGTTTCCTGCCATTGCACCGCGACTGTTCCCATAGACCTACCCCCTAATGCCACGAAGGCTTCAGGTTGCTTTATGTCGTCTACGAATCGGGCACACTCGTGTGACGCATCGCCATTTATTGGAGCGCTCGCCTGCGCCCTATTGTGACGACTGTGTCGTCCCCCAGACTGTTCGGCACATTTTTGTCGAATGTCCCAGTCCGGGTGATCTTCGCGCACGTTAACTGTCCCGGTACCGGGATGGGCGGGGTCGCTACCGCCTGTCCCTTGTACTCGGGACGGGTTCATGCTCACCGACATGTGGACTTTGACTTTTTGGAGGAGGCCGGCCTTCTCCCCGTTATTTAATATTTGACTATGGATCGCGTTCTTCTTCTCCGGGGGAGGGCGTGCCTTCCCCCCGTCGACGGTGTTCGCTTTATATTTTTTCAATTTGTTTGTTTTTCTTTTGTTTTTGTTTTTTTCTGTTTGTATTTTTTTTTTATTTGGCTTTTAATATAGCCTAGATTTAGGCTAGGTTGAGTACGGCGACTTATGCCCTAGTAGGCAGTCACCAGAATTAAAAAAAAAATTCTATTTGCATCACTCTTCCTGCCACGCGGGATCAGTGCCAGTGTACACGGATGGCTCCAATTCCCAGGAGAGGGTCGCTTCCACGCCGTATCCCCTCTTGAAGTCGAGAGTGGCTCTATCTACCAAGCGCTACGCGTCTTCGTGATGGTTAGAACACACCAATCGGTACGGGAGATGGTGTGTGTGCCCGGTTAATGAAGCACCAAGAGTCTTCCGCAGCCATTGGAATCTGTACCTCCTGGTTCGTGGTATTCGTGAGGTAACTGTTTCTGCGACCCGCGCGGATGTCTAGTGTCGTGGTATGACCGGGTGTATTCCGTTATATGTACAGTGGCCTACTGGCCCACAGAAATTATGGCTCCACCTGGGGATGGCTTTAAGGGTGCTTTAAATACACAGTTGCTAGGCCAAGGATATTCAAACACGGCTATAAAAATATACTTTAATAGGACAAAAGATTACATATACATATAGGGTAAGTTAAATGACAATGCAATTAAATATTGACGGTTCACTGCTAAGATGATTGACACTATCAATTAAGTTTGAACCGAGGGATAATTAATTAAGAAATGATCTTACAATTATGCGAGTTCTAGAGCAAAGGGTATCCTTGAGGTTCGACGCGGTAAAGGTGGGAGGAACGTGACGAAGCGGGGGTCACTTCCCTTTTACCTTGATTTGCGGCGAGTAGGACCAGGTATGTAAGTTCGACCTTGAACTTGTGGGCGTCTCACGGGACACTCAATCCAACTTCGGGAGACTGAAGTGGGGGGGGAGGATCTTTAACAGACAAACGGAGGGTGCTTTGGGGATGGCTTTTCCGATCCTTGAAATCCGTAGACGTGGTGAGAAGGGTTGAAGCGCGCCTAACTCTCTCCACGAACAACAGTCAGTGAGTGACGACTAGCTCTTCCTTGGCTCTTCAACAATCGCTGAATTCTTCTCTGGGCGAGAATGTAGTAGATTCCTTCTCGACTACGAAGACGTTACGACTAATGGACGTTTTGCTCTTCCTCGCATTGAATACATGACAGGAATCAGGTCAGCCCTCCAGGCTGCCTTGAAAAGGAGATGAGAGAGGACCGATGAGAACTTAGTTGCGTGCCATCCCGCCGAAACTTTCCG
Source organism: Ceratothoa steindachneri (assembly GCA_963969495.1). NCBI lineage: Eukaryota > Metazoa > Arthropoda > Malacostraca > Isopoda > Cymothoidae > Ceratothoa > Ceratothoa steindachneri. The sequence continues at coordinate 21,578,102 of OZ018335.1, forward strand.
TGGGCCTACTCACTAATCCCATGACGGTTTCAGGTCGCTTGCTATCTCCTTCGAATTGAGCGCACTCGCGGGACGCAAAGCCACTTGATGAAGTGCTCGCCTGCATCTTACTGCTACGACTGCCTTGTCTCAGACTGTGCCTCACATCATTGTTAAATGTCCCAGTCTGGGCGATATTCATGCAAGTTACCTGTCCCAGTACCGTGACGTTCTGGGTCAGTATCGATGGTCCCTCCTACTCGGGACGGGTTCGTGCACACGCAATTGTACGACACTCGGACTTCTTGGACACTGGCCTCCATTTTATTCAACCTTTGGTGTTGGCCGCATCCTCCTACTTTTTGTAATGTTGTTTTTGTTTGGCTTTTGTTTGTTTTGGGCCGTGTGTGTGGTTTTTAATGAAGCCTAGTAATAGGCTTTTTTAATTGCTATGACCTTTTGGTGGTAGTCATTAGCTTGACCTTTAAGAAAAAAAAGTTATCATTGATAATACCTACATGTTAGATAAAATTGAGCTTTGAGAGATTTAATGACTTATAAGTCGCTTATCTCACACTGGGAACAAACGTTGATTGGCCTTACTAATCCTTACTAAGCTCCAGGAAAGTGACTAGACGCATAGAAATACACGATAACAGTTATTCCTACATTTCCATAATGATCCCGTGCCTAAATGTTTAAAAGGGAAACTGAAGCTACGTTAATTAAAGGTAGGGTAAACATGTAGATTGGCGGCTCGGCCGAAAAAGGGGATTTTTGTTTGTTTATATTTCGTTCACCCCTTCCTGAATATACATGCGCGTTGGAGTCCTATTTGAAATATACCCAACGCCATTTTTTTAAAATAAAAATGCCCCAAACTAACCAAACGAATAACCCCCCCCCCCAATTGATTGAAACTCAGGATCATCGTAGGGTGGTTCCCCTATTGTGTTTACCCCCACACGAGCCGTCCCCTTAAATTTACTCCCAAAACGTGAAACATATTGGAACACGGACGAAATAGTTTACGGCCCATCGTTCGAGCCGCCAATCTACATATTTACCCAAAGTAGTTTTTATGGTACCGCTTTCCCCCGATTAGCACTTGTATTTTATTTAGATGCCTTTCTTATGGGGGGGAGGGAGTTTACTATAGTTTAGCGTATGATCGAACTTATCATCCCAGAACAAATTTTAAAAAGTTCAATTATATCCTCTCACTGGCCTTCTTTCAAATGAGAACCTATTTAGCAATCTTGACCTAGCTACATATTGAAGGTTCTTTGCACTCTCTCTAGCAGGTTGATATGATGTCTAAAGTGTGGGCACCATGCTAAATGTCTCCTGCCATGAGTTATAGCTTAAGGTTAACTTACTTTTGTAACAAACATTTCTCTCAATGGAGCCCAACACTTTGCTATTTTCTTTGCCTCACTAACACTGCTTAGAAAACCTCAATGACCTATCTAAGACTCCTCCTAACTCTTTCGCATCTTATCCCACCCATTTAGTAGCTAAATTCTCTTATCCCTTCCCATGTTAATAACATTTTTTAAGGTTAAAATTCATCTGCTCCTTTTGCACCCAATCTAATAACTTAATTAGAGTCACTTTGCAATTTAGTTACTCTCGACTTCTTTTACTACAGTTGCCAATTTTGTGTTATCAAGCAAAAAATCAGTTATTTACACCCTCTCGAATATCATTTATATAAACTAGGAATAATAATGGGCCTAGAACTGATCCCTGAGGTACGCCACTGATAACATTCCTCCACTGTGACCCGACTCAATTCAGTACCTCCTGTCTTTCAGCCATTCAGCTATCCATTTTAAAACTTTCCACCATACCCCATGCATTTTTAATTTGTACACTAGTCTCTTCCTATGTAAATTACATCAACATTATCTCCCTTATCTAATTGTTTAGTTACATTTATCCGCTTTAGCCATAATCCCCTTAATTCGCCACCACCTTCATATTGCCCCATTCACGAACCTCCTCAGCACTATTTTTTTAAGTTTTTAACCTGTATTTTTATTCTCTATTACCGAATTAATTAAATTTATTTACAATCTTGCAGAACAAGTTTCACGACTACACTACGAGGCTATATGGTTGAGGTGAAGCGAGGTGAGTGTGAAAGTTCAGTGGTAGAAACGGCTCTTGAAGGGCAGTTGAAAAGTTAAAGGCTAAGGGCAGTGTCCGTGTCTCTTTTTATTCCACTTTTAATGGTTTCGTGCGAATGAAATGAGCCAACCGCCCACGAAAATTAAAGAAAAAACAACAGTTACGATGCATTTATTAAGTATAATAAATGAATGTATACAAGTTAATTGAGGTGGCAATTTTCGAAAAGTGAGCCCGGATAGGGGGCTGCTACCTTGCGAAGCAGCGACCCCGAAGACTATCTTACGAGTGTGGTACGGTTACGGTAATGGGTGGTCTGTTGCGGAGCGGACCTCGTCCAATCTGGGCGGTTAATCCGCGTCAATTGGTGTATCAAATATGAAGTGCTTGTGTGACGTGGGAAAAAGGGGCATTGTAGTCGTCTTTAAAACAGGGAGATTGAAGGTGTTAGCTCTATGCGAGACGAACAGAAACCTGGCCTTTGAATTTGTGCGAGAGGGAGTACGATCAGGGTGGCAGGAGTAAAGATGGTGTAGCAGGGCTTTTGAGCGAGGAGGGGCATGATGCAATGATTTGGTATGAATGTGTGAACTCGAGGTGGGTGAAGTTGAGATCTACAATGGTGATAGTGCGTATGTGTAGTGTATGGAACTTGTGAGGTAAAAGTGAAACTGAGAAGGGAGTTTTCTGGAATGATTTTTTTTTTTAGTACATTCTTGTTGAATGTCCCGGTCTGGGTGATTTTCGCGCGTTACCTGGGGTCGCTAGCCCTTGTCCCTTGTACTTGGGGCGAGTTCGTGCACACAGACTTGTCGACTCACTTTTTAGACGAGTCTGGCCTCCTGCATTATATTTGATTGTTTGGTGTTGGTTGCATGTTCCTGCGCCGGCGGGAGACGCCGCCCCCCACCACCACCGAAGCCAGAGCCTGCTTCCTTCTTGCTTTTGTTTTTTTTTTTCGTTTTTGCTTCCTGTTTTTTTTTTTTTGGGGGGGGGGTTGTATGAATTTTAAAGTAGCCTAGTACTAGGCTGAAATTTTAATTACAGAGACCTATGTCCTCGGTAGCCGTTACCAGATGGGCGCTGAAAAAACTTTGGGGAATATGACTTGGGACGAGTGGTGGCTGAAATTTTGGAATGGGTATCGTTGATGTGCATAAATACACATGGTTGGGCAAAGGAGAGGGGTGAGGGGATTAAGGTTATGATTGATTTGTACCTAGTAAGAAAGAAGCCTCCCGGCTAAATATAGTGGTTAGCGTGCTTGCCCGGTAATCGTTTAGTCGGCAGTTCGAATATCCATCCGGATCTTTTCTAAGCTGACACGATTGCCTGGGGAGGTTTCCTCGCGTGACTGGGCATCACGATGGGTACGGGTAGGTGGAGCTCGTAGCCATGGCATGTAGTCCACCTAAGAGAAGGAAAAACTAGATTTCAAACCTTGGAGAAGGAGAAATGGATCCCCCACCCCAGTATCGGGCATATTGCTGGACGTATTTGATGTGAAATCTGTAAGAGGTATGAGTATGGAACCATCTGATTGATCTCATGATTGTTAAACTGTTTACTGCGCCAATGAAAAGACTTGCCCACCTTGGCCAAAAGTATAAAGCAGTCTATGGAATCATTCATATTCTGTATTTAGGCATTTGTGCTCTATGACCCCGCTGTGGGGTAACCTGTGTAGTTTGTTGCACTTGGTATATTGTGGAGCTGTACATACAGACCCGAGTACAAATTACTGAAACCCTGTCACGTCACTGGGTTGACCTGAACTCTCTGATGGGGCCTGTGGAAGTTATTGGTGCGCTTCCCCCTCGCTCCCTCCTCAGGATTATCTTTTCTCTACGCCTTTTCCCTTAACCTTCTGTCTAAGCTTAATGACCTGACCAGCTAACTCTTGCCGTGTCAGAAGAGAGGCTTTGGTACCAGTGTAAACAAGGCCTTTAGGTTGCAAGGCATTGAGGGGACTTGGTCGTTGGGGCGCGAATAATGGGAATATCGGTTTCGCCCAAATAGCATTTCCCTCTTTGGCTGCACTGTGGCTTGGCGAGCGGGCTTGCTGCCTTTGTGACTGCCAGGCCAAGTAGGTGCCTCGAGTCCCGTCTCTGGGTCTGCCACAACAGATCTTCAAATCATGGCCGATTTGTCCAGGATTAGTACGTATTCAGGATATCTCCCCTGTCGCCCCACCCCTCTGGCCTCTCACTTGGGAGCTGCGACCTTTGGGGAATGACCTACCACTGGGTAACTTCTGGTCGGCGGCTGTCGCTGTCCTAGCCTCCTCCACTTTAACTTGTTATTTTTGTTATTCTGGCCTCTCACTTGGGAGCTGCGACCTTTGGGGAATGACCTACCACTGGGTAACTTCTGGTCGGCGGCTGTCGCTGTCCTAGCCTCCTCCACTTTAACTTGTTATTTTTGTTGTTGTTTTGCAGGTTGCACGTTCCTCCTCTGGGGGGATGCGGGCCTTTCCCCTCGCCTCCCCCTGACGCCGGAGCGTGCTTCCTGCCATTTTCCTTTTTTATTGTTATTGTTGTTTTTTCGCATGTTATTTTTAATGTAGCCTAGTACTAGGTTGTCGTGAGTACGGCGACTTATGCCCAGGTAGGCAGTCGCCAGATGGGATCCTAAAATTAAAAAAAAAAAATCGCTGTCCTCTGTTGCGAACACCATTCTTTAACGCACCAAACCCGAGGCAGGATAGGGGGTAGCAGCTGAACGTAGGATATAGCCCACCAAACCCCTTTCTGGGAATTTGTTGTTTGGGATGTCGTCACAAACTTTCGTTAAATTATCGGATTACCCCCCCCCCCCCCCGTAAATCCCTGTGCGCATCAACACCAAGGTCGGGCGACGATTTACGAGGGAGTCCGATAATTTGACGAAAGTTTGTGAAGAGCAACCAAACGGCAAAAAATCCTCGCCCTACCTTGGTTATGTGGCGGACGAGGAGCCAAGATAGACCACCACTCTTGACAGATGGAGGGGCTCCCCTCCTACCTTGTGAATGCTTTCTCAAGGGCCCTTCAAAACTCTTCCAGCCGAGAATGCGCTTCTCCATCTCGTTCTGTGACGGGTCTGGCGGTTTCTCTTTAATCCCCTTTTTTTAGAGAAACCTCCGGGCGACTCTCCACTTCCAGCGGGGCCCCTTCTGCTATCTCAGGGGCCTACTAAGAAGACAGCGAGACGGAGGACGCACCGCTTCGGTTCATGCCCTTTAGGTTGGACTCGGGTGACGCACCACAAGCCCCTAGATGGTAAGAGGCAGCATCGTCCCCTAGGCCTTGCCCACGCACCTCGTCAAGTTGATGGGAGCCGGCCCCAATAACAGGCCATATTCCGCATGAGTCTCCAGTCGGGTACTCTACACCTTGATTGGGGATTTGGAGGCCCCTCATGATGTGATGGTCCCAGAGGCGACTCCACTCCAGATTGCAAAATAACTGAGTCAGTCCCTCTAAAAGGTCTCCAGCCGGCACGCGGCTCCAAAGACTCGCAAAGAAATGAGGGGCCCCCTTCCCCACCTGGTGCCCCTTTGATGGCCAAGATCTTCCCTATCTCGGAGGAAGATCTGGCCGAGGCTGGTACTTTGGATCGTCTCTGATTCTCCGTGGCTAAGGAATTTGTCCTGGGACACCTTATGCCTTAATTATTAACTATACACACTCTGCTCCTGGCCCCTCCACGCATAGAAGTACGGTCGTTTATCCGCCCATTGTATCCCCCTCCCCTGGCGCTCCCCTGTTAGAGCTGGTGGTACAAAGGGTTCTGGACCCAGCTTCTTCTAAATATGGACTCCCCCCCTTCCCCCAGCCTAACCGCTTCTCGCAAGGCGAAACGGCTGCGCACCTCCACCGAGTCGGTAGACTCGCAGGAGACGATCCCCCTTTAAGGTGATCGTGAGGCAGTCTTATGTGGTTCCTAAAGCTTCACCCCCGAAAAGAGGACCGCAACAAATGAGCTTCGGCACTTAAGCCACCACCTAAGGCTGGACTGGGTCGTTTAGAGATGGTGTAACGGTTCTAACTACTATTCTTAGAATGTCTGGTGGCCGTTTTGCACGCAGACTGCTTCGGTTGTGGTCATGCAAGTGTGAGACGGTCCTCAAACAGATCCGTTATGCCTACATGCGCTAAAAGTGCCGCCCGAACGATTTCACTGCCGGTAAATTTCGCCAGGCTAGGTTTAGGTTCTGGAATATTTCGAAGCACACCCGACACTCTTCCTAGTGGGGTATACACGTCTTCACTTAACAAGAAGACCTTGCAGAGGTATGGGAGCAAGTCAAAAGGATTCAAGGCAAGTTCTCGCAGGACTCTCCTCCCCTTCTCCATGAGAATGAGACCGCAATCTCGGACCTCGTGTCCGTTTTGGAGTCCTTTGCGACATCTTTCTCTAGCCGGGATGCTGCGCCCCCAACATTTAATGCACGTCCTGATATCGTTGAAGGCCGCCGACAGGACTTTACATCCAGAGGCGGAGAAGACTTCAAAACAAGTTTACATTGGTAGAGTAGGGTTCCGCTCTCGCTTCATGCACGAATTCATCCTCTTGTCCGGGCATGTACCGTATCCTATGATTCGACACCAATCTCTCTAACCTCCTGATTATTGATAGAGAAATTGGTAAATTTTAGACTAGACATTTTCCTTGATACCAGAGGCCACCTACCCTCTGCGGAGTGCGGCTTCCGCAAGTTCCACTCCACGTCGGATGCTCTGCTAGGACTGGAAAATGCCGTCTGCAACGATACTTTTCGTAGACAGCACTACGCCACGGTGTTTTTTTTCCATCTGGTACCTATACCGCCGAGGGACTCCAGTCATACCCTAAGCCCTTTGGGTTCAGGGCTATGAAACTTCTTCGAGAGCTTGGTGTAGATTTCGGGCTGGTGGAGCCTCTGGTTATGCCCAGGGCGCCACCCTGGAGGGTACTATCTTGAGCTATTTGTTAACACGCCTCTGTTCTCAAAGCTTCTACAGCGCCGGGAGTATTGCATTCGATCTTTTTGGCGCACACGTCGTGTCACGCTGGATCCATGCCAGAGTATACGGATAGTTTTAAGTACCTTGAGTGGGTCAGTCTGCACGCTTTATCCCTTCTGTTTGAAGTCAGCGGGACTCTACCAGCTGATGTGTCTGTCTTCACGGGCGAGCTGTTTGCAATACACCGATCGGTGCGAGAGAGAAGGTAGTGCCCGGTTCTGAGAGCGGATTGTGATCTTTAGCGAGTCGCAAAGCCTCCCGAGTGCTTTCGGGGCATTGCAATCTCCCCCCACCCTCCTGGTTTGCGGTATCCATGGCGCCCCGGTTGCCGCGAGCCTGTTAGCAGAGGTGTGGAAGCGAGTCAAAACGATTCGGGGCAGGTTCTCGCAGGACCCCCCTCCCGTTCTCCAGGAGAATGGGACCGCAATCGGACCCCGCGTCCGTGGCGGAATCCTTGGCGACCGCTTTTTCCGCATTCTCTAGCCAGGATGCTGTTCCGCCAGCATTCAATGCACGTCGTTATGTCGTGGAAGGCCGCCGGCTGGACTTTACCTCCAGAGGCGGAGAACCCTTCAACGACAGGTTTACTGTGAGTGAGTTGCGCTCCGCTCTTGCTTCGTGCGCGGACACCGCCCATGGTCCGGACAACGTCCCGTACGCCATGCTTCGACACCTGGGTGAGCGAGGCATGGCGTTTCTGTTAGATTTGTTCAACAGGGTCTGGGTGGAGGGTCTTCTCCCAGACTCCTGGCGAATCGCTACTGTGCTCGCCTTTCGCAAACCGGGGAGAGATCACTCTAATCCGACCGGTTTCCGCCCAATCTCTCTAACATCTTGCGTGTGCAAGTTGATGGAGAAATTGGTAAATGTTAGATTAGTCTTTTTCCTGGACAGCGGAGGCCATCTGTCTTCTGTACAGTGCGGCTTCCGCAAGTTCCACTACACGTCGGATGCTCTGCTCCGACTGGAAAATGCCGTCTGTGAGGCTTTCCTTCGTAGACAGCACTACGCCACGGTGTTTTTCGATCTGGAGAAGGCCTATGATACCGCATGGCGATACGGTATCATGGAGACTCTCCACACGATGGGGACGAGGGGACGCCTCCCAATGTTTATATCTGAATTTCTGCGAGATCGTCGATTCCGCGTACGGGTTGGGGGGGGGGGAGCCCTCTCCGGCCCAAAGGAGCAGGAAGAGGGTGTCCCGCAGGGAAGTGCCCTCAGTGTCACGGCATCAACGGCATCACCTCGGTGCTGCCGGAAGATGTTCTCGCTACGCTCTACGTGGACGACCTTTCGATCTCTTTTGGCGCGGCCCAGATGCCAACTCTGAAGCGTAGCCTCCAACAGGCATTGAACCGCGTCTCTCGCTATGCTGAAGCGCACAGGTTTCGGTTTTCTTTGGCTAAGACTAAGGTGGTGCATTTCTGCCGCCATCCACGGCTCCACACCGACCCAGACTCGTTTCTTAATGGGGAGCGCCTGGATGTGGTGGAATCGCACCGTTTCCTTGGTCTTGTATTCGACCGACGCCTCACCTGGGAGGCTCATATTCGCAGCCTTAGTGTCTCTTGTACCCGCGCCATGGACATTCTCCGTTCCGTGACGTTCAGCGCTTGGGGCGCTGATAGGGCTACTGCCTTAATTTTTTATCGATCCTTCGTTCGTTCGAATCTCGACTACGGATGCGAGTTTTATGCATCCGCAGCCGAGCGTTTATTGCGGAAGGTAGACTCGATCCACCACACCGGCCTTCGCCTTGCGACCGGTGCCTTCCGCACTTCCCCCATTGAGAGCCTGCTGGTCGATGCTGGGGAGATATCACTCGCCTGTACGCGCGAGCCCGGCGCCTCCTTCAGTCGCCAACAGCTCTCACTGCATCCGCAGTTGATCTCGACGGTGCCTCTGCCGCCGAGAGACGCCAGTCATACCCTAAGCCCTTTGGGTTTAGGGCCAGGAAACTCCTTCGAGAGGTAGATATAGCTCACGGGCCGGTGGCACCCCTGGTTCTGCCCAGGACGCCACTCTGGAGGGTACCACATTTGGCTATTTGTCGCCACGCCTCTGCTCCCAAAGCTTGTACGGCGCCGGGAGTATTGCGTTCGACCTTTTTGGAGCACACCTCGTGTAACGCTGGAACCGTGCCAGTGTATACGGATGGCTCCAAGTCCCAAGAGGGGGTCGGCTTCCACGCCGTATCCCCTCTGTTTGAAGTCAGCGGGGCTCTGCGATGCGCCTCGTCTGTCTTCACGGCTGAGCTGGTGGCAATACACCACTCGGTACGGGAGATTACGCGACGTGCCCGATTCGGAGACTGGATTGTGATCTAAGGCAACTCACAAAGCGCCCTGAGTGCTCTCGGGGCATTGGAATCTCCGCATACCCTGGTTTGCGATATCCGTGACGCCACGGTTTTGGCGAGCCGGGCAGATGTCGAGATTATCTTCTGCTGGGTTCCTGGACATGTAGGAATTGCGGGGAATGAGCGCGCCGATGAGGGCGCCAAAGATTCCGCTAGGGTTTGCGACCGGACCAGCGTTTCGCTCTTCCTCACACCGACTACATGGCAGGAATACGGGCAGCTCTTCGGACTGCTTGGCAAAGAAGATGGGAGACGGTCGAAGGGAACTTAAAGTTGCGTGACATTGCGCCGCGACTGTTCCCATGGACTTACCCCCCAATGCCGCGACGGCTTCAGGTCGCTTTCTGTCGTCTCCGAATCGGACACACTCGTGTGACGCATCGCTATTTGATGGAGCGCTCGCCTGTGCCCTATTGGGACGACTGCGCCCTCCCCCAGACTGTTCGGCACATTTTTGTAGAATGTCTCAGTCTGGGTGATCTTCGCGCACGCTACCTGTCTCGGTACCGGGATGGGCGGGGTCGTCGCTACCGCCTGTCCTTTGTACGCGGGACGATTGCGTGCACATTGACTGGTGGACTTTTTGATTTTTGGGGGGAGACTGGCCTTCTCCCTTTCATTTAACTAAGTTTTGTTATTGTTATCGCTTTCTAATTATTTCTTTTTATTGTTTTCTGTTCAATGTTTTTAAAGTAGCCTAGAACTAGGCTGTTTGTTTAAGGCAACTTATGCCCAAGTGGGCAGTCGCCAGATAGCCCCTAAAAAAAAAAAATGCCTCGAGCCTGGCCATAAGTGAATTGGGAAAGGGGGGGGGGGGAATCGGCGCGCTGATGAGGGCGCCAAAGTCTGCGAGGACTGGGTGACCTGAGCATCGATTCGCTCTTCCTCAACCAACATGTAGGGATCAGGGCGAGGGCTTGCTTGGCAAAGAAGATGAGAGACGTCCGAGGGGAACTTAAAATTACCTGCCATTGCACCGCGAATGTTCCCATGATCCTAGCTCCCCAAATGGCTTCAGGTCGTCATTTGATGGAGCGCTCGCTTGGTCTTTATTTCGACGACCGCGTTTGCCCCAGACTGCTAGGTACATTCCTGTTAAATTCCCCAGTCTGGGTAATCTTGGCGCAAGTTTCCTGTACCTGTATCAGGATGACCGGTGTCGCTACCGTTTGTCCCTTGTACTCGGCACGGCTTCGTGTTTACAGAGTTGTTGACTATCCGACAATTTACTTCCATTTTATTTGACTTTGTTCTAGGTCGCATGTCCCTGCCCCGGTAGAGAGGCCCGTCTGTCCCGACGCCGAAGCGTGCTTCCTTCTTGCCCCTTCCCCCCTTTTTGTGCCTCTTGCGCTTTTGTTTTTAATCTAGCCTGACGGTAGGTTGTGAAAGAATTATGGCGATTATGCCCAAGTAGGCAGGCGCCAGGTGGCTGATGAATAATTAAAAAAAAAAATCTTTTTCTTGGGCCTACTAGTAGCAATTCCATTGATACATGAACATGTATTGTCGGAACGTGATAATTATAATGTACGCCACTTTTGGTCCCTTTAACCCGTTATGATGTGTCCGTTATGGAGAGGTTGTATACTCTTGACGAGGCGTAACAATTAGCTCCTGGATATAGGCAGGTGTAGTGGGTCCCCTATTCATGTTTGCTGCTCGGAACTTCAGATGGTAATGAATGACTGAAAATGCTAAGAATTCATGGAACCAAGTTACTACCCTAAATTAGTTGATGTCTCAAAGATAGAAGTACACTCTCCGGTTCATTTTGACCATATTTTTGGAATAAAAATACTCTTTTGCACGTTGTTTCATCCATTCTAACATCTACAACCGCAAGTTTTGCGATGGAAACCTGTGTCCTCATCAGTATGCTTTCTTTTGATTAGTGTCTTTACATTTTCACTAAATCATTGCTGAATAAATATTTGTACCGGTCCGTTATGAGTATCATGCTAATTGTACAATCTTAAATTTTATCCGCCTGATTGCTTTGTTTTTCCAAGTGTGATTCATCGTTCGTCGTCTCGTCAGTGCGCCTCTTCCTAATATCAGCTGCGCTCGACGCATGTTGAATTTTGTGATAGGATGGGAACTTGTGCCAAGAACTCTCCCGCCCTTTTTGTTGGACGCGAGCCATAATTGCTGCGTAGTCAGCTGCACGCGCGCCATAATACAGCTACGCGTGCCCCGTTTACCTTCTTCGTTGGTTTAATGTAAGAGCAAATTTATATACGTCGTGACAGCTTGCGCACTTCGGAACTCCTATGTGCGAAGTACTTCAGAATAAAACGCATGTAATCAATGTATTATTATTATTATTTTGGACCCAACCTCGCTTTCAGATCATATGTTTTGTGAACGCTATTTTGCCGAACGAACGATCGACCCAAGCTAACGATCGTAGGTGCGTTATTGGCGTGTTGCAACGGTGGAACTTTAGCCCTTATTCACTGAGGCATTTCGTATCTAAAGTCCTCTGCTATGTCGGTTGTCGACCCATCTCACTGCGGTGGGTTCGTCCGTGCGTCGCTCGATTCTTTCAAGAAGAGAGAATTTGAGCGCAACAGAAACACTTTGTAACTAGTTGGCGAGTCGAAGCTCAGCTGTGATGATATAGTATCCTGTGGCGTCGCGTTTTCCAGTTCGCTCTTTTATCGATTTAATATTCTTGGTTATGGTTGTAAATTTGTTTACGGATCCTACCAAACTGCGCCAAAGACGGGGCTGCGTTATGGTTCCATTGTGACCTCACAACGAGGAAATAGCATTGGTGTCGTAGCCACTGCAACTTTAAAAAACACCATAACAATGCCTCTCGAGCAAATTCAGTGTGCGAAACTGACGACTGACGATCTGTAATAAAAATAACATTTTAGACTATGTAATCATAAAAAGCAGTTTCTCGCTCAAGTACGCCATCAGCTACAACCCTGGAACCGAGCATTTTTCTGGCTTTTGTATGGATTTACTTGTCAAATTTGGAGCATGGGCCACTTCCTTGTCATTCTCACTCGAAGATCCAGCTACTAAAGCCCTTTGCTCCTTCATCCTCGCCTTATTGGCAATCTTATTCTTTGAGTTCGGAGGTAAGCTCAGTCAAAGGACTGAACGTGCCCACACGTCATCAAAAGTAGTTTTTAATACGAGGCACTGAAGTATTAATTAGTCGATAGCGGGGAATATTTAGCTATTTTATCACTTTCTTCCAACTCTGGTTCTTCTAGCTTGAATCAATAAATCGATATGCCATTAATGAAGCGAAATTTCCTCAATTTCTTTGCTCAGTTTGTTGGCTTTTTTTTTATTATTTTTTTTTACAGAAGTGGGTGTATTTTGTCCTTCCAACTCCCGTCTCAGTCCTCGTGATAACGAAACTATTTATCTCGTATCTTAGAGATCGTTTTTCTTAGTCCAGCATTACTAATTTTTTTATAACTACTATTCGGGATGGGAGTACGAAGGGGGGGGGGGCTTTGATTTCCTTTTTTCTGCAACGCATATGGATACGACGTTACTGGTAAAGGGAGGCTTATTGCGGCGCAAAATTTGCCCAAATTATGATTCGAAAGTGTAGAAGACGTCATCGGGGGGGGGGGGGGAATCCTTTTCAGTCTTCCTTAGACTCCGGTTTTTCGTATTATCTGCTGCTGTGTTCTTGTTACCACCACTTTAAGTGGAGTGTTGGGGGGGAGCAGTTCAGTTGCAAATGTTTCCAACTCGTAAAAACATGAAACCCAATTTTTATTTTTTTCTTGGTGTAAAATGCAAAAATAATTCCCGAACTTTTTTTTAATTTTATGACCCCATAGGATGGAGTGTCGTTGATTTTAATGCCTTGATATGACTTGTGCCCAGGTATGTATCTGCATGCCTTGATGCGAGTTCTAAGAAATCACGAAAGAATTGTAAGAAATATCGAAGTATGAAAACATGTTTTAGGTAGTTTTATTCTTGGGTTTGACATTTTATGGGCTTTTTCTTAAAATCGCTCAATCCTCTCGAATATAAATTCCCAATTTCCAGTAAAATAAAGATTTTTCTTGTGCTGGAGACGTTTTCTTTGTTCCCATGTTTGTTTACAAACAAAGCCTGATGCCGCAATTGGTGGACGCAGTTTCAGGAGTGTGAATGGCCTCTTCACTTTTTAAAAGTGTGACGATGATGAATATAATAAAGTAATTCATTTGAAAGAAATGGCAGTGACAAAATCACTTTTGTATGCTCGGTAGGGACGGGGGGGGGGAAACTTTTCCTTGTATTATAAGCATTATAATCAGGAGAGTCGAACGCCATACTGGTTTTCAACCTTCCTTTCTCCATGACCAAATTTAAATTAATTCCTCCCATGATGGTGACTGGGCGTTTTCTCGCTCATTTGCCCTGGAATACCCCATGCCCCTGCCTCTAGTAACCTTTGATCTTTATTCGGCGTTATAGAGGCACCTGAAGAGGGCACGATGTAATCTTGTACCTTGCATTCAACAGCGAAACACACTGGAAAATCTTTCAAGCCGATTTAAATTCCAACTTCTGAGTGCCACTATACTTTGCACAAATTTGTTCCTCTATTTTCTAAATGCACCCCCTCTCACCCCCCCCCCCCCCCCATGCATTTCACGGTTGAATGGCTTCGCCATTACAATTCTGTCTCGTCATTTTCTCGTCCGTCTCGTCGGCATTATAACAATGTGCTTTTGCTTCTCCGTAATCTGTCCATCAATAATCCCCAAGGACATATATTTTTGCCCTCTTAACTAAGGAAATTTGCGGTCTTTCCACACTCTTGGGAGACTCCCCATCTCTCGACATTCCTTGGGGAGGGAGGCCCCATCTTGCAGACATCACTCGAAAATTGTGTAACCTGGCACTTAGCACCGTGTTGCCCCGAACTACGTTTGGAGAACCTGGTCTTTATCTCTTCTAGATATTTTCACTTTATCCGCCCCCTTTTCACTACTCTTTACCACTCTTCTAACCTATCATTTTCACGCAAGGCGATGGACAATGTAACAGACAAAGCCACTGCTGCAACTAAGGCTTGGAGTGGCGGCTCCAATGTCCCCGGTTGCCTTTTACTAATCTTGGAGTACCTGGGCTTTACTGCTTCTTGAGATTAACATTTTCCCCTTTTATAGCTTCACCACTTATTTATAGATCTCTCATAGCAAAATTTCCGTGTAATATTGCCTCATTTCTATTGCGTTAAAAATAGAGGGGGGGGGGGGTTAAGGCAAGAAAGAAGCCTAGTGAATCGCTCTATCATAGCAAATTTTTAACCCTAATTGCTGGCATCTGGAGATTTATGTATCCAGCTTCGAATAATCAAATGGGGACACTAGTTGGTGCGTTGAGGTCCCTAGGAAGGGAAGTCTTAACTCGTCCCAACAAAACTAGTTCATTTCATAGATTCTCCTGTATTATATGTATATCCTGGGTTCCTAATACTAACCATAAATGAATGGTACATAAAAGGCGAATGCTGCGTAGGTCCAAGTGGATAATACTAACCATTGTATTTAATTTAGGGTGTTGAAGAAATTGGCTTTAGGGGTGTAAAATTTGAATTTTTATCTTGCTAATTTACCCCTATTTTCTTCTTTTCAGGTTGGTATAAGAAGAGTTCTTATGGATGAAGAACTTCCACTTACATCTCAGGGTAGGCTTGAAAATGGCGTCTATGTGATATTCTTTGGGAAATCTGGTTCATCTCTATTAATAGGCGTATGTAGAGATGGTGGCATTTTTTTTATTGCATAACTAATTGTCAACCAAGTTGATGATTTTAGTTTTAATTCCACTATGTCTGTCGAAATGTCTTGGATATTGTTTAGCTTAAGTTTAAATGCCTCCTGAACAATTCTGAAAGTGAAATGAAATGATTCTGCGGAAAGAACTAACTGGAAGGAGGTATTTCAAAACTTTCAAGAAAGAGTCTCCGAATGGGATCCAATATTGTACATCCGAAACTACTTTCATGGGTTTGAACGTATTTCTGGCAGTTTG
Source organism: Ceratothoa steindachneri (assembly GCA_963969495.1). Taxonomy (NCBI): domain Eukaryota; kingdom Metazoa; phylum Arthropoda; class Malacostraca; order Isopoda; family Cymothoidae; genus Ceratothoa; species Ceratothoa steindachneri. Next base: position 21,593,573 of record OZ018335.1, read on the forward strand.
TTGTCTCCACGGCAGCTGGGCCCCAAGGCAGCGTACGTGTTTTCTTCCTTAAAAAATTGGCATCAACCTCTAAAAAAAATCGGGCTCAAGATTACAAAAATACACCCTTCCCTTTATGAGCAGCTGGAAATTAAATGCCTCTTGGCTATAGATAAAAGATATAGAGAAGTGGGCAAATATTTTACTTGCCCTCCGTGATAAGTTTATACCAGATAAATGACTGAAATGATTTTTCACCAGTATAGGCGTTATCTATAAATAGTTTTTGGTGCAATCCCCAAATACTTGAAGATTAAAAGATCAATGTTTTTTTAGCGATAATCATTACACTGGGTTACAAAAAAAAAATATTTGAAGTCTAAGTTTTTTCAATTTATTTAGGACAATTCTGCACTCCTAAATCCGAAAATGGACATCCATTTACCCCGATCAGGTCGGGGTTAGTTCCAAGTGAATTTTTAAAAACTTCTCATAACTAAATCGATTACATTCTTTTACATTTTCGCTTGATCTTATTTATTTATAGGGGTAAAGTACATGTAAATTGTACATTAGGTCATCATTGTTCAGATTCAGAGCATGAACTTCAGTTTCTTCGAACTCCTAGAATGCTCAGCGGTAGGGATGCGTCTCTTCAAAGTCTAACAGTAATCGGCCATCATCACTGCATCCCAGCGTCTCTGATGCATGTTCTCCATCTCCTTCATGTCTTGATGGAATCTCTCTTCCCTTCCACGTCGCTCATTGACCCCAGATTCTCAGGAAATCGATCCATATGTGAGAATAAGTAATGTATTTTGATTCTCATTTCGCATCCGATATTTCTGAAAGCAGAGGCAGCATATTGATAACAAGTTGTGTGTAGTTTCTGGCTTTCTTGTTGCCAAGAAAGTTCTTCACGACCAGGACAAAAGCCTTCCACTTATTGAGTTCCATTTCGTTTATTGAGGTTTTAAACTCTGGATCTCTGAATAGACGAAGTTGAGGACCGTCAAAGATATCGGCTTTCAATTTCTTCATTGTCAATCCTGGAAAAGCGTGGCACAAGTAAGTGAAGCAGCCACCATCCTTGTCCAGAGCTTTGGTGAACTATTTGATTAAGCCGAGCTTGATGTGCAGCGGTGGGAGGAGTATTTGTCTCTGTCCACCAGAGGGTTGTTTGTGGCTTTCCTTGCTCTGAAAGACGCCAATTCCAGTCAAATCAATAGCGCTGAAGTAGCGGTTATTTCCATAGTTTGTCGGCTCCCTCCTAACCATGAGAATTCCTAACTTCAGACAATCGTCTTGCCCTTTGTCCAACGACGCAGATACTCGATTAATGTCTTGCATACCATGTATGACGTCCAAGTTTTATCCTGCTCACCAAGTTTCATACCAAAATAAGCATGGTAAGAACCCTTTATGAAACTTGTGAATGGTGTATTAGCCGCACATGTAGCAGAATACGTCGGGGGTTATTTTTGCAAGATTTTCTGGCCGAATCCATTTTAGTCGCCTGCAAAAGAAAAATACTAGTTAGTCAAAAATTGCCGCATGCAAACTCTTCAGGGTTCGTTTATTTAAAGAAGTAAAAGATTTTTGCTTCATAAAAATATAACATCTGTACATGTAAACAAAATTTAAACATGTGGCAATAAATCAAGAAGTTGACCTACGAGTAATTGAGCAAAACCAGTGATTTATGGATTCAGCACATCAAAATTGTTCTAAATCAGCTAAAAAAACATTACAAAGTTGGTGTTGGTCAGTGTTATCTACGCACGTTGATTATTGAGTGTCGGATGGCATGCGTTAATGTCATAATTACTGAGAGTTACATGCACGGATGGCCAATGTCACAAAGACCACTTCAGTTACAAATCCCAGTTTAATTTGTTCGGATCCGATGGCAGGAGGTTCGTTCGCCGCACAGCAGGCGAAAGGTTGTCTTGTCATTTGCACAAAAGAGGTTGAGGTTTGGTGTGATTTTGGTAGAAGCCATTGGGACACTTGTGCGCTTACGACGCACAGAGACTGCACAAGTGTGGCGACAACATATGCGAGCCTGCGAAGCCCAACCTGCATTTTTCATGCAGGATAGCCACCCATGTTATACTGCCAGCTCGGTGGAAACATCCTGGAGGACGAGCATATGGGGACTTTTCCATATGAAAGAGTTGGCCTGCTAGTGCGAATAATTGGAACGGTAAATGTGAATGTGTACTAAACGTCGTACAACGACGTTATATCGTTACCCCGAGCATCTCTGAACCAGCCAGCAGGGCAACGCGCCATACCATACTGCAAAGCGAGTAAAATACTATTCAAACAAAAAAATATCGAAGTAAAGAAGTTACCTGCTCAGAGCCCCGACCTGAACCCAATTGAGAACCTCCGGAAGATCATTGGAGACAAAGTTCGAGACAAACGGCCTTCAACTGTGACGGATTTATGGACGAAAATTGAGCAAGAAGGGAACAAAATAACGATAATTTTGCAAGAAACTAGTGAGTTCCTGTGTTCATCGTTGTGCCAAATTAATAGAAAACAAAGCCTTCAACACCTCATATTTAGTAATTAAGTTTCATCGTTGTAAAATCTTGCTTTGTTTCTCGTGTATTTGCTTGCCTAGATGATCGTTCATATTTTGCTCGTGTCAGAGACACTAAGTAAGCGAAATTGGCCGGTAATTTGAGCTGGAGTGGTCTTTCCTTGGTTTGAGAAAAGGAAGGACGATGTTATGACTCCATTCTAGGGCAAAGATTCTGGAAAATATTATAAATTGTTAGGAGGCACTGCAGGGTATCCACATGAGCGTATTGGATAAGTGTGTAGAATATAAATTCCCTGATGAGGTCGAATTCTTATACGAGGAGAGTGGCTCGTGGAGTTTTTTCCTATAGAAAGGTTAGTTGGAGCACAGCTTTCTGAACATGTTTACAAAAATAATGGTTTTCTTTCTCCTAATGATTTGTCGAATGAACTCTGGGAAAAAGGATCCGCGAGAGGTTGAGTTAAGTGAACTCGCAATTAGCTGGGCGAACCCCTGACAAGTTTGTCATTATGACGGAGAATAGGAAGGTGGGGAGGGTGCGAGGAGCCACGGATTTTATGCACTCTTTGCCAGTCCTTGGACAAGGGTGTGTAGGATGAGATGGAAGTTGTATACTGAATCTAGAGTGGCGTTTTGCCTGGCGGAAGGTCCGGTGGGTAATAGTATATTGCTTTTTCTATTCAATGTAGGAGGACGCGCGGTGATTTTCCCGGAAGATGCGAGGAAATCCGTTTCATTCTCACTTACGGTACTGCTTCCACTAAGCGACCCAGGGCTTGAGTCGAGTGATGAGCGGAACACGTTTGTCTTCCGTTGCTGAAAAATGTGTCACTCTTTTATGCGGGAAATACCGTCTGTTGCATCATCGAATGCAGTTATAGAAGAGGACAACGTTACAAAGGCTTTCCATTCAGTATTCTGGTAGGCCCAATACTGTTTTGGGGAAATGGGGGCAAGAGGAAAGATATCTAAGACGAGGTGGTAGTGATAACTTCCACACAAGTCATCAAATACTCTTAAATTGTCGGAGGGGAAATCAGTTTAACATGCACATCTACATATATGCGAGGAGGAGTTTTTCTGGTGATGGCATTGGATAGGGTCTCCATCGTTGATGACTTGCAGATCTTGTTGTAAGACTACTACTGATACATGGCATCTGCCGTTATTAATCGTATCATATCAATACAAGTACGAGCGTTAAAGTCGCCGGTTAAGAGGAATGGTTTCGGAAGTTGGGAGACATTCATTCAGAAAGGCGAATATTTTTGAGGGTGTTGAGTAGACTGAGCAAACGATTAAAAGCGTGGACCGGTGAGGATGAAAAAGTGCATTAAGGTTTTTACTGAGTGGGAATATGGTAAATGGAATATCTGTGCGGACTAGGAGGTGGTTACCATAAAGGGGGGGGGGGTAGTAAGCTGACCTGGGAGTAGCCAGTGGGAGAAAAGTGAGAAGGGCCTAAAAGCTTGGTTTCGCAATGACGAACCACTTCGGGGGGCCTGCAGCGAGCCATAATTGGTGGTCAGGTATGTTCCATGCGAGACGGAAGGTGGAAGACATTGAGTCGCTATTGGTTGAAGTAGACAAATGGGCAGGAGTACGGACTGTTTATTGGTTCAGACGGCCTCATGGAGGGGGCTATATGTGTGGAATGATCACGAGCGTGGGTCGGAAGGTTTGATGGCGATCGACGAGTAACTTTCTAAGCAGTCGAAGAGGAATCGGGAGAGAAAGATGTCGGGTTATAGGATGCTATATTGGCAGCTGTACAACCGGAGGGAGAGCATAGTCCTCAATCAGGGAACTGCGGTTTGGCAGTATGAGTGGCCTAGATCAAGGTGCTTGGTCGGTAGGATCAGCACATGGCTGGCAAGGATCATTAATAGGGGCCAACTCAATTATTCCAGTTAGGCATCGCAATACCCGAGTGGTATCCTTATCAGTACGGCGAAGTGGGTCTGGTCTATATATACCTTGGAGTTTAGCCGGAGAGATCTACTGGGTCTCTCTGATTAGATAGCGTACTTCGCGAGGGGCTATACGAGGTACAAGCTCATTGACCCAGGCGTGAATGAGGCAGGGTGGGCAAAGAAAAAAACCCAGTTTTATTCCCGGTTTTTTGGGGGGCTTTTTCAAGTGAAATTTGAAAAAAAAACCGGGTTTTTTTTTCAAAAGTACATTTTTCAGGAAATGAATGCTACTTATCATTATTTTATTCCAAATTCATATTTATGTTTACAATTTCAACAAATATGTATCAAATTAAGGTTATTTCTCTGATACTGACTCATAATAATTCATCTCTCCTTCTATCAGGGTCTAAGAATAAACAGTCTGCTGACAAAAGTCGCGTGCTCACTTATTCTGATTTATGACCTTACGACCTTCAAAACTTCCGGACTAATCTTGGGAGGACTTGGCAATTATAGCATTCGAAAGAGAATGTAAAACTGGTTTCCTGAATATGATAACCTACCCCACATGTTATTGGTCAGTGAAGACGTCTTTGATGACGAACGATAAAATGGTACCGTGTCCCTGGAAAAAGTTGTCAACCAGCACCGTACAGGTCTCACACCCGGCCGAAGTTTCTAAGGAACCAAGAAGCTGCAAACCAAACCGGCTTTTGGAGCATGATTCAGTAGTGGCCCAGTCTAGAATCTCCGATCGAGAGTCGGCATTTAAAAATTAGGGAGATGAACTCGGATGGGGGGGGGGGATATCTTTTAGGGCGTAGTTCGTGTGCAATCCACAAAACACGTAGTGAAATATACATTGACCAACCAGAGGGAGCTAGGATGATATGTAGATTTACAGTACGGTTTCGACGACGCTCACGATTGCTGTTGAACCTTAGAATACTGAGTAATATTGTGAGGGTGCGAACTCGGAGTGGTAACTGCGTTAATATCCGTGTGGGTGGGGGGGGTGGGGGGAATAAAGGCTGCCGCATATGCCTCTGTTCTAAGATAAGTTCATGAGCATATTCAACGGGAAAACCATGCTCGGATGATAAAGAGCAGTTGAATTTTCATAGATGGGCATGAGGACCCTATGTTTATCACTGGACGCGAACTAGACCTGTTTAAAATGTCACATGTTGTAAACACTTTTGGGCCACATGTTGTGTTTGTTGCACTAAAAAAAAGTAAAAGATTCGTGACAAATTTTATTGCAATCGGACATTGCTTAAGAGGTGCCCCACGAAGCAACCAATTCCCCCCCCCCAAAAAAAAAGGAAACAAAAAGTTAGCAAATATGAAAAAAAAAGTTTTAATATATTTCCTTTCGTACGCAGAGAATTACAAATAGAATGACATCACTGAGAACTGAAACAAGACAAAAGACAGTTCCGAAAGGACCTCCTTGCTTTATTCGGAGTCCGATCGCTCGGGCTTCAGTAAGGCTGCCTTGGAGGTCGTGGGGCACTCCCTCCTGCCCTTGGCTACCACCTTCAGAAGTAACTGCTTCTGAACTTCTCGGGCGATGGCCGCGTTGAAAGTGGTCATCAGGGCCACTCTCAGTTCGGCAACGTCGTTGACCACCTTCACCTGGTCAATCGCCCTCTTCATCTTGCAGAAGAGAGGATCCCCTTCCCAAATGGCTGGGCTCTTAGCCAAGAGTGTGGCCAGTTCCTCTCCTTTTCCTGGGAGCAGGAGATCCAGCGCCTTTCTCGACCGGGAACTGAAGAAGCCTGAAAGAGGCTTGTTAGGATTGAAGGCCTTTCCGTCCAGACGTTTCAGTCCCTTCCCCTCCCTTTTGTAACCCTTTCGTTGAAGAGAGAGTGAGAGGCACCAAGTCTTTTGACACGTACCAGCGATGGCGCCTGAATGCCTTTAGGGCCCCTTCAGCAACGCGCTTATTGGAGATTCCTCTGCAAAGTTCCCTCATGAAGAGGAGATCGTTGTAGGGAGCATGGGAAGGAACCATGGCCTCGTTCCACGGAATGGCTTAAAGGAGGGCGACGAAGAGGGACACCTGCTCTATGGCTCGAAGTTCGTGAGAGGTCAGCCGAAACTGAAACCTGAAGAGGAAAATCTTGAGAGCGTAGATTCCCTTCGACATCCATCTCGCTTGATGAAACGCTCCTGGTGCCCTCATCTTGAAAGTCGTCCCAATATCGCTTCCCGGCAAGATGTAGGGGAGAACCAAGAGCTCCTTGTAGTAGTCACTTGGATGACTTTCTTGTTCGATGACACTCTTGAGCTCGCTCAAAGCTGTCTCCCTTGTATCAGGCAGCTCGCCTTTCGGGAGAGGAACGAGGTTTTCTTCATCTATGGATGTCGTCCAAGATTCCTGGTCGAGGAAGTCCCACTGGTCCCGAAACCGGACGAAGAGAGGGATGTTAGGCCCGCCAGATGGTCCATAATTGTTTAAAACGTCCCCAAGAATCACTAATAGGATGTGGTGCCTGCACACAAACCAGAAGAGATTCTTTCCAGAACCTCGTGAATCTTGATGTAGGTTCCTTCATTGGGACCCGTGTTCGAGGCAGTAGTGTCAAACATGATTCCTTGGATGCGCGCCTCCAGTCCAGCGTCGGATACCGCCTTGAGGACAGCCTCCGCATGTGATGCCCAGTGCCTTGGGGAATCTTGGCTGCTTCCAAGAGTTTCTCCTTGTCCCCACCTGTGACGTGAATGGCGAGTCTCTCAACGCGTTCACGTTCCCCAGCTATGTCAGGCAGCTGCTTGGCATCCCAGTGAACTAGCGCACGACATCTTCCTGGGAGTTCGATCTTCTCTGCAGTGGTCACATCCTTTCGGTGTTTTCTCCTCTGGCGGCGGGTGTAGTTCGTAGAGAGCGTGATGTCGATGTTCTGACCGGTTGCCTTGGCCATGGTTCTTACCACTTCTATCGCAGCCGGATCTAAGACCTTGAAGCGGTCTAGTTTGGTGGTCACTTCCTTTGACAGGATCATGGCAGACTTCTTTTCAGCTCTTCTTAGGAGGACTTAGGCACTTGGACACGGCATCGCTTCCATCCGTTTCCCCGTGAGAGAACGAAGACGATGAGGCCACCTGGCTTGAAGGTACAACACTTAAGATCATCTTTTACTCCAGCTCCGCAGCCTGTTTCCGCTTCACCTCCGCTTTTTCTCTTGGAGCCTCGCTGACAGTGTCCAGTCCGGTCATGGAGGAAGTCGATCGATCCTCTCTTTGGCTGATGAGGAAGGCCCTGTCCTCCTTGTTTGTGGTTTTCTCAAGGGCATCTCTGTGCGCCACATCGAACAAGTCATCAAGGTCCCCTTGAAAGATCTCTTCATTCATCTTAGCCGTTTCCGAAGCTCTTTTTTTTTTCTTCGGAAGACCCTCGTAATCCTCCACTAACTTGAGCAGCTTCGCCTTGCTTTAAGGCAGTCTGGTAATAAGAGACCTGCCTTCTCCCAAATCACCGGTACTCCCTCCACGATCTCCTTCGCAGCCTCCGCCTTTTTTCTTTTTCCAGACCGTGGTGGAAGTAGAGTTTTCGGAGCACTTGCCCCTTTGAGGGGAGACGGCTCCCGGTGATGTTCTCCTTCGGGTCACCGATCAACCACCACTGTTTACGAATAGAAACCATCGCACCTGTAAAAGGAAAAAATGGGAATATTGAAGTTCTCTGTTCTGTAGTGATCGCGACTGAAAATGATACCTTTCAGTTCCCCAAACAACAAGTAATGTTCGTACCAACTTACCACCAAAAGAATGAAGAAGTTGGTGACCTCTAGACACCAAACAAACACTGCCCAAGGTCAATCTACTTGTCTGACTGCGAACGTCACCTCAATAATGGACCAGGTGGCGGCCGCATGGAGGGAGAGGAGAATGTGTCGCTCTGTGGGACCTTTATATCTTATCCGATCGAGTTCAAATTTTATGTGCATCTATACGACCCCAATTGGAACAACAACAACATGTGGCCTGGTCTCCCACAACTTTTATATTTTCACCCCTAACGCAAACCCTAAACAGCCATCGCAGTGACTCGCTATGCGATGAGTGTATAAGGGATCGTCTAAGCCAGCCGTCGCCATCATTAAAAGGCACTCCTCGCCCGGTGGCCAGACATCCCGTCAATATGGCGACTCTACTTTGGGCTGGGCGTTAAAATAATATCCATGTGAAAGAAAGAGAGGGGTAGTAGAGGGAAGGTAGAGGGGGGGGGGAAGGTTGTTAAAACCCACCAGCCCAGACTGGAGTTGAGAAAATGGGCACTGCCCCCCCTCCTCCCTCCTCTTAAACCCTACCCAAGATGAATGGGTTGTAGGAGCTGGTCAGTGACCCCTGCGAAATTAGAAGCTAACCAGAAAAAAAAATGGTGGGAGAAGATTGTGAAGACAGTGATGAATCAAGGTAAGAGTGGTCTTACCTTCAATTTGTCAACCTAATGACCGAGTATTCCTAAATGGAGCCAGAATAATAGAGAGAATTGGTAGAGAAAGGCAGAAAGATCTTGGCGGGAGAAGGAAGCGAGGCTAAGCTGGAGGTCCGTTTGCACTGTGGTCAGAGAAACCCATTATCGTACCACCTACGGGTTGTCTTTAAAAGGTAGACAACGGACGTGTACGGCTTAAAATGAGCTAAAGGTTTCGCAGAAACTGGCTACAACCAAAATCCTAACTTGGTGGTGCAACCCTTATGGTATGGAGACCTCTTTGGAACATTGAATAATTTAGGCTTGGTTTAGTGTGTCGCTAATATTAATTCAGAAAATTGCTTCTTTGGAGCTTGTGCCAGTATCAAGTGGGTCATTTAACGAAGACAGCTTGCTTGAAAAATTGATCTCGCCTCACTCTTACAAAACTCAAAAAAATGAAGGAATTGCTTGATAGCAAAGCATTTCTTTGTCGAATCGGTCTCCTGTTGTGAACCTATAGAAAACGGTGAAATCTGACTAGATTACAAAGATATGATAGAACGTGTGAATCCTAGTCGAATGGAATGCAGTATGGGGCGGAATTTGCTATCACAGGTTAAGTTTGCAGCCCAGAAAATCTACCCGTCGCGAGGTACACTGGGTCATGCACTGATTGTCACGAACCGTATCGAAGACGGCGAATCGCATGACCTGCATGCTCAGATGGAATCAAAATCGTGATGACAGATCGATGGAGACGGAAACGCTTTCATTTGTGTAGTAAGATATTTTTTTTTCTAAAGCTGGACTACAAATTGCATAATGGCAGGGTTGGGAGGTATCTTGTAAGGTTATGATTTTGAGAATGCGATTTTGCATTTAGGCCTGAAGGTTTGAGATTAACACCCACACACGCCATGTTTGGAGGATATACGTAAATTAATCGCGCTGAAGAAATAAAGTCCAGGCATACCCAAATTAGTAGATGGACAGCGTGCGAGTGCATAATATTTTCTTTGAGGCAAAGGAGGAAGCCTTGGCCCAGCAAATCGGCCTGGTGCACTCTTCTGTACCGCAGTCCGTTTATGTCGTAACTACGAGTTTGAAAACATTTTATTGCTGGGCATATGGTTAATCAGGACTGGTATGCGTCTGGTACTCAGCTGCAATACAACTAGTTGCTATATCATGCTGCTGCATTTGTTTGTACAAATGCGCTTAGTTTGGGTTAATTTATTGTGTCCTGATGAATCCCGCTCCTAACGAGAGTGCCTCCCAAATCCCAATATGACCGTTGGGATCGGTAGTACTAGACCAGAATTAAATTTTATAAACCGAGGGTATTCAGAAATGCGTTCAATACCATTTCGGGACTTGGTTTGTGTTGTTAAATCCGCTGGTAAAATGTTTTTAAAAACTAAACCCTATTGGTCGTTAGATGAGACCTTCGATTTACTTTGTTTTGGCATCCGCTTCACTATGCAGCGACGTGTTTCGGCATCATCTCGTCTGGGTGCAGACGTTTGATTCT